>VYXD01002847.1:0-132439 GCA_013397195.1 Hylia prasina
CACCTTGGGAGCTTTGATGTCGGATGTTGTAATTTCTGTCATTTCATCTTTTGATTCTGTCTTCTGTTTTGCATTGTCAGTTGTTGGAATCAATGTTTGTCCTGTTGTGTGTTTAATGTTAATTTCCATTGGGGAGGATTTTATTCCTTGTTTTTTTGGACTTGGCAACTCGTCTTTTAAGTTTTGTTTTGTATCATCTTGATCTATTTTTCCCTTGGGTATCCCTATTTGCATTTCCTGATTTTGAACTGTTATTTCTCCTGTTTTTTCACTTTCTTGAAGTCCTCCTGCATATTCTATTGTTTGCCCTTTTACTTCCCTTTCACTCACTCGTGCTTCAGATTGGGCCTTTTCTTCCTTTGTGCTTGACCACGTAAATGTAGGGAATTTTAACTTTGGCAGTCTGAATTTGCTTTCTTTCCCCTCTATATCTTTTTCTCCTGTCTTCATTCCAGTTTCTATGTTTAAGGCTTTGTCATTTGTGGTCATGCCATCTTCCTCTATTCCTTCTTTTTTTACCCTATCTTCTGTGTCCTCTCTGCTTTCTTCTCTTGTTATTTTCATTTCAGTTTTAGGTGTTTTGGCCGCTTTGAATGATAGCATTTGTATTTTCCAAGTAGACACTTCTGATTCTGCATCTGGCATAAGGGTTTTCACATCTAAATTCCTGCTGTCCTCTGAAGTCTTATCAGCTGTTCTTTCTGGTACTGACTGTGGAATGTCACCTTCCTGCTTGGTGGTGTCTGTCACTCTCTCTTTTCTAGTGAGCAATGAAATTCCATAATTTATTTTCTTAATATTTAGTATTTGTGTGTCTTCCTCTGCTTGTTTTTCTCCTGTTTCCAGTGTATCAGATGTCTGTAATTCTGCTTTAGCAGTGCCTATTTCTAGACCTTTTACCTGTACAGATCCCTTAGCTGTGTGATCCATCAAGTCTATATTAATTCCACTTTCTCCGTTTTTTTTATCTGCTGTTCCTTTCTGTTTCTTTTTCCGGGATTTTGATGAGGCTTGTGGTGATTTTTTAGTTGGGCTTACTTTTAGATCAGCTGTTTCTAAACTGGGCTTTGTTATCTGTGTTGTTATGTCTGGTACTTCAGGTACACTAAATTTTGATGTTGCTTCCCTGTCTTTTATAATGCTTATTTCAACTTCAGGGCATTGTTTCACATGAGATGGCATGCCATTTTTCATCTCTTTTAAGTCTTTTGTTAAAGTTTCACCTCCCTCCCCTATTTTCATTTCATAAGCTGGAGATGTGGTATATTCAACAGTTAAGATTTCGGGATTTTCCAGGCTTATATCATCTTTAGGTATTTTTTCCCTTTCAGAGATCAGTGTAGTTTTTATTTCTTTTTTTTGCTTCTCTTGTGGTTCTGCTTTGGATCTGTGCATTCTGAATCCAATGCTAGGGAACTTCAGCTTCCTTTGGCTTCCTTTTTTCTCTTTGGTGTGGACTTCTTGTGGATATTGAGACTCTGTGTCCGTGCTTGTAGGGGAAATATCCTGTATAGCAGGCTCATATGCATCTGATGTACTATGAGATCTTCTGTGCCTCAATATCTTTTTATTTTTAATTGATTGAAATTTTGGCCATGACAATCTATCTTTTTTAGGTCTCTTACTTCTTCCTACCCTTTGGCTTACAATTAATGTTTCCCTGTCTTCTTCTGAAATGGCTTTACCTGAAACATGTAGTGCTTCTTCAGGAATGCTCTCACTGAGTTCTTTTTCCTAAAAGAACAAATAGTGGTCAGAAGATTAGAAGTAACCTAAATATAGGTGCAACAGAAAATTTTAAAAAATTACTATAAAATATGTAGAAAAATGTTCTTTTTATTACTCGTATCTACTTGTTATATTAAAAAAATCCTGAAGATTATATAAATATGCAGTATCAGGCAGAAATTACATAAAACAAATAGACTGTAATATATGGATTTCTGAAGATTTTGATTCCTTGCAAAACACTGCAGTAAACAGAGGTTTCTCGATATAAACCTATATATGTCTATACAAATACATATTATATATAGTATTTTTTATATATATGTTTATGAAGAAAAAATAATTTTTAACTTGATGGAAATCTATGAAGAGATCATAGGTCTCTCAAAATATCAGTGGTTAGACACATTTTTTTTTTTTCAATAGAAAATTTTACAGAGGAGCTTTGGATAAAAATGTTTACTGATATTTTACATTTTTGAACATAGTGAATATAAGCATTACAGAGATTACTCAAGTCTGTTCCATCAATGGAAAATTAACAGTAAAAAAATACTGACTCACTGAAGAATATTTTTGTACCCTAACACAAGATTGTGGATTAATGTAAAATCTATAGACTCAGTCAAGATATTTAAAAAGCTACAAATACAGTGTTGGATTTTTTTTTAGTCATGAATATTCATGATAGTAACTTTAAACACATGCCTAAGTCTTAAGAAGACATATGTCTATATTTTGATCTATTTCCACACCCCACATTACTCTAGTATGTTACTCAAAGTTTGTAAACTACTCAGATATCTACCTGTCCTATCTTTTCCTTTTTGTGCTGGACTGTAGAGTGTTCTAGACCTTCTTCCACGGCAATTTTTCTTTTGAGGCTGAACTGGACTCTGTATGGCTCGGAATATTGGAGAATCTTGAGTGCATCTTCATATTTGATATTATCGAAAAATATTGTAGCACTTAGAAGCTGATCACCTACAAGTGGAATAATACATAATTTTAATTACTTTATGTTTTCTTATATTTTTTTCATTTTTAAAAAATTTTAGTTCCGTATATACTACTTTCTACGTGTCTTTTTCACTGTTGCAATGAAAACTGATTCTTATGGTACACAAAAAACCATCACATTTCATTATTGTTCAAGCAGATGGTCTTAGAAATTATTAATATGGACAGGTTAAGCTCACAGATAACATTAGTTGGTTTGAAATCTACTATTTCTGATACCTAAAGAGATGTCAGATCAGACAGCTACAAAACTCGTTATTTAAAGATACAGAATAAAATCAAAACAACGTAAAAAGATCAGAGTATACCTTCTCTAAGACTAAATATTTTTGAAGCAGGAGACTCCTTAAGTACTTTTTTAATAAATATTCCTTCATTTCCTCCACCTTTCACACTAAAACCACTGGCACCAGCTTCCACTTCTGTTTTCAGGGTCACTTCCATTGTCTCCTAGAGATAGAAAAAGATGTGAATTTATCATTGTTATTCATTAAAGGGTTCCAAGTTGTTCTACAATAAAATATTTAGTCTCCTCAGGTATATTTTCAATAGCTCAAGAAAGATTATCCAAAACAGAGAATATACTTAGTGTGATTTTGATTCTGTTCTAAATTAGAATTAAGCACGTGTGTTAGGGTTATGTTGGATCAGGGCCATAGGGAAAATAGGTTATAACTTTAAAATGTGAAACATATGGAAACTTTTAGGGCTGAAAGATTGTATTTTCTGTGAAGATGTTAACTACTCAAATTAAAGTCAATGGGCTAGAAAAGTCAGAGTAAGAGCTAACCCTGTACTGCAATCAAATCAGAGAAGGCTAAAGAAAGAATTCTAAAAAGAAAAGAATTATGGAAAAAACCCAAATAGGACAAATAAATGTTCATGCCTGTGCCACAACTTGGCCATTCATGAAGCTCCTGGTAAAAACAAGTCTGAAGTCTTTGCCCATTTTTTTTTCCTTCTGTCCACCCATTTATGTCTTTGTGTAATAACAAACTTTACTATTTACAAGGCTCATAACTAAAACTACAGAGTGCCTTTAGACTAACCTGTGGACGACTCTGTTTTGATTTGTCTGTGGAATGTTTTTTGTTTTCTTCTTGAAGCTGAAAAATAATTTTTAATTATTTAATGTTCAGAAGTCATGTTGTTCCTAAGTACAATGAAAGTCAGTTAAAATTCCTGGTTTCGAGTAAGAACTGAGGCTGACTTTAATGGCAACAGAACAGAATCAGGATCAAGTGCAATGTACAACATGAATGATTTAAATATACTATTCCCAGTAGTAATTTAGACGCCAAAGCCTCCCTTCATTGTACCAAAATCTGCATTAAATGAATGTCAGAGACCAAATGTCTTAAGATACTGGAAGCTTTTCTGTGTCCTAATGTAGCATGTTGTTCATGCTTTCAATTTTGTAAACATACATTTTTTTTTCACTTAACTTCAGGATGAATTTCAAACTGTTACCTACTTTAAGTGGCTGTAGTAATTAAATCCTTAACTTTGAATAACCAAGAGGTACAGGTAATTTTGAAATACTTATTAGTTATATTCAAGCCAATTAGGTATTCCAACAGGAAAAACACTGTAATTTCTTTATGCTCTCTGCCTTGTAGCCTTCACAGAGTTAAGTCAAATGCATTTTCTTGACAAGAAACAAGAACATGGTCAGCGATTTCAGCACAAAATAAAATCATCAATGAACACAGATGCAATTTTGGTGGGGACAGAAAGACAATATGGCTGCAACAATGTCCCATTCTATGACATGTGATTCTCAGCTACTTGTAGGAGCTAAAGACTCTTGAATCAACAAAAATCCCCCATGATAATGCCATGCCTACATGAAAATTCAATGTCTTGCCTGTAAATAGTCTTCTTCTATGGGATACTCATAAACTGGAGAGGATCCTTGTGGCCTTGGACGAATGTCTTCTACTGCCACTTCATTAACCTGTGGAAAAGACATGAGGGGAGGTAAAGGAACATCCACCATTAAACAGTGACTCATTTTTTAGGAATGTTTCTCTAGTTATGCATAGTGTCCTTCTTAGTAAACATCTTTCATTAGTGATGATGGATAAAATACAACCAATAACTCTTTTTATAGGTTAAGAACAAATACAGTTCTCATGTTAAAGCACTCAAAACCACAAGGGACAGAGTTCTGAGAGACAAAAAACAGTGGTATGCTTATTGTGATTTTCTTTCTGTATTGTATGCATCTACAGACTGAACAGACTGAAAACAGATCAATTAGTAATAATTGAAAAAGTAAAAAAAAAAAAAAAAATCCCTTTCCTGCTCTATTTGCACACCTAAACTTTGCATCCAATGGCTTCAAACTTTATTGCCTTCTATAAGCAAGCAAATCATGGAAAAGTCCCAGCAGGAATTTCTGCTGACAAGCACTTGGCATTCTTCCTTCTGCAGTCAGACAATAGGGAACCTAAACTGCCTAAATCTTTAAAGAAAAGTTACTGTAGTTAACAGCCATGTAATAGTTTGCTAAGTCTTGGTAGTAAATTTAGGCCAATGAACCATGGCAAAGAGCAGATGCCTTTACACAGAAACATCTTTCTGAGCTGGCAGGACATTTTTAATGGGAAGGAAAATCACCAGCATGACCCAGCTATAAACAAAATGTTTAAGATCCCATTTTGCCAAACTGTCATCACAGAAAAATCCAACGCTAAAAAACTCACAGAATCTTCATCCTCTGCATCTGCATCGGCATCAGCATCTCCTGGGGGCTCAGCCGGTCTCAGCTGTCGTCCAGAACCTGAAAGCAACACACAGGTTGTTGGTGCCTGCAGGATCCACACAGAGCACAGAGCAGGCAGCTAGCAAGCTGAAACCCTCTGGAGCAGCGTGGCAAGGAATGTGCACAGGCCAGTGGAAAGGTCTGCCTTGATTTAGATTCCGAGCATCACAGAATGGTTTGGGTTGGAAGGGATCTTAAAGATCATCTAGTTCTCCCTACTAACCATGGGCAGGGGTTATAATCTGGCTAACTTCTAGTTCTACATTTTCTCCAATCTGGTGATTTTTCTCCTTCACAAAAGCTTTTAGGTTTCTGGATATTTCTATGTCTTTGGAAAAAGAAAAATAGTGACCATCTGCTGACCCCTGTCTCCTGAACCAGCCTATACCTTTCCAAAGGGACTGAGTGAAGCCCACAGTGAAGGCTTGGAGGAACTGGAGACAGAAAAAGGGAAAAAGGGAAAAGGGAAAGAAGAAAAAAAAATTCCCTTCAGAAAAAGGGAAGGAGAGGTGTACAAAGGGAATCCAAAGTATTTTTCCCTGAGCTGTTTTATTCTTTAAAATATCAGAATCAGTAATTAACATTTTGCTAATTCAGAATTAAAATAAATTGTAATTCTCCATATTGAAACTCTTCCTTGCTTCTGACAAAGATCTTTAGAACAGAAGAGTAAACATCATGAACCTTGATAGTCATCATAAAGATTCTGTTTTCTTAGTTTTTGAAAGTATTGAGGGCGGACAGAGATGAGGTGAAGGAGATGGCCTGTCTGAAAATGTGATTCTCTTGAAATGCTTTTAATTGGGCACCAAAGAATGAAAAGAGCATGAATTAGAACATGTTTTCAGAGATCCAGGTTTAGCCAGTAGAGGACAGTGTGGCTGAACTACATATTCCCTAACGCACCAGTTATTCACATGCACAAGTCCTTGTCCCAATAACTCTGTCTCTTTCCTGTCTCCATGCTTGTTTTTTTCCAAGCCATCAGGCTGTCTAGCTCCCTGACACTCAGTTTTGCAACTGCCATTACTATACATAGTTTTGGCTCTCCTAAACAGATCCTCTGGCTTAAAAATATGCTCAAAAACTAGAGAAAACAATTGACAACAAGAACTGTGCAACTCATTGTTTTAAATGGATAATCCTTGGGCTGGAACACAAGATTTCTGGATGCTACACGCTGTGTGTGCAGACAAGATGGCACGACTTAGTCATGTCTGCAATCACTGACTTACACACGTTGCCAAGCTCTTGTTAAAGTGGCTGGGATTTTGTTGGTCACTCCTCACAGTTTTCTGATCTCCTACATTTACTTTCTCCTTGATTTTTTGAAGATGAAATTATATAATACAGGCAAAGTTTTGAAAGAGTTATACCCCAGTGATCAGTGATGGACCACTTTGTTAAGATGAATGGAAATAATGTGCTTCCAGTGGGAATATCCCTAACAGTCTGCGGGTCAAGCTTCCAAACTTGATAAGGCAATCCACATTAGCCATACATACAGCATCATAATCAGCTCTCCTGCAGTATTCCAGCTCCAGGGAATTAGGATCAACCCAGAACACATCAGGGCTGCCAGACCATTCCTCCTTTAACCTTCAACCTTCATAGCATTAGTTCTGACACCTACAATGGACAATTCTGGCAAATTTTAGAAAATAGTCTCAATGCACATTTTAACTCAGAGTAAAGACCTGCTTGACATTTAGTTTGATTTTTTTTTTCAAAAGCTCTAGCATTTGCAGTCTTCAGAAGCTCAAGAAATTTGAAAAATTAGCATAACCTTGTTAAAAAAATTAGACGGATTTATGAACTTGATTTCAAGCATTTCTGCTTGAAAATTTTGGAATCCATTCATGAAGCACTTCACCAAATGTATTTTAATAAGCATCATATGAGGAGAAGAGCTGCAGGATTGATGCTTGATTGTTTGATTTGCCTAGTGCTTCTAAAGATTCAGGTGCCAACAATAAATTTTATGGCTGTTACTAAAATTCCAAGAAATAGTAAGGACTTAGTCTTGTGGCATTGCCATATTTTTCACTTGGGAGAATCCCACCCACAAGCCCTGCAGTCCAGTAGAATGACTTAACAGAAAATTGCTTGGATTGCTGGAGTGTTTGCTCTTCAGTGCAGCACTTCAGCGTTAACTACAGCATTGATCCCTGGTGGCTGCCAATAATTTTCCTACTGGAAAAGAAATAGGAAAGACTCATCTGTGAGACTTCTTAGGCTGGTTCACTGCAGTTTCTCTTGTTTTACTCTGATGTAAATTCAGTGACACTTTTGTTGTCTGGAACTGGAGCAATGCAAGTACCTCTCCTAAATTGTGATAGTAGCGCCTTTTCCTAAAAAAATCAACCAACATATCTTACCGTCCCCAGGGCTAACAGAGATGTGGGTAAGACTGCATGGAGAGGCATCAGACACACAGATGACCTTCCCTCCAAAAGCTTCACACTGAGGCTTTTCCATCCACTGTGATTTTCCCAAACTCTGCCTAGGCTGCTTCTCTACAATAGTTAACCCATGTCATAAAAGACTCGTTGTGCCCTTGATTCCTATTGTAGACTAAGATTTGCTTCTGATTATTTCCTGATTCAGAATACTTTCAAAAGGAATCTATAAAAGAGGGGCATTACAGTACATTTTCAGCAAAGCCTTCTTTCTGCGTAGAGAAGCCTGTGCCAATAAACTATGATTTATATGCATGTCATTCTCATGCCCTGAATAGTAGCGATGCCAACATTTTATAGATTTTAACTTTTTTTTATGGACCCTGGACAATCAATGCTTTGTTCAAAATGTTTTCATAAACAAGATGGAATTTACATCAGTGACTACTTCTAATAGCTGCTGGACTGACTTCAGAACAAGGGAATTTTTTGAAAGTAAGCAGTAGGAGTTATATAGGCTGGATCATTTTCATATCATATGACTGAAATGTGTATCTGCTTTTTGAAATACAATGATTTAAAAATTATTTTGTCTTTAGCCTAGCAACCGAGATGGACTGTTTGGGCAAAACCAGAAGGAAAAAATAAAAACAGGTTATTTTTTTTGGTATTCACATTGAGTGGGCAACAATCTCCAAAATCACATTTGATACAATATAATGAATTCCAAGTATGACAGTGTCATTGAATTTAAATCAAATGTGCTTTAATGTATTGTATAAAGAGAAACCTAGTTTTAATTGGAACACTGGCATACAAAATTCCTATGATCTGTATACTTTCAAATAAAATAAAACAGTACATGAGAATGCCAGAGATGTTAATAAAAGAAACAATAATGTTTTTTTAATGATCACCCATCCTACCTTCTCTTCTTCTAGGCTATAGTCCTTTCTCTGCAACTCTTAGATTTTGGCTTTTTGCTTTTTAAGAGTTTGAACGAAAGTTATATTTACATATGAACAGTGAATTTAAGTAATCTGTTCTTATCTTTAGGCATATTACCTTTCCTTGCATCAACTTCAATGTTACTTCCACAAGTAGTTTCTCATAATAGACAGAAGCCTGATCCATGATAAATATCTGTCCACAGATGAAAAGTTTGCTCACTCACTTACTGTTATTTAAGGTCACAACCTGTGCCTTTTCTTTATGAGGATTTTGGCATTTGCTAGTTACCATTTCTAAGCTGTGACAAGGAACTAACAGTCCTGTTTGTGCAGTGTTGTGGAAATAACTGAGTCCATAGCCAGTCAGAAAACTTGTGTCTTGACATGTGGGCAAGGCTGGAACATCTTTAGATCAGGTCTTTTCTGACAGTGCAAAACAAACTCTGGACACATAACCTCATTTGTGTTATTAATAAGGAAAAGGAGGAATGAATAATTGCAAGACAAACAACAGCAGTAATAATTTAATGTCATTGTCGTTGTCGGCACTGTGTTTTACCCACTGAAGAATTCATATATGCAGGTCAGCAGTTTTCATGGTGCTCCCTTCATGGGCTTCTGTCTTGTAAACAAAGATGTGCATGGCTGTTGTCATGGGCAGCTTCAGCTGGCTCCTGTACCAGACCTCTCTTCCTGCAGCCATCCGTCCCTGTACCTGCAGGTCTGTCTGTCCCTCTGCCCTCAGGCACCCTGTCATGGGGCTGTTACTCCTCATGCATGAATGGCTGGTAACTGCTAATGCATTTCACCAGAATCTCTTTTGTTTTTAAAACCACATCCCTCTCTCCAGATGGATGGTGTGCCTGACTTTTCCCCCCACAGCTTGTTCTCCCTCTCTTGAAGGTATGGCAATTACTGGGATTCCTTTTCCTCCCTCAGAGCTCTCACAGCCGCCTGAGCAGTGCTGCTTCAAGTCCTGCAGCCCCTTCTGATTCACTTCTTAGAGTTGAAACAGGGAATACTTAGAATAGTTATAATATTTTAAATCGTGGGTCCCAGTTCAGGAAAGCACTTGATAACAGGAACACTATGCACATGCCTGACATTCATCTTGGCCTCTCAAGAGCACTTTTTCAGATAGGTAAATTCACCTGACTTCCAAGCCAGCAGTGCTGGAGGGAAATGATCCTGCAAGCATCAGCTGCAAAGATAAGAATCTGAAAGTGTCTGCAAATAAATCTTTTTGTGCCATGTGCTGTGTTCCTGAAGGAAGCTGCCATGAGGTTTAAACCATGATCTACAGCACAGGCTCTCGCAGAGTCTGTGCAGGCTTGACCACGACCTCGAGGTTTGTGGCATTTCCAATAAACAGCTCCAATGATGCTGGGGAAAAAGACCAGGGGGGAAAAAAAAAATCAAGAGGTTCATCTTCTACAGAGATTTCCTAGTGCATTCCAGAGACCTGGATTCATTCCATTGTCCTGCAAGATCCCATGGACCGAGTTACAACAACTGCTGGGCAGGGCTCTGGGGCATGGCCGGAGCGCAGCAGGAATGCTGCGGCTGTCACTCTATCTGGGCAGGATCCATGGCCACGGGGAGATGCGGGCACTCTGTCACGGAGAAGGCTGCCTCTCCCAGCCCTCCATCGCAGGAATGTCATGTTGCTTCACTTGAACCGCTGCCAGCGAGACAGCGGGGGCACGCAGCAGCTCCACCTAGAAGAACCAGCTTGTCAGCTCTGAACAGAACGGCTGCCACAGTGGAAAAAAGCAGCCGTGCTGCCTCAGAAAAGGTGTTAAAATGAGGATCAGCACCGCCCCTTTAGTGTTTTCCCCTCTGCTCTGTGCTGGGAGTGGGACCCTCCCCAGCAAGCCCAGAAATTTCCAAGCCCTGGGATGAAGACAAAGGACTACTCTGTGGAATGAAGATAAAGATTTTGCTGCTGAAGGAGTTTAACAGGCCTTATTATCAGCGGGATGCTATCAGAACCAGCTGGGCCGGTGTTGAAGCTATACTCCTGCCTTTGTTTTGCACTGGTTTGGCAATGCCCCTTGGCTGCACTCTGTCCCTGGGCCGCATACTTGAGCTGTGATGAATGTAGCTCTGACCTGGGAGCCGAAAGCAGGGGCTTGTAGCAGTCATGCTGAAGGAGCAGCTACTCCCAAATAACCAACGTGTGTGAATAGTTTCCTTCCATTCAAGGCATGAGCAAGATGTTTTGATTCATTGCCTTGGTATGTTAAGCTGCCCTTGTTGGCTGTTAGAGTACTTCATTAAAAGCCTTCAAATCATTTCATCTCAAAACCTTTTGAAGACATTATATATATGTGCATTACAACCATGAGTCTCCTTGCCCAGCCAGAGGACTGTCCATAAAGTTAACACTTATTTTTATCAAAAGGAACAGTACACTGCTCTACAAAGTACATCCAAGCAGGGAAATGTCTAGAGAATTAAGGTGCCTTGCAGACCATACTGAGTTCTGTAGGATTTTATAGAGCATTTTCTACAGGTTGACTAATATCAGGAAAGATGTGTAAGAGCGCTGGCAACTAAGAATTGATATAAACACTACCATAAAAAAAGAATCTAACAGCCCCAGATAAAAAGAAGAGTGAATGGCTTTCCCATGAGTGTGTGTTTATTGATAAGCTCTGCCCACAGGTTTAAAAGTATTAAAAGCATTCCTGCTTCCACTTCACAATAGGAGCAAAACCTTTAGGAAGGCTGATCAGAAAGAAGTTCTTGATTCTTACAGCGGTCCACCTTTTCTCTAATGGTAAAGATAAACTTAATAGAAACCATAGAACAATTCAGAGCATGAAAATAAATCACTCTGGTGGGGCTCTGCACAGACCTTCTCAGCTTGAGTCATATTTTAACATGAAGAGCACAGGGGACTTTTTTTTTCCTCCAATTGTCAAACTGAAATTTCCCAGATCCTGAGTTAATGACTTTCATCTAGCTATCATCATTTATTGGTTACTTGGCTATATAGGAAATGTAGTTTGGCCAGATCCACATAACTCTTCTGCTACAAGGATAAAATATTAACTAAAGTATTTCATTAGTCTGATATTTCTCCTCTTACTGAAACATTATAATGTTTCCTATGAGTAACAGAGAGTTTGAAAATAAGCTCTTAACCAAAGTTTATTGCAAGAACATAAACAGTCCAAAGGAGACAGTAAAAGCAGACAGCAGTGGCTGATACCTGTATTTGGCTCTCCTGGTCCATCCCTCCTCTTCCTAGCCAAAACACAGCTACAAGTGGCAGAGTGAAAAAGGTAGCTGGAGAAATGCTCATGGTACCCAGCAGACAACCAGAGGTTTGGTGCTGTTTCCCCAAGACCATGGTTCTGTCTCAGATGCACAAGTTTTGTTATCATCTCTAGTTTTAGTCTGTTAGCACGAAGGGTAGGTGTAGCTTCCTGCCCTGTGTCTCTTGCATGTCTCAGGCAGGAATTTTCCTCTCTTTCAGTTTTTATGTGACAGAAGGTTTCCAGTCTGTGCTTTACTTCCTGCATGAATTCCTATAGTGTTTTCTTGCACAATATTGCAACAATGTAGTGAATCAGGACCCTCACTGATAATTATCAATTATGATTTTTCCAGGATAGCAGGCCCTGTTCTCACAAAGATGATAAAAGAAGGGAATCGCTTTTTAGCAATTGTTGCTATGTGTGCCCAAACTCTTGGGGAATAAAGCAAGTCTTTACTGCTTACCCCCCTTTTGGATAGAAAGTGAGTTAGCAATTCATAGCCAAATAAAGCAATAAAGACTGGTCTAACTCTCTCTGATCCTCAACAGTTTTATCTCCTGGGACTCTCAACAGTATCTTTTGGGATATACTGGTTTTACTTGCAATTGATTTGCTACCGTGCTGTAAACTATTGTATGGATACCCAAATAAAATTTCCTGGAGAGTCACTGAGTTTTAAGGAAGATTTCAGGAACATGTTGCAGATGGAGAGCTCTCACTTGCTTACCAGCTGCAGAAACCCTAGTGGGAACTACTCTGCAGCTGTTTGGTTATCCAATATATTGATTAGGCATCTTGCAGTTTTCTCCCCTCTGAAAGAAAACCCTTCACCAAACTAGACTTGGGAAGGGAATGCACAGCACATCTGCCTTCCCCTCAGAGCAAGGAGTTGATTCCTGCTGTCTTCCCTGTTAGATAGATAACTGTGAACTCAGCTCTTACTATGACTTGCCTGGAAGCACGGGGTAGGTTGGTGCCTATTGCAGAAAAGTCTCATAAAGATCACAGAAATGAACTTTGCTGCATTCCTTCTCCTCTCTGATTCACCCTTCCAAGAATTCAGGCTTATACCAGAGCAGATTGCCTGTTCCACTGCCAAAGCACAGCCCTGCTCGGATTTATAAATGAACCAAATTAATGCATTTATGGAAAATGATCTCTCTCCCTGCATAGCCTTGATTGGCAGCCCCGGAGACTCAATTTCTCTGGCCACAGAGTCAGTATTTCTTAGGAAGTGGTTGTAGCCCCAAACTGTCTCTTAAGGTAGCCCAGAACTGACACACTGAAGAAAGATGCTAATTCTCAGTGGTTTTGGTAGAAAGCGCATTTGTTCTGTAAGAATAGGTCTTAAGATAAGAATAAGAATAGAGGAACTGGTAACATTTTGCAAAAAACCCAAAGAAACTGATGTAGTCTTTGCATAAATGGCACTTACCACTCCAAATTAGAAACAGACTTTTTAGCCCAAACTGTTAAATATGCTCTTCAAACCATTTGCTTAAAAAAATCCTCATCAGAATCAATGCTCAGCAAAAATTTTTGTATTTAGAGATAAATATAAACACATACATACATATATAGAGGGAAAGAATTTGTATTATGATCCTTATGGTCTAGAAGACTTTTATTTGTCCTTACCGCACTGATAAAATTCAGTGCACAATTAAGTGCCCAGATACAGCAGTATTAATAGAGTGATGTTACTTTGGCCACCTCTCTGGTATGCTGGGCACAGCCCCTCTCAAAACAGGAATACAGAAACAAACCTTGCAGTTTTTCCCACAGCCTTTTATGGGGGCTTTTATATAAATATCTGCCTTTGGAAACAGGTTTTCAGTTCAAGAGAAAATTCCCTGGGCAACTTGTTTGGATGTAAATCACCGCAGAAGAAAATATTTTTTAAGACTTTACATTCCTTAATGTATATGTAATACAAGAGATACGGGATAAAGGTGACAGAAAATTATTATGGGAAAATATTTTACATCAAAGATAAAGTTAACAGTTCCCTCACTTTGTTAAGATAACAATATTTTCTGTCAATAAACACTGATAGTAGCAAAATAGCATTTGGCACAGCTCACTTTTCCTTGTTTTTGTGTGGTAGGAGATTCTCTTTAAAATTGGAGAGAATTTCTGGATGCAGACTGTGGGTTTACAAAAGCATAAAATCTCATTTACAGATAAACTAATCCATTGAGTCAGATAAATAAATAAATTCGCTTAGTTCTGCCCACATCAGTGTAATTCAAATCTCAATAAATGGACCATTAACTCGGGTTTCAGACACCAAAAGGTCATATTTCAAAATAATTTAATCAGTCACATACCAAATTCTTTTGAAAATGTTGTCTCTTGACTTCAGCCCATTGGTTTTTACCTCTTTTTTGAACATCTTTCCCTAACAGATGTATACCTTGCCCCAGCATTTTCTAAATGTGTCTTTTGATATGTCTTCTTTTACAAATTAAATCTGTTAACTTAATCTTCATTGTTTGAAATTAGAAATAATTATGTAAGACTGAAAGGCATTGGAATTTTAAGTGCATAATAATTTGCAAAAGGAAAAACTGATGCTGACAAACTTTTGTTGCTTCATATTTTTTTTAAAAAATAAAATTGAATTTTGCATGTGGTTTTTAAATGGTTCAGTACTGATCTTCCATTTCTGTACCTCCTAGCACCCAAAAATAACAAATCAAAATGCTTTCTTAATAGATTAGAAAAAACACAGTTTACTTAAGGAAATAGATTTCAGTTTTAGGTTTCACAGACACTAGTATAAACGATAGGGAGAAGCCATTTCTTTAAAGACTCATTACTGCAGTTCTGGATTTCTTTCTGGTTAAAGACTAAAACAGTGAGAAAGTAACTACACTGTGGTTCATCCATGAATGAATTGAGATGGATGGAGTTGTTTGAAAGCACTAAGAAGACTATTTCTTGGATTTGATTATCAACCCTAACGCTGATTCATAACATTTCCAAACATCCAGGGCTTTTCTGTAATAGGAAAACAATGATAATCTAATGGAAATGAGTAACTTTATCATAATGGTCTGTTCACACTCAGTTTAAGTATTTTCTAACTCAGTTACCATAGGATGCATTCTTTTTGAAGGTACGTGGTCAGGTTTTTCTTGATGAACATCTGTGCTAGATTCGGACTAATGCATAAGGGACAGTAAATTACATTTTGCTCTTCAGCCAGATCAAGGGCTCCACTGAAATAAAACAGCATTTTACCAATACAAAGTATAAGGAAAAGGAAGATCCTGGGGCTTTAGTTACAGTTTTTGAGATCTGCTGCAAGGTGGCTTCTTCAGAGTCATTTAAATCTGTGCAAGAGGAGGACAATCCAGTGGCTTGTCCCCACCCTGAAGAACAGCAATGACCACCTTGATTTGTGGAACTGTGAAGAGTTTGAGCAAAATGAAAGAATGGGAGGCACTTGGAGATGCCCTTCAGTCCATCTGTAGGGTTTTCTGCACATCTTTGCAAAGAGTATTTTTAAACCAGTGGTGCTTTACTATCTGTGCTCTCTTGCACCCTGCCTGGTCCAATGGCCCCAGTGAGGACTCTGCTGTCTGAGCAGTGGTTCAGCTCTCTGTGAGCTCTGTATGCAGCAGAGAGACCACTGTTCTCTCCCAAGGAAGGTGGATTTGCATTCCTTGCACTATGCACAGCTTACAGACAATAATGCCAGAAAAGGAGAATGATTGCTACCATGAAATTATCCCATCTAAAGCAAAAAGCTCCACCGCCATCTGACATTTTGAAATACTGCAGTCCCAAAGTCCTTCATGGACTGAGATGTTAATAGGGTTTTAGCAGAGACTGAAATATTTGCTTTATATAGTGGGGTTGGGGCAGTGTTGACAGAATTCTGCAACTACACTGAGAGCAGAATTTGTTTCTTTCTTCATTGCAAATACTTTGAACACTACTTAATCCCACTTTGAACACTCATGAAGATCTGCCCCCATTTGACCAAAAGAGAGTAAAGAAAAGCCCTCTGCTTATCTTTAAAGACAAATGCCCAGAACTCTTCTTTTCAGAGAAATCAAGTGCAGGGCTTGATGCAAAAGGAGACACATGGGAAAAGGGCAAAAACAAACCCACACATAAGTCACAGAATCATAGAATCACGGAATTGTTTAGAAAAGGCCTTAAAGACCATCTCATCCCGACTCCCCTGCCATGGGCAGAGACACCTTTCACTAGACCAGGTTGCTCAAAGCCTTCTGAGTCCTGCTAACAGGTCCTTCTACACTTCTACATCAGGGAAATCTACCATGGAAAAATTATCTCAAAAGGTTTTGAAAATACACCTGGGCCAGGATCTCAAGTGTGTAGGACCCAGATTCAACAACACTAAGCAAAGCACAGCGTGAGGGTTAAAATGTAGGATCTCCTGGGGCATGTCCTTCTGCTATGGGTTTAGTTCAGGGGAAGAGCTCTTTGGTTTTGGAACACAGCTTGGCCAATGCTAGGTCTTGTTCCTGATCCCTGAACTTCTAAAGCCAATTCTCAGGGGGCTCAAGCACACAAGTGCAAAGTACATGTTGCTGCAGGTTTATCCTCTGCAGCTGGAACCACTGGCCCTGTGAACATCTTCTAGAGTGGTCAGTACAAGGAGGTTCTGATGGATTTGTTACTCATCACTTGGGCAGGTGTATTGCAGCTATGTTACTCTGCACACCTCTGCAGCAGGGAAGGTCATGACCACTTCACACATACATGTACAGAGAGAGGGATCTGAAAGTGTATCTGAACAATTTCTAGGGAAGTTTAAGTTCTCCTTGCAGAGCAGTGCCAGCTCAGGGATACTGGAAAACACATTTTTCATGCATATGTTTTTTATTAAATGCAGCTGTCAAAACAGAGCAGGGCTCATGTTCCTGAAAAGGTGCAGGGAAGAGAAGACAAATGGTTGGAATAAAGCAGGAATGTGCCTACTCTGCCTAGGCAAAAATCACCACTTCTGCAGAGCCTTCAGGGCAACCTTCAAACTAGCTGGCTCAGGGACTGGTAGCTGTGTAGCTGTGGGATTTCAGTGAATGCCTTACAAACCCAGCCAGCTCCCCAGGGAAGCCAGTACTTGCTGCACAAGCCACTCCTCCCGTGCCCAGACCGGCTGGATCGACACCAGCTCTGCACAAGTTGCACCTCTGCAGTGCTGTGGAGGCACAGCCAGACAGAGCCTGTCCTCACCAGTGCTCACCCTGCCTGCCATGGTGCAGATAATGTGTTCCAAGTGTGCTGGCAGTCAACTTAAACCATCCACCGCGACCTGGTAACACCTACCTCTAATCATTTTGCTGCAGTAGAATTATGGAGGTGAAAACAGCAAAGGCAAAGCAAGATTTGTTTTTTTTTTAAATTACTATTTTCCTCTCATTCCATAGATACAGATTCAGATTTTAGCCTCTGGTATAAATGTGGGTCCTGAAGGTGTTCAGCTGAATTTAAAACAGTGCAACAGCAGAATCTGGCCATGATCTTCAGATGACAACATCAGTTAACAGACTTGCTTATTTCTCTATAATATATTATTTGGGTTTTCTACTAGGTTCCTATTCAACCAAGATTATAGTCTAAATACAATGCAGTTGTGTGGCAACAGTGTACCAGATAAATTCAGCTAACTCTGGGTAATATCACAAAAAAAATATGTGTTTATAGCTTCATGCCAGTTTCTGACTAATGCTTTTGTTTGTTGCTATAGCAAACCACACATGAATCTGATAGCCAAAAGCATGTTTATGACTAACCTTAGCTCTCTGGGGATTGAAAATCTGGAATAAAAAAAAAATCACTAAACCACAACACACAATGTGAGGAGAACCATGATAGGAAACACCTTTTTTGGCATGAGTTACTATGAACATTAAAAGAGAAGAACATCATAAGTGGAAAACATTAGGAAATGGGAACTGTGGGAATAACCGCCTTTAACCTACAGCAATTCAAATCAAGCTTTCACTTCACATCACCAAGTTGTCTGTGCAGGACTAGAGAACTTTGCAGGAAGTCCTGGCTGTGTGCTAAGAGATGGATTTTAGCCTCTGAAATCTGGAGAAGCTTTGTATAACACTTTAGAACACTCAGATCACTTTACTGGAGATAATTTTTACACCATGCCTTGACACCTAGGACATGGGTATTCACTTAATTAATTTCTATTACTATTTATGCTTTAGTAGTTTCCAAGAGCCTGTCTGAAGACTGACACCTCATTATGCTGTACAAATACACAATGGAGAACAATGCTGGCCCCAAAGGGCTTTCTGTTAAACTAACAGAGAGAGCCAAAGGGGGAGGGGGCTGGACAGAGGGGGAGGCAGAGACAGAGAGGTGATGTGACTGCATTACCCACCCAGAAGCTGAACCCAGGTGTCCTGCACCCCAGTTCAACTGACTGATTCTAGTTGCCAAATACATTACTGTGAGAAGAATACATTATGTACCCTGCAGAGGAGAGAAAATCAATGCAGTTGAAGTGACATCTAAACTAGGACAGCTTACAACAAAGCTACAGTATGTCAGGCAAAATTTATACTCATGTTACCCTGTTGTTGTTAATAACTTTTCTCCTTCATAGGTTAAAAAAAATAAAGGGGAATATTGCAGTAGAGTGTATAGGTCAGATCATTCTCCATCAATGCCTTTTACTGATTTTAATCACTCTGTCTCTAGACTTGAATGTTGCATCTTTATTCTCAAACTTGTACAGTGCATAAAGGCACATTATTATCACTATTCCTGATAAGTTCTTCCATCATATGTATGATACTCAACAGTCTTGAGTTCATGTACAATTTTGTGGAGAGTTAAGTCTCCCAAGCTCTCATGTTCTAGGTGTTTCCAAAAGGTTTCATGAAAGACATCTTGACCCACCAGTAGGATCACCAGGACACAGCCATAAATGGAAGTTTACAAAAATCAGTAGGACTTACATGATACCTACGGATCATCTAATGCCACAGGATCAAATCCTGAAGTACTGATATTTCATTCTGTGCCTAGAATGAAGCAAGACATCACCTGGCCTCATTGAAACAGGTGTGTGGCATGTTACATTGCATTCATCTTGTAATTCAGACTGTGATATGGGCCGAGATCAGCTTTGATTTCATCTTGCAAAATCCAGTAGAGCACACATCGTTGCTCACAGCAATCACACCTGCAACCTTGTAAGAATAAATGCTTTGGGAAAAAAAAGGTAAGCATTTTGTACATTAGCCATGAGCTCCATTGGTGCATACAGCAAGTAGCACTAAGACTTGTGTTGTATAAAGTGTGAAACAAAGGCAAATAAGAAGCAGAAATTTTCCAGCAACAGCCCAAGTGTCACTGCTGGACTACAGACGTGGTGGCATGCAGAGGACCATATGAGACTCTCTCTTGGCTTTCACATACTTTTTCAGTTCTTCATGTTTGGCAGAAAATGCATCTCACGAAAAAGGAAAAAAACAGGAAGCTGCCAGGCTTCTTTCCTCCACACTGAGAACCGGAAAACAGCTATGGGTCCAGGAAGCACAAATACAGAGACCATTTAAAAATAGCCACCTCATTCTCTGATTTAGCCCCAAAGCAATTGTTCTTCCCTGGGAGTGCTGTAGAAAATGAAATAGGAGATCATAGGTAGAGGTTGCCAACCCATCTTCAGCTCCAAATTACTTTGTGATGGGTAGTAGGAGGCACTGGTTACTGGTACCTATGGACACGTTTTTTGCAGGCATGGTGCTACTTCATGAACATTTTTCTCTTTGGGCTCTCAAAAGGCACCCCCTTGCACCCTCTATCACACAGGCAGCACTGCCTGGCATATTTGCATCTGCCAGCTTGGCAACTGCAGCATCTTGGTCATGGTCACCAAGGAAGTCCCTCCACCTGCCCAAAGCACCATGTAAAACTAGGTGAGCTCTCCCCACCTTGCAGAAAATAAGATAGCCAAGTGAAAAAAAAAAAGTACTTGCTCAAAGTCACAAAGCAATTTGGCAGCAGAGCCAGCAATAAATACAACCCAGATGTCCTGGATTCCACCTCCTCCCTGCACCATGCTGCCTCTCTTAGCTCAATGCTGGAAGGAAATGTTTTACATTTACTCATCCCTCCTTTTCCTTTGTCAATAGAAATTAAAGCAGGCATCTGACTGCCTAAGCCTTGAATACTCCAGTGGTTTCCAAGACTTGCAGTAAAGTCAGCCAACATTTCTATTGAATCCAGCCCTAATGGACAACTAGAAGTGATTTCTTTGCCAAGTAGCCTATCAGTGCAAAACTCTTTTAAGCACATACTATTTTTATATAGATACAGATTGTGTATACATAGATATATTTCATGACACTGCAAAGAACCGCTAATTACAAAACCAAAATTTTTGTAACTGTGATGGTTTTGGCTGAGGCAGAGTTAATTTTTTTTCATAGTAGCTGGTATGGGGCTGTGTTTTGGATTTGTGCTGGAAACAGTGTTGATAATTCAGGGATGTTTTTGTTATTGCTGGGCAGTGCTTCCACAGAGTCAAGGCTTTTTCTGCTCCTCACAGCAACCCCACCATTGAGTAGAGTGGGGGTGCAAAAGGAGCTGGGAGGGGACACAGCTGGGACAGCTGACCCCAACTGACCCAAAGGATATTCCAGACCATATGGCATCTGCTCAGCATGTAAAGCTGGGGGAAGAAGAAGGAGGGGGAGGACACATTCAGAGTCATGGCATTTGCCTTCCCCAGAGCCTGTGACGGTGCCCTGATTTCCTGGGGATGGCTGAACACCTGCCTGCCAATGGGAAGCAGTGAATTAATTCCCTGTTTTGCTTTGCTTTTGTGTGTGGATTTTGTTTCACCTATAAACTGTTCTTATCTCAGCCCATGAGTTTTTTCACTTTCACTCTTCTTATTCTCTCCCCATCTCACTGAGGGAGGGAGGGAGCGAATGGCTCTGTGGGGCTGAGCTGACATCTGGGGTTAAACCATAACAGCAACTTAACTAAGCAGGGAATAAACTGATCTACTAGTATTAAATAAATAAATAAATAAATAAAAATCTACAGCATGCTTTTTGTAAGTATAAATTTAAGACAATACCTTTTTGTTTTGTGGAAAGGTAGGAAAGTTTGTCAGGATTTTTTTTCATTGAACCCATTCAGGTCTGCCAAAAGACTGATAGCTAAATAACGTTAATTTGCCATCAATTTATTTTGTGAAGAGAATTTCCAAATATTTAAAATTTGCTCATTAAGCTATCTATGGTGTCTGTGTGGTAGGCCATGTTCATATATTTTCCAAAAGCAATGTAAATCTCATTTCCATCGAATACATCATGTCCTGTCAGCAAAATATCCTTACTGCTGTCAGCCAGGTAAGTCCATGTCTCTGAGCAGTTAAGCACACTCTTACTTGCCTGTTTCCTCATCCTCAAGGTGAATGCCATTCTATTTTTCCTACCTGTGATCATACAAATCCAGCTGGGATTGTAGGTATTGTGCTGCTGTTGCTATAACTCCACTTCCAACATGCTTCTCTGACTACTGAAGGCACTTCAGGGAAGCTGGACAGAAGTTAAAAAGAAATGGAGCATTTCATGTTATATGCTCCTCTCACCCAAATACTCAATGGGCATGACAATGGGAACAAAAACTTCAGCAGCTGCAGGTTGCCCAATACACTTAACTCCCTCATTTCTCTTGACTGGAAGGCAAATACCCTCAAGATTTTGCATTCAGGTCTCCTGTCAGAGAGCAGCAGTCCCTGCTCCTCTGGAGAAGAGCAGCTGGAGATCCCACACATGGCAAGGTCAAAGAGCTCATGGTCTTCTTAGATGCTCTTGTTTTAGGCACCACCATGAGCACTCTGCACAAACCCACGTGCTGGATAACTGCATCCACAGCTTTCCTCCACCCAACAGGGCTTTGTTACAATTGACATTTTCTGAGATCTTCTAGAGAATGAAACTGACAAAAATGCAGCCCAAAAAAAGCCTTCCTTCTTTCTCTCTAGAACTGTTTCTGCTATTTCCTCTTTATTGTCACCTCCATTTTGCTCAGCTTGCTTGAGACAAACCTTCTAATTCCTCCAACGCACACCTGGGCAGGAGACTGTGTATCACTTAGCATGGTGGGGACCTTAACCTGCCCTCAGACTGCAGCAGCAATAAATGACAAGAATAGGTCTTGACAAACATGGCTGGTTTGTGCCATTTTGTGCAGCAACAGTCAGTTTTGCAGATTTGAGCCCATGCTCCTGCCAGAGACACTGCTGTCTGCAAAGTCTCTGCTAAGCAGGAAGCTCTCACTCCTGCTCCTCAGAGCTATTGAAGCCAGGTCAAGGACATTGCTCCTTGCTGCAATCTGTCAGTGCTGATTTAGCAAGTCCCAGCTCCCTTCCCCTGGATGCACAGGCTCTGGCTGGCCTTCCCCATGGTTCCAAGTGCGTCTGAGAGCCAAAACCTTATCGCAGTCCATCTCTGTCTCCTCACAAGAGCAGAGTTAGTGGAGGAGTTGGCGTCGTCTGTTTGTGCTGGTATGACAGCCAGCTCCTGTTTTGGATTAGAGGATGATGGTTTTCCCTCCCTCTACATCCCTTACTGGGCATTTGAAAGAGGAGGATTTGTGGGGAGGGGAAGCATTCATAATGTTTTTTTATAGCTTTTGCTCTCCCTTTGCTCTGGTGCAAATGAAAGCTCCAGGCCCATGAGCTGTATCTGCGTGTGCTGTCATGGGGTCCCAACTTTATCAGCCCAGGCCACGAAGTAACAGTGTGGTAGTGGAGAGGTGTTCATGCAGCACCTGAGCTTAGCTGCAGCTCCCTGCAGAGAGGACTGCTGGCAGAGGACCAGTTTTCAGTGCATGTCACAACTTGGAGGAATCATTGCAAAAGCGCCTCTTCCCTATCAAACACCAGGGTGGAGATCTGCTGACTCCAGTCCCCATCTTTCAGAGCAGGGCAGGGACTGAATGTGAACCAGCACTAAGCTCCAGACACACAGGAGCTGACAGTGATGGGGACAGTGGTCAGCAGAAACACCCCAAACGCATCGCAGTGTGTCTTGTTGCTGATGTGCAACGCAGCTCTGTGGCACCAGTGGCTGATACAACTCCTACAAGGTGTTTCCCCCAGGCTGCAAAATCCTGTGGTTGCCCACATGGGCAAGGAGGGGCTTTTGCAGCATGAGGTTGTCTCACCCACACTGGTTTTCACTGGCCTGTGGCTGGATGTGTCTGTGTGTGGTCCTGCTGGCTGCTTTCTCAGTGCCCTTGAAAAGTAATCCAAAATCACTGGTTTTCTTTCCATGCCATTTGTTTCCATCCCTGCTCCTGGGTTGTCTTTGACTCCATCACTGCATCCCAAGGGTTTGCAGGCACCTTTGGGCAGTCTTGCTGAGGCAGCAGGCTGTGGTAGGGGGGTGTGCTATGAGCTCCCCTGCTGCCATTCCTGTCTTTTTGCCAACGTATCTTCCCTCAACACTGCCTCTGCCAAGCAGGCTGATCCCAGAGGTACCAGCTGCAAAGGACTTAAAGGTGGGCCTGTCACAATCTTCCTTCATGGGTGCTGTATGAATTTAAACTTTTCTTTGGGGAAAAAAGCTCTAAAAACTGAAAATAAGAAATCAGATTTTTTTTCCACAGGTTTTCCTACCCAAGCCATGCCATCAACTATGGTCCACATCCAACAAGTTAATCTGACTCAGGTGCTTCACCCTCTCTGTTCCGGAGCACCTGCAGTGCTGAACGCCCTGACTGCCCCTGCTAATGTTGCTTCTGCCTGCAAACACCCAACCTGCAGAACCACCTCCCATCTGCTCTGCTATCTGCCTGCCACAGCCTTCCCTGCCACTGCACCAGGCACTGCTCTCTTGGAAAACCCATGGTGCTGACAGAGGGACTGCAGCATCTTCCTAATCAAGAAAGAGAGGCAGTTCTGAATTTGTGTGACAATGTGCTCCGGAGCCCGTAGGTTAACTAGGACATAATTTACTGATGTGCAGTAAATGCTGCTGACACATGTACCTGTTCATGCTGGCCCCAGAATGACAAAACACTGCTGCCCTCCAAATGACGTTCCTGCTGCCAGATTCTCCCTGCCTACTGCTGCTGACATCCTGCCAGTCTGGGATGCTGCATTTTCCAACACCCTCTGAGCAGCCTGACTTCTGAACAGGGATACCTCAGGCACCCACACACCCTCCACAATCCTAGTCCTGCTGTGCTCAGCAGCAGCAGTAGGAAAATGATGATCCAGGTCTCTGGGAGAGGTCCCATGGCCTGGGGCTGGCCACATGGTTGGGATGTGACCAGTTCTGCGGGACTGGGGCTGTTTATCCACAGTAGAAAAGCAAAGTGAGACAGGGAGAGAAGGAGGGGAAAGCACTGGGCAGAGCTCCCAGGAAAATGTTGCTGTGGACAATTTGCTTGGGCTCCTCGGGGACTCCTGATGGCTGCTCTGATCTCCTCACCATGAGACCCAGGGATGATTTGTTGTCACATGCGCTGAGCACACTGTTTTCTTTCTAAGAAAAAAGCTGGTATAAAAAGGAGAGATTACATTCATGCTTGAGCTTATCTGAAAGTGCTAGGCTTATTCTCTGGTCTTTAAGGTTTATTTAGACTAAATAAGGTTTATATACTTGGCTGGTGAAGTATGCAATGTATACATTATAATGATGTAGTTAATGCACTAATCTCTGTGATGAGCTTCCCTGGCATAACTCAGTACAGTTACCCAAAAGCTTCTTTTTAATCTCTGAGGAAGGATAATTTTAAGAAGAAAACCATGATTTCTCCTGCTATCTCTATCCAAACCCTTCCATTCACAGATTGCGTTTAGACTGACTGAAGCAGTGGTTAAATCCACTGTTAACGTATAATCCAAATACCGATATAAGATCACAGTGCCATTACTAAATTTATTCCTTTCATAGCAGATCTGTGGGAGCCCTGCCTCCATCCAGCTCTGTTGATCACTGGAATGTCCCCTCATAAATACCTGAGAGTGAAAAGTCTGTTTTACACCACTTACATAGTCAATCATTTTCTAGTCTGAGACATGCTCCCAAAAAGGAAACTGATAGCAAAGCCTAAGGACATATTCCCCATCACTGTTCATGGGAAGCATGAGCAGCAAGACAGCATCACCATGAACTCCAATGCTGCATGTAGTCATTCCCATGTGAAAATGCCCAGTTTGCCTCCAAAATGGGCTCTTACTTGCTCTTTAGGCACTGAGTTGGCTGAGCTATTCATTCTGAAAACAATTTTTTTCTCATAATTAAGCCCATTATGTGAAAAAGTCAGCCTTAAGGAGTGTGAGGACACACAGTTCATATAAAAATCAATGCAACCTTTCACTGAAGCATAAATCAGATCAGGTCTGACATATATGAAAATATTTGGGGAATGTTTAATGACATTTTTGTGTTCTTGTAAATTATTTGCTTTCAGCTGATTTTAGAAGCAGGAATAGGGGAAGCTCAGCTCATATCAGGAAACACCAGCAACTGAAACCACCAACTTTCTCATGACAGTTTTACAGATCTTCATCTTATAGGCCTTCCAATAAACTCACACAGACAGAATCACAGAATCTTTAAATGTGGAAAAGACCTCCAAGATCATAAAGTCCAACCTTTGACCTAATACAGCCATGCTCAGTTTTCAAGCAAATAAAAAATCAAACCCAATCTTCTGAATGCTTATTTTATCTGATCTTCTGATCTGACGGAGGGCTGCTAACTTCTCTGAGGTTCACCAAAAGCTGATCTCTAACTAATTTTTAAGATAACGATGCCTAGGTCCCACCGAGCCATTTCCCCCCTTCACAATACAATGCAAGAATCAGTTAAAGCCATTCCTGGAAAAGTTACTATCCCATTTGCTAACTTCAATAATTTTTGCTCCTGCATGCATGTCCTTTGGGTTTCTTCTACTCAGGCTAAAATTCACATTTTGGAATCCACTCCTGCAAGTAGTAGTGCTAAGGCAAATTCTTTGGATTAAAAAGAGTCATGTGAGGCAAGGGAAAGAAAAGTTCCTGCATGTATTTACTTGAGGGAAAAGTAAAGCACTGTGCCTGGCTGACAGTCAGAGGTCCAGGAGCTGGAGCAAACCACACAGCAAGTAAATGAAGACAGGATCTGTGGAAACCTGATGACATTTGCTTCCTATGGCTGGTATGGAGTATGGCAATCCTAGGAAAAAGTGGGGATGCCTGGACTAATAAAATGTGTGAGCTTTCAGGATGCAGTTCACGGTGGTATTTTATATCTATAACAGTTTATTAGACTATCTAACTAGGACTTGTGGAAATAGGAAAAAGTATGTGCAGCTTGAAACCTTTGCTTTTCAGTGCTGTCTGTGCTGAGGCTGTGAACACACCACTGTTCAAGGGGGGAGAACTCGGAGATCAGTGGGCAGGTAAAAGGTATTTGAAATCAGAGGGCTGCATGGATAAGAACTGCTCCTCTGACTCTATGAAAGTCAGGTACAGACCACTGCTATCAAATCAAGTAGTGTTTGTTCTCTTAACTACAGAGAAGAAACAACATTTGCCCAGCAGTGAAGAGCAGTTCCTGTGGCTTTGGAGTCTCAAGCATTTATCAGCAAGCTTGGAAATCATACAAACCTTATCTCCTGGTTTGTGTTTCTGAAAAACAGATAATTCTGTCCCCTGAAGACACTGCTATCTTTATTAGGCAGATGAAGTGGACTTGGTGCCTGCTCTTCTTCAGGCACGTGCATTCCTGCTCCACAGAATTTTTGCTGGGATTTGGGCTGTCACTGTGGCCTGGGACTCTCCCCCTTGCAGAGCTGCCATCCTTTACTGATGGATCCTCTTATCAATTATCTTTGCCATAGCACCCTTGCATATTTTGACTTGTTTCAGTCACTCTGGACTACACCTTTGGTCATCTCCTTCTTTGACAGAAAACTGCAGACTTATTCTCAGTGGTTACTTTCAGATATTTGGCTACCTGTAGTCCTCTTTCAGGAAGTAAACATGTTGATAGGAAGTATTTAGTACGTGAAAGGTCCTCTCCTAGCCTGAGGTCTTGTTTTCCAATACGAAATAATGAATTCCAGCCTTGACTCTAAAATCTGGAGTTAAATGAGCAAACACATGGATTTAGCAAATATTCCTTGGAGCAGGCATAAACCTCTCACACTAGGGCTAGGCACAGCTGTGGGTCATCCAAAGGACCTTCCTTGCCACAAGGATGTTGCCTTTGATTCCTGCAGCATGTGGAAAGATGGCAAACTAGTTTTGGTCAGGTTTAATCTCAGCTCCACTGGGAGCTGAATATCCCCAGCATTGCTCAGCACTGCTCCAGCGTTTGGTTGTGGAGGGAAAAGCCTGCTGGGCACACTGCAAGTTACACCTAAGGGAAGCAGACCAGGCAGCAGTTGCTAGCTGGTGTTGCCAGGAAAACAGTTTGTTGATGCACTGGGGGTCAGGGACGTGGCAAACTGCCTGAGAGCAAGTGCTTGCCCTTGCTGGGTCTGCCTGTGCTGGTGCAGAGGGCCAGGTCCCCTCTGCACTCCCAACAAGGTTAAAGGTGAGGCTTTTCTCAGCCTTTCTGGCTCAGATTGTACCTGCAATACAGAGCCCACAATACAGAGATGTTTCTCCAGAGGGGGAAAACCTGGGTTTTTTCAGGGTATATTTTTCTGTTTCCAAATGTAAGCAACATTATGGAACGCAAAAACAGCTAGATGTAAAAAAATAGATTCACTCTACTTACTCAAATATTTACTCAGATTATAAACTTTCACACCTTTCAAATACACTGCCTTATAGTCTAATTATTTAGGTCTCTGAATGTGAGGAATCTTGGAAAAAATCTTATTCTAAACTCTTGGTGTTTTATATTTGTATAGGATGAACTTACTTCTTTGCCCAAGTAGAAAACTTGAGGAATAAAAACAACCCAAAGCTCTGAGTATATTTGGAGCTTCAAACCTTCAAATACACATTCCTGTGGCTTCATGTAAGGCATGACATCTCACTGAGACCCTGATGCTCCCACCACTCACAGTAACAACGTTAAGTGAAGTGCCTGTGAAGTTCGTGGCATGGCTTCCTGGAGAAAGGTGTGTCCAAGCACGGGGAAGTCAACAGGAGGTTAACTCAGACTGCAGCTATTCCCAATAACCACGCACTACAGACTGCTGGATTCTGTTTCAGGGATGAGCTTCAAGTACAGCCAAAAGCGAACAGAGGCACGTTGACCTCATAGTTTTGTGAATACAGATTGAGCGTCCAAGACAATTAAAAAGCAGGGAATACGTGCCATCTCCAAAGCCCTGGCAAACCACTGCCAGAAGTTACCGCTGCCCCGTCCGACTGAAAAGACATTAACACCCTCTGCAGAGCAGGTTGGAAGGCAGCCATCCCTGATGGAGTGCTTATGAGCACTGACTAGAGTCAAACTGACTTCAGTCAGAGATTTACACAAGCCTCCTAATCTAATAGTAGAGTTTACTTTACGAGAGTGCCACACCAAAGATAGTAAAATGCAGTTTTAGCTAACAAATCTACATGCTTGCACAGAAAAGCTACAGCCATCATGGAGCACTGTCAGCACCGCAGAGCGCCTGGCGCAGATTTATAGTGTTCAGTTTATTGCTGAGGAGTTATTGTTAACTCCATTGTTATAGACTTTCTGCAATTAAAAGTTCCCGTCACACTTATCATTTTTAAACATAGCTAATAAAACCCAGTAAATCCTGAGATGTTATAGGTTTTCCCGTGCTGTTAAACATCTGAAAATTTTTTTTATGCTGGATTTTTGACCTATGTTAGGATAGATTTTGGAAGCAAATTAGCTGTTGTAAGCTGCTTTACTTCTGATTTGCTTAGGTCTGCAAAATTTCTTGTTGTTTTTCTTTATTATAGTAAAAGAAGGAGTGAGGCAATACTTAGACCTTTTCCCTCGTGCATGCGACAGGTGATCATAAGCTAAGTACTGTCTCTGACTTCTTACAAGTCATCTTCCAACCTTCTGTGGTTTTTGTGTCATAAATTATAAAGAATAATGGTTATTTTTGTTTTAGCAATGACTTTTGGTCTTTTCCTCTCACATGAGTTATGTTTTCTCTCTTTTCTATCAAAGCTTTGAGAGAACGGATTTTCATTTTTTCTACAGGTGGGTGCAGTTATGAATTCTACTTCTGACCATCTCTATTCACACACTGAGAAAGGTATCAGGGTACATGAATGAACCCAGACAGATGGATAGAATAATTTTACCCTCTGTATTTCCCAGCACTTTACGAACTAGCCTCAACAGCCTTTCAGTGAGCACTTCCAGGATCCAACTTCTACTGACAAGGTTATGGATCTGCTTTTTGAATGCTTCAAGGTTAATCTTAGTCTCAAATTCCACAAACATTCAGAGATCCCAATGCCAAGTCAGTATGTTACATATATATAGAGAGCAAATAGCAGCTATTGAGATATAATATCCACACAAATAGTATTCCTCTTATAGGAGCAGAGATACTATAAAATCCAAATATATCTAGGCGAAGAACAAGTAACAGAAAACTCATATTCATCAGAAATCAACCTCATTCTAAGAAAATTTCTCTTTGCACCCTGCAATTCATTGCAACAACTGGGATTGGCTCTTTGCACTACAAAAGAGTTTCACTATCTTTCAGATCATCCGGGTGGTTAAGTATACAGACAGAGGAAGTAAGAAAAACAACATGCATGATCTGGAATAGAGATTACTGAATGGAGGGGTGTGTATACACTAAGAACCAACATCCCTCTGAAAGCTCTGGGAGGCTTACAGGCTTGAAACCCCGTGCGTAAAAGCGATCAGAAACTTTTTATCAGGGTGAACACATCTGTTCATCCCTAATCTCATCTCTTCCCATGCACAAGAAAGAGGCAAAGGTTTACACCAGGTGAGATGCACCTTGGTTGAAGCTCTGGGCATACTTTTCCCCAGCAATGTCATTTAACACGCAGCATCTTCAGGTTTCTCTTATCAAGTACAGCAGCTGGGAACATTATGTCTTTACCATTGTAAAGTCCAGTTTCTGTATCAAAGGACGCAAAATGTTCACGCCCACATCTCTCTGCATTTTTAAAAAAGCCCATCATCTACTGCAAACTTTTGCAATCTGCATCAGAGATTTCATAGAAAGAAAGAGAGAGAGAGAGAGAGACGTTTGGGTTTTAAGAAAAAAACTTACCAAAAATAACTGAAGTTCTCTAAAGTTGCCCTGAAGTTGAAATAGCCCAGAACACCAGTGCAGAGCCTGCCTTAAACTCTCTCTCTTTCTCACTCCCCCTCTCTCTCTCCAGCAATTGGAAGGAGGGCTGTGCAGAAATTCAGCAAACAATTTTCCTTCTATGTCGACCGGGGCGTTCCTCACGGGCAGAAAGGGGATGGCTGAGCCTGGGTGAGGCTCGCTGCTATCCCCAAGGCAAAGAGCGCTGTCGCAGATTACACACCCTGTGAAATCCAATCCCTTTCTCTGCTCGGGCAACAGCTGTACGGCTTCAGCTGAGGCGGGAGCAGGGGACAGACCCCGGGCGTGTTGCTGGTCAGGCTTTCCATGCTGGAGGACGCCGAGCAATGGGGGCACAGGGGTTTCCGTGAGCTCCGTCTCTGCTCCCAGCTTGCTGCCCACAGCCGCAGGCACGGGCGCTCGCAGGGTGGAGATGCGGGGCAATTTCCGCGGGACTCAAAGTATATGGGATGTGGGCGCCCGCGCAAAACAAACATCTCTTTTCCTGAAATTCATTCCCAGCCTTGCTTCAGGACGTAACTGGGTAATTAACGTTGTATGTATTAGTAAATCCTCATGCAAGCATGCACACACACAGGATGCAGTCTGTCACCCTGTCACAACAGCGCCGTTCAAACGGGCTTCAAGGCTGTCCCAGTGCCCTCTCTAAGTTCCTTTTTCCTTGTCACTTTTAGTCAGCTGTTTGATTCTTTCCGAAAGGCCCCTGAATGCAGAGCTGACGGTCCTTACACCAAGTGAAGCACTATGGTGGCTCTCAAGGTGGGAGTGCCAGTGCTTAGTGCTGCATTCACCGTGTCCTGATATTCTACACTTGAGAGAAGCTACTCAATGCCAGCAAAAACAGATTTATGAAAATTCCCAGCCCCTCCTCTCACCTGTTTCTATTTCACCCCATGTAAAGGAAAGAAATTTCTAATACAGCTGATTCCTCCCTCTCTCAGGAATTCCACTGATCCTTTGACTCCTCCCTGAAGCTTTAAAAAGTCACAGCAACAGATTTCAGCCTGGGTTTCTGCGTTTCACAGAAGCATCTGGCTGCTGGTTTGCATTCTGTCAAACAGGGGTGAAGTGAGAGAGGGTGCAGAACACAAACAACACATAAGCAGCCCTGGGAGTGTCCTGCAAAGAGCTCTGGCTGCTTTGCCAACACCCCAGAGCAGGTAAAACACACTCCAGCCAAAGAAGGAAAACCCCTGTGTTTACAGAGCAGCCTTTCAGTTTCATGTTGGGTTTGGTGCTGTGCTGGGGATTTTTGTGTTGTTGGCTCTGAATAGGTTTTGATACCTAAAATTCTGCAGATGTTGGATTCTGGACCCAAGTTTGAAATGGACACACATGGTTTCCACAGAGGGAATTTGAAAATCTGAGAGGGAAAACTGAGTGTATATCTCTGATTCCATCCTATGTGGGTACTTAACAGGCATTTTATGAAAACTGGGTCACACAACTACAGTATTTATATTAAAGCCAATTCTTTAATTTGTGCAATTAATGTATATTATTACATCTAATTATACATCTTATATTAATTACAGATCACATTTATAACTTAATTTAGAAATACTATATGTAATTTTATGTAATTAATATACACCGTTTTTCAGCACATGAACTGAATAACACTTTAGCAATTGTGTCTATTTATTATGTGATTCTACTGTATACCTATACAAAATAAACAATATATAATCACATACAATGTGTGATTATATACTATATCTATAGTCATATATAATTAATATAAATATATTGTGAAGCAGAATGCAGTTCACACGTAACCTCTGTCCTCTTGTGAATGTGGCATCCACATAAAGAGTTAAAAGCAGAGGTTGGCTGTAGCCACTGCAAGGTGGTAAGGCTGTGAAGGAGGAAGATGAGGCAATGGGACAGTGTCAGCACAGGGGAAGTGAGAAGGTGGCACCTGGAAGTGTTGAAGGCCAGGCTGGGTTTGGAGCAACCTGATTTAGTGGAAGGTGTCCCTGCCCCTGGCAGGGGCTTGGAACTGGATGGTCTTTAAGGTCCCTTCCAACCCAAACTATTCTTTGATTTAAACATGATTCTTTGTTTAAAACAAGATGTCCTGCAGCTGCCTCAAGGATGGAGGTGGCCAGAAGCAGTAAAGGCCTCCTGAGGTGCAGTTGACAGCAGCAGAGTAAACTGAGATGGCTGAGAATGGGAACAAGACCTTGCTAAGAGCTGGCTCAGGATTGCTCTGCCTATTTCTGTGCGCTGTCTTTAGGACTATACAAAGGTCCAGCCTTTCTGAGCCACCTTACAACATCCTGACAAACAATGTGTATTTTTAGAAAGAGACATGCAAAACAAGAAGCCCAGACTACATCATGGATTGATGTGGGGATGGTTCATTTGGATGCAGAAATCTGGAACTCCTGCTTCCAGAGTGAGTGGTGCCAGCAGCAGCACTCCAGCAGGGCACAGGCTGTGGGGTGGCAGCAGCTGCAGTGTGCTCCATCCCCAGTCAGTGCTGCATGTCAGCTGTCCTTGCTGGATACATGGATGGGCGTTGTTTCGATCTTTTAAGAATTTTTAAAGCCCACACGAGACAAACTCCTGGCTAAGTTGAGAGAAGCCAACTGTTTTTCCATAAACCTGGAAGAAATGACTATTCGTTTTCATGGTATTGGGAAATCTATGTTCACTGTCAGTGGCTTTTTTCCAGTTCCACCTCGGAACTGAAGGTGTAAGCCTGGATGTCTGAGCACTGCCCTGCAGCTGTGACTCCAGTGAAGACAACTGCTGTGTCAGACATTTATCCCCACACAACTTCAGGCCTAAAATCTCCCCTCTTTTCAGCCAATATGGTGCTATTCTGGCACTGTCGAATTATTTCACCATTATTTGACTGACAGGGATTCATAATGCTCACTTGGTTTATTTTTAAATATTTATCAAATCCACTGTTTGTCTGCTGAGCTATTGAAAAAATGCTAGCAGACTGGTAATTTCCCAGTTGACCACGTGATTCCAGCACGGGTTATTCAGTGAGAACACTCCAAACAGCTCTTATGTTTACTCTTCTTGACAGACATCTAAATATTAAAAGATAAAGCTCTTTGAGTTATGCTGCAGCAATATTAAAAAATATTCCTTTCTGCTCAACTGTCTTGCCAGGGAGCACCACTGTATCTCACATTTCTCTCTCCCACATCTAACCCTGTTTCCCAACTTCCCTGCGTTACAATATTGTTTTCTCTTCTCTGTTCACAGGTAAGGCTGCAAACACAAAATTGGATGACACAAGCTGTCTTTTATTAGTGCTATTCACACCCTGACCTGTGTGTGGACTCATGTTAGACTTACACATAAGGGTGTGTCACTTTAATAGTAATTGATAAATGAGATGAAAACCAACGGGAATGTTCCTGTGTTTTCTTTGATCCAAAGAGAGAGAGGGACAACATGTTCCATGAGATTATAGTAAAGCATGCTCTGGAACACAAATTCCTGTAGTTTAGTGTGGAGGATGCAAGGGTGATCGTTTCTATTATTTTTTTCTTTTTAGCAGTTACAAATCTTCTGATATCTGGGGGGGAAATATGAAGCCAATAATTTCCACCAGTTGATAAGACTGGGTTGCCAAGACCAGCTAAAGAAAGCAAACTTGTCTGCACAATTCAGAAAGGAGTTAAAGAATTGATTACCTCCAGCTGAAAGGGAAATAGGCTGCTAAGAGAATGAACCACAGGAAAAAGATAAACAAAGGGAGAGACAAGATCATTGTGAACTCAAGATGCAGAAGAGTGGATGGAACTGAACATCAGACTGGCAATGAGAGGAATGAATGGGTGGAAGCATCTGGCCACCAACTCTCAGTCCTAGCCCAGAGAAAGATAAATATAATATGAATCACCAGTTTACAGACATCTCCCATGCTTTGTCTCCCATGACTGCATTTTGTTACAACACAGGAATGTATATATTTACCTATTTCACAGTCAGTTAGTCGGAACTATAAAGGTTTTAAGCCAGCCACACAAACTTCCTCTGAATTTCTTCACTTTTGCAGTACTTAAGCCATTAATTTGATTGATTTGCTTCAACTTTTTTTTCTTGCACAAAACTCTTCCATTTGCAGATAGACATGCAACCTCACAGACAGAGAGAGAGCCAGGTATGGAAATGAGGTTCCATCACTGCCTCTTTTAAGAAACTTCAGGGTTGGACTCAAAGACCTCTTTCTGAAGTTAGTCAATTCAGGTGAGTTCCCCCTCTAAAAAGTGAATGGGTGTCATTCATGTATCTTGTAACTTAACTGAAGTCTGTCCTCCAAACAGATTGGTCTTTTCATCTGAGAATTTACTCAGAAGAGGCTCCAGTGTCTACCTGCCTGTGGCAAGTTCTACCAGCACTACCTGCTGCCTGCACTAACACCAAGATGCAACTGATAGTATTTTGTATAGAAAGAGGTTTCTCCTTTGTGAAGATAAACAAATCTGGTATCTCCAGATACCTGGAGATCAACTCCAGGTATCCAGGGCTGGAGTAGTAAAATCCAGACTTATGGCAAAATAACCCAAACCCGGGGAAGAGTTGTATATTTTCAGAAATTCAAATATTCTCATCCAGGATTTTAAATACATATTTTTTTCACTTCAGTGGTTAATATTGTTGCTGATGGGAAAAAAAAAAAAAAAAAAAAAGGAGCCTAGAAATGCAGATCTACAACCAGCATAAACAAAAAACCCCAACAACAACAGAGAAAGCATTATTTAGAAATGAAACAAAATGAGACGTTTCCAAGAGCAATCCTTTCACTAACAGGAGGAGAAGAAAAAGGAAACTAATTCACCCTGCACAGTTTCTTTTATTTTGTCCTCAGGCATATGCTCCATCTCCCTTTGTCCCCCAAATGCATTTCCACTGGCCCTGACAGTGCTGGCATTGACCTTCTGCAGCCAAAATAGCTCGGACAGAACGAAACAGAAAAACAGGAGCCAGCCAGAGCAAGGGGCAGCGCAGCCATGGCCACGGACCTGGGGGAAAACCTGCTATAATTAGCAAGGCTGGTACAAAACCCACTCATGGAGCTGCTGCCTTCCTGCTCTTGCATGTTGGATCATTCAGAGCAGAGGGAAACAAAGCCTGCAGAGCTTCAGACCCCCTGGCCCGAGGAGCCACCTCAGCATCAGCACCCTCCTCCACTGCTGTTGGTGGACATCCATCTCCAGTCTGTGCTGTGGAGGGCTTTAGTTAAAAGTCAGTGTTTACTCCATGTGCCCCACAACCATCTCTTCAGTTCCCCGCCCAACTGGAATTCAGAGCTGGCTGACGGTGGACCTTTATTATTTAACCATTTCAAAACCTGTGACGTTGTATGAAAAGCAGAGCTGGGCTCCTCCCTGAAAAATGAGTATTAGTGACAAATTGCCGACAGGAGGAAAGCAAAGGCAGCTCTTCAAGCTGGTTAGTTACTCGTGAATAACCTGTTTGTAGTAATGCTCAAGCACCTCGAAAAAAACCTATTTCAAACAAACTGTTTCTCTTTCTGCAATGTCATTTTGCTGCCTTAATCATTTTTCTTTCCACAGTTTTTGTACTTCTGGATATCACAAAGTCAGTAAGATTTTTTTGTTTCGAAATCCAGGGAAAAAAATGCCCTAAGGACTGTCAAAGTATGAATACAACATTCACAAACTCTCCAGTTTCAATTTTTTACTGAGTTAGATATTTCTGAAGTACTTTTAAGCATCTGTGTGATATTTGTTATATTTCATTAATACACTTTTTTCCTATCAAATTGAAAGTTGAAGGATATTGCCACCGATGTGGTATCATATAAAATAATATAAAAAGATCTCATATAAAAAGCAGACATCAATAAAAGCCAAGTATAATTATTAAATGCAGCAGCTAAGACGCCATTGAAAAAAGCAGTTTTCATCTGTCATAGCAAAACACATTTCAGATACTTTCCTATAGGTTGGGGGGTTTTCCCTTTTCCTTTTTACCAGTCCCTGTAGGGAATGGCATAAACTCTTGCTTTTTGTGGGTGCTCGCGTAGCTTATGGCATTCCAGCTGTGGAAATGCTTCAGTGAACCCCCTCCCCCTCCCCCCTTGTTGTTTTTCTCTCCAAAGCCTTAGAACAGTTCTTAAACAAAGATCTTAAAATAAGAGTCTTGGCAGATGATCTCACCGTGTGCCCTGGGGTTTTCACGGCATTTAGTGGTGGTTACCGGTGATTAGTACCTTTGTTGAAGGAATAACTGGGAACGGCACTGAAATAATCCCTTTCTTCTGGCTTCGGGGTCCCGATGAACCTGCTCTGGGTGATGGCAGGGGTGTAAACGGGGCCCTGCCTGTGCCCACGCAGCCCCAGGCAGGAAAGGGCTGTTTGCTGGTGGAGGTCTGGGCATGGGGGGATATTTCTTGCAGTTACTTCTTTTCTGACAGTGTTCTAACCTAAGCCCTCACACACATCTGGAATGCCACCTGTTACTGGATTACTTGCACCTGTCTCTTGTGTCCTGCTTGGTGGGCAGGAGCTGGCAGATGCTGCCTTTGACAACAAGCAAGAAGCCCAGGTGAATGGGAGAAACGGGAAACTCCCTCAAACTGCAAACATGCAAACACCAGCTCCTGTCTTCCTAGTAAAATAAACTGTTTTCCTCCAGATGATGAATGCTCACCCTGTTTTGCCCCTCGGTTGCAGGGGCACAGAGCGAGTCTGGGGATTGAGGGAGGGTATTTCATGCACACAGGGGTTGCTGTGTGTCTCTGGCTGGCACACACCACCATGGAAAAACAGGGTCAGTGCTGCTGCTGTGCCTGAGACTCGGTGTGCATCTTCAGGGCGTGGGCTGGGACAGAGAAAGGACTCAGCAGATGACAATGGGGCTCAGTGTTAGCTGTAGGATGTCAGTAACACAGCAGGGTTTATTTCTTAATGAAGTGAGTCACTTGATTGGTATCAAGTATCTGTTGAGTGATGGGGTGGATCCAAATGTTAGAGGACCTCGTTTCAAATATACCATTCGCCCTCTGGACTGGCTCGCACTGTGTAAACAACATCAGTGAGAGATGAAAATACATTAGGTTAATTCCATCTGGGGTTTCTAAGTCTCCTGCTTCCTTACAGAGCTGAGACTGATTTTCCAACAGCGTGAAATTCACCTCAAAGCCCTACATCCCATCACAAAAAACCCTTCCCTTGGAAAGGGAAAAGCCAGAAGTACAGGGCAAGTAAAATCAGATAATCAGCAGTTATCTGATTCTGCACTTCAGCTTGCTCAGCTGAACTGGCTTGCAGGTGCCCCAGAAAGGAAAACTGGGAAACAGCAGCCAAGAGGGAGTAAGAAAAGAACTGCTCCCTCCACAATGCATTTGTGATGCCATTGGCTTTGTCCTGTGCAATTCCTATAGTTGGAATTAAATCTTTGGGCTTTAAGGGTCTTTGCACATGTACATTTTGGTTTCAGGCCTTTTCATCCTGTTTACTGTCACTGAAGTCAGCTATAGTATTTTCTGTGACTTTTAATGGCAGCTATGTTGAGCCCTTTAATGCTTCATTCCTGACTTTCTCCCTCTGAAGAGCAAACAACAGCAACCAACCTCAGTCAGGGGTGAGAAATACATCATGTCATCTTTTTCACCAGTCAGTGCCAGAGAAAGGTAAAATGTTACTGAAACAGCCGGACTCCTCAATACACATCCAGAAATTGAATTTAAACATTGATTGATGCTCCTGGCAGAGAAAATCAACTTGATAACTATGAATAGGATTCCCTTGGGTTCTGCTGAAGCACTCAGCTGTGAGGCAGCTTTTCTGTGTGGAGGAAGAAGCCCTGGAAGAGATCTTTCCCCACCACTGCCTTTGAGTTCAGCTGCCAGCCACTTGGTTGGATGAAGAAACCCAGTGTGTAATAATTAATTCCTCCTAATTTTCAATGATGCTAATGATAAACAAGGTCACTGTTCAGTCTTGCACAGCACACAGTGCTGTGTTGTTTCTGGCTGCAGTTGCCAATAGATAGGAATCAATGAAGTGAGAGAGAATAGCTCCTATTTTTTTAAAAGGAAACATTATATATGCTGTGGAGTTTTGACAGCAGAAGTGCTCTCAGTTCCTGATGCAAACCCTGTAAATGTAGGCTGAGAAGAAAGAGCCCAAAATGGGTCAGGGGCAGAGAAGAGCACTTATTCTGAGATCACAGCAAACTGAACACTGCCAGCAGTGAGTCCTGTTCTTCCACAAGCTGTTATCTCACACAAGTGCTTGTGTTTTCAGTCTTTGTTTGCTTATAAATAAAAGCATTTTAGTTTTATTTTGCCTTAAAAAAAAAAGGTATTGAATGTATTTGGGGAGTAGGAGAAGAACTGAATATTAAAGATTTTTATACAGTGTTCATGAAAGGACTTGAAAAGCTAAATAAAGAATTACTGAGAGTTTAGCTTTTTCTTTGTCTTGTTTCAAATAAGAAGTTATGTTATTAATCAAAAGAATCCCAAGAAGTACCTGGATTGACCAGTGACAAAATAGAACAGCAAAAAAAGAAGGGAGAGGGGATGTCACTCTTTTCTACCTCATGCTTGGTCAGCTTAATTATGTTAGCTTAGTTTAAACAGCTTTTTTCTTTTAAAATGGGGAAAAAGTGTCCTTAGAAGTTCCATTATTTGAAATGGGTATTCCTGTGGATGAATGGCTGAAACAGAAGTTAGGGGGGAATTTTTAAAACGTATTTTTTGCCGCTGCTCAGTTCTTGCTCAAGGAACTCAAATGGAGGCTGTAGTGCTCCTCATGGCATCACTTAGGTGATCCTTCCTGCTCACACGGTCCTGAGCTCCCTCCAAGCCCCTCTGGCAGCTGCAGGATCCTGCCTGGACTGGGCTCTTGCCCGGGAATACCCACGTGCCACACCCCAGCCCATGATTCTGAGTAATACCAGTGACTCAGGAAACAAACACATGTGACACCTCACAAGCAGCTCTGTGAAGGCTTCCAGTTTCCCACTACATAGACCCATGATTCATCACCTTCTTCTGCTGATGGTTTCCTATGTAGAGAGTGGTTCAGTTAAGCAGCACTGGTCCTATGTATTTCCAAACTAAAAATCCTGGTTTCAGGAAACTATTCCTTTTCCAAATATTCAACAAATACATGACAGCAGAAAAGGTGTGACAGGGAAATGGAAAAACAGAATTGCAAGCATCACCTGCTCAAGTGTGGTTTGTTAGTCCTTAATGAAGGTTTTTGGATGCAGGAAGAGAAGTAAGTTATCACTTAAGCAGCATCCATGAATGAGAAGGATGCTGAGTGTGGCAGCGCCACGGGAAAACAGCACGGGATCAGTCCTCGGGCTGCCTTTTTCTTTTACTTGGGGCAATGGAAGGGCTCAGCCGTGTGATAAACTACTGCCCGGAGCCCATTTCCACCCGTAATTGTCAGCACAGCTTAGCGCTGTGCCTGCGCTAAGGGAATCACCCGTTCCTGCGGGCTCCCCGCATGACTCAGCTCCTGAGCGCGGTTCTGTGCGGCAGAGCGGAGCAGCTGCCAGGCTGGCATCCCCTCCTGCTCCCTTTGTGGAAATAGGACGTGGCTTCACGGGCAGGCGTTTGTGCTCTGCAAAGTGTCTGAAGGGATGAGCCGGAGCTCTGCTATTGTTGGTGTGTTATAAATGATCCGTTCCTCACCCGCGTGAGGAAAGCCAGAGGGATGGAAAATTAAAACATGAAACTGGGGAGCACTAAACCTGAGAGAGTGATTCATGCTGTGTGGAAAACCGGCCTCACTGCGTGTAGTAGGCCTGTAGTTCTGTAGAATTAAGGACAGCTACAGGGGCTAATAATTTATCTAATTTACAACATTTGTCTTTCTCTTGGTCCTGAAAAATGCCTGGGCACGGCACATGCACTATGGGTGAGCCTTCACCATGTTTGCTTCCCCAGGTGCTTTTCAGCTCCCACAGATGGCAGAGGGAGGTAGAATTCTGTTCTTCCCTTCTGATAAGGGGGCAGAGCAGGTTTTGCTTAGCACGCAAACCCAATATAACAGCAATTAAAACAGATTTGATTTGATTTGTATTCCCTCTCATGTGCAGTTATACTGAGTTCAAAGGGTTTCTCATTCACTCTTCTTTTCTGAGCCCTTCTCATTGGGGACTTCAGTAGAAACATGAACACCATCCCCTTGCTTCCTGCAAAGCTGCAGAAAAGCTGGGAGGGCTGGGGACATTGCAGAAGGGTGCTCAGCTTTTCCCCCCATGACCCCCTCAGAGACAGCTTCCTGCTCGCCTTGCTTCCATCATTTTCAGCTCCATGACTAATTCTGGAAACACATCCATAATGCTGTGGCCTAGGACTATTCTTTCCCTTCACTTGAATATTTTTATAGTCCATTTTGCCAAGGAATCACAACAGAAAAACTGCAGATTGGCTTTTCTGATTATGCTCTTGCTGACAAGTTTCTCTATCGTTCTGCTGAACAGGGAAATTTCAACAGGGAAAAGCAAATGAAACACAGTTCATATTCAGATATAAAATTCTCACTAAAAGAGAAATGGATTTTTTTTTTCTCTTGGGAAAAGAATTAATTTCCTCTCCTGGATTTTGAACTTTATTCCTTTCTTACAGATCCTTTGGTGAGAAATGAAGGACCCATTAACCATCTCTAAACTGATCATGCACCACAGAAAACGAAAAGCCCTTGGAGGTGACGTGAAGTCCCCAAGCAACAAACTGAAACTTTAAAACTAATAAAGGAATGAAGGAGTGAAACATCCCAAATGCCCAATTAGTCAGTTTTATTATCATATTGTGTGTGGTCTCTGTGAAAATCTGGCTACATCTTACAAACTCTGAGACCATCAAAAAGATGTTGCATGTGCATACCTCATAATAAAGCCATCAGAAACCCAAGAGGAGTTTTCTAGTGTGAGTCATGATACTCAGGAAGAGATGAGGCAGGGCAGCCAATTCACTTTTAAGCAGCAGCGTGAGCCCAGTGCAAAAACAGCAAATCCACACGACCTGGATATCTCACACAGTGTTTTATTTACAGCCTCAAAAATGCCTAAATCTCAACCAAGCTGCAAATCTAACTCCCTGCACTGATTTGGAGGCAGGAGGGAGAGTGCAGATGCAAGCAACAGCTTCAAAGATTTATCTGTAGTTTGTACCTAACCCTTCAGTAAACTTGGAGAGAGGAGGACCAAGAGCTGTGAGACAAAGGAGTGTGAGCATGGATTAATTGGTTCTCAGTAACTGCACAGAGCAGAAGCCTTGGTGAGAACTTAAATGACATCTTGGGAAAGAGATTAGTTTCAGGTACAGCATTAATCTTTTATTTTCTTAGTTTACACTTTTTTAATCTCAAGGAGCTTTTAGCTTTTTCAGAAGGGAGCAAGTTATAACAGAGAAGCACTGCAGAACACCCTTGGGGTGCCTACAGACCAGAACAGGTCTGGGAATCTGCAGCTCAGGGCCCACAGTGATCATCCAGGGAGCTGCAAAAAGGAAAGTCACCCTGCCAGATGTTACCTACAGCCTTCCAGCAAGGCCACACATTAATATTAAGAAACAGCCACTTTATGAAGAATAAACCAAGCAGGAACTGGGCAGAGCAGAACAGTGCCAGGACCAATATGCAGAGAAAATTGGGTATATGATTCAGATAGAGCCAACATGAGACAGACAGGAGCCTGAAGCAGCCCTTCTTTCCCAACCATGGCAGTATTTTCGTAGTCCAGTGGCCCTGCTTGTTCACCCCTTAAAACTTCACTGTTTCTGGACAGAACACGTCCTTACCAGGAACACCCATCCCCTGGGGCAGCAGAGGATGGCAGCACATCAGCCTCTGCTTGGGATCAGTCCTGCGGATGGTGGAGAGAAGAGACAGCAGGCAAGAACTGGAGGATGGAAAGATTAAGCTCAGGTACAAGTTGGACCTAGTCAAGGCTCAGCTCTTTGAGGAGAGCACATCTTCGCCTGGACTGAACAAGAAGCATGGTGGAAACCTCCAGAGCTCTTGGAGGCAGATGCCAGCAATACAGAAGTTGTTGGAATTTAATGTGTGGAATAAGCAGGAAGGGAGTGTTGGAGAGATGGGTCTAGTGGGAAACAGTCCTCTCAGGAGTGAGCTAGGATTTACCCCTTGTGCATTTTCTGCTCACCACAACTGCATTTCACAAATCCTCCAGCACACAAGTTCATGGGGAAGAGCCTAGAGGAAGATTTTGAACATCTCTTAATAGTAGATGAAGTAATTGGGTGGTAAGACTTTTAGCCAAGGTGTATCCAGTGATGGCCAAACACCACAATTCCCATTTTAGACCCCAAATGTTCAAAGAAAATGTTAGGACTGACCAAATCACCACTCACAGCTGGTGATTTTAGAACTATTGTTATTTCCCTGGAAATCCTGGACATCTCTGACTGCTGAGCGAGCAATTTTCACTCAGGAAAGACTTAAGCATTTTTTAAGGTGGCACTTTGCCAGCAGAAAGAAAGGTGGTGCACATCAAAAATGCTGGTTTTAATCTTGGCTGTACCTGCTGACCCTGACCTGGTGACAGATGGAACACACTGAATGTTTTATAACGCATAAACACTTTGTCCTTCTGTACAGGATGCACTCAGGACTCCCATAGCATGACCCACTGAAGGGCCACCCTTTCTCCTGCACCTACTGGCATCTCACAAGGCAACTAAAAGCTGATTTCAAAGCCACTGCTCCTGCCTGGGGGTCCCATAGCCCCTTGCATCCTTTTGTCTTTAATCTCAAAAAGCATCACTGTCTACTCATTCTGAAAACAAGGATAATCCTTCAGGTTTAGGCACCTCCATGAGTTTGCCCATCTCATCATTGATCACAAGCAATGAAGGACAAGCACAGTTGGTAGAAATAAGAGTGTAGTTACAGGCTTTTGCATCAAGTCACACCTTCCCCCTAACCTCTAGGCTGAGAAATCTGTGCTAATGCTCCAAGTCTGGAGAGGTGTCAGTCAGACTGAGTGTACAGAAAGCCAGTATGGGTAGATGCCTGGTTTAGGACCTTTTCATGATCCTTTGAAGTATCCATACAAGACAGAACAGCAAGACTTACGAGGAAATTGACACCCTCAAGCAAAGACAGACTTTTATTCTGAAAAAACTCCTTAAATGCAATCTGCTGCTGTGTAACATATATGCCAGAGGGACAAAATATGGTGTAAAGTAAGATCTCAGCAAGCTGAGATCCAGCTTACATATTTGGCCTATTAAATCCAAGGATGAAAATAATTACGCAAAGTCAGTGTAAGCAATCCCAGAAGGATTTGAGCATATGAAATACAGTCACTGCAAGAAGCGGAAGGAAGGGAGAGCTTCACCAGCTCCAGTTCCCCTTGGCTTTCCTATGCTTGTGTGTGAATTTGGCCCAGAAAACTGTCTGGCACAGGGGATGGTGATCATTCATCCTTTCTATTTGCACAAGAATGTGGGAAGGGCTTAGGAAAAGCTCCTCTTCTCCCATCTGGGGGTCTGGGTGGGTGCCAGTTAAGTTCAATGATGCATAACCATTTCAAGAAGCTCCTTGCCACTCTCAGCTCTGCAGGCATTTGTAAAGAAAGCAAATGTACATGCCCCAGTAGCATGTTGGTTGCTCTGTCAGGGTAGGAGGTATCCTACTTTTCTCTGCTTGTCATGACAGCAATACCAGGCAGAAAGGAAATAAAACCAGTTTATCACCTTAGCACACATCTAACAAGATTTTCAAACCCCAGCAGCTGGAGAAAAGAGAGAGAAGAAACTTAACACATAGGTAGAAAGTCTTGATGTGGTGTGCACTCAGAAAAGCCAGAAACTACATCTTCTTGAGGGCACCAGGTGCCTCTTCTCATACACGAGCAGCGAGGCAGTGAAGGCAAAGCAATGAGACGTGCTGCAAGAAGCCAGCTCCTACCTGGAATCCGTGGGCAGGTTTCAGCTCCGGTGTCCTGCTGACAGCGTCCCTGCCGTGATGGATGAGGTGCTTTGGGCCATTCATGCTCCCAGGTCCCAGGGTGGGGCCAGCAGGGGCGGCTTTGGCTCCAAACCCCGCCTCGCATGATGTGAGCCCTTCTCGGTCATGGCTTGCTGAAGGGTGCTCCTCTCTCCCATGGCTCTGGGAGCCCTCCCGAGGAGCCTCTCTGAGAGCTGAGAGGAAAATTGCAGCCAGCCTGCCTCGCCTCGGAGTCCTCGCCAAGGCTTTGTTTGTTTTCTGTTTCAAACATCCTTTGTGCCTTTCTGGCTCAGCTAATTAGCCACAATGCTCAGCTTCTGCAGTTTTTAAGCGCTGCCCAAACAATAGCTGGTCAGACTTAGAGAGGCTTCAAAGCCTGTGCTGAAGGTGTGCTGAGGAAGGAAGGTGGTCTCTGCCTGTGGCAGGTTCATCCAGCTGATGCACAGAACATCAGAAAAGACACGGTGGCTTGGGGTCAGCATCATGACAGGGTTTGTACCTTGGTTTCTGCCGTGCCCTGCAGCCAAGACTGCCACATCTCTGCTCCTGGCACAGAACGCTGGGCTCAGGTAACAGAGAGGAAGCCATCAACACCTGCAGGTGCAGGGAGGGTGGCTGGGACATGGAAAGGATGACACCACAAACTCATTGGTGCGCAGGAACATCTCCAGGGCATCCTCAGTAGCCATAAAGAGCCTGAGGAAAAGGCACCTGGGGAATGGGGGGAACTGCTCTGACACTGCTGAGAGGGAGAGACAGGAGAAAGACAGAAAGGCCTTGTGTAGGCAAGAAAATCAGGAAGAAATGCAGCCTTAGATATTTGAAGTTGTTCTATCAGATGGACCATCAAACTGTATTTTAAAGGTTTGTCTGAGCTTGACTGTTCTTACAGCTCCATGATGTCACTTATCTTTACCTACCACAAGGCAGTTTGTCCAGGGGTTAAAGCTGCAGTTTCCAGCCATGTGGCAGCCTGTTGTAATCTGCCTTATTACATAACCCTGCAAATAGTTTGCTAAAGTTCAGTTTAATTGCAGGATTGATGGTGGCGAGAAGCGTCTTCTCCTTTCTGAATTTTTCCCCTTTGGAAATCAAGATAGAGACATGCAAAGGGCAGTTTTTTCTCTGCTTGCCTTATTCAGTGGCCAAAAAAAGGCTCTGTGTTCCCCCTCACACCAGTCACGTTTTGATTCTGAAGGAAAAGGTTAACATCTCTCCTTTCCCTACTTCTCCTGCTGTGGCACATACCAGAGATCAGAGTGCAAGAGACAAACATGACACGAGTCAAGCAAAGAACTAGCAACAGGGTAGGGAGGAGGTGAGTTATGCTTAGTCCAAACTAGGTGGAGCCCAGCTATTCCTGTGCTGTTTTCCTACAGTCACTCTGGATTAGGGGAGGACACAACGGGAAAGGGAGTGAGACAAAGAAAAAAAATAGCTTTTTCATGAGACTGTTTATAGGTTGCTTGACATAATTTCATGATCATTCATGGCAAAGCTTTCATAGGCTGTATTCTTCCTCCTCTGTTTAATGCCAGTTTCGCCTTTCTGATGATGTGGGATCTGTGTGGCTTTTTCCAGATCTCATATTTTCTCCTGCTCCTCCTCATGTGCTTCTCTCTTCTCATCATATTGTTGGCCCTTCTGTGTAATACAGAGAACAGCTGTTGGAGGCTCAGAAATGCTGACTGTTGGGCCAGATCACAAATTTCTCTGTTCTCTACAACTTCAGATCCAGCTCTTTCAGATCCATGGTGACCCACCTTTTCCATCTTTTTTCCATACCTTCTTTTAATCCTTTTTGGTTTTTTCTAATCATAGCTGTAATCCCCATTTACTAAAGCTTTTTGTGGTCCAGCTCCCTTTTCCAGTTACACTAGTGTGAATCCAGAGTAAATCTGCTGGTGTAATTGGGATCACAAGATATGAGATGACTGTACCTTCCAGGAGCCAGAGCCAAAACCAATGTCACTGTCATCAGCATCTTCCTCGCCGTTGTTTCCAATATCAAAGAGAGATTATAGTCTGGGAGCAGTGATACCAATCATCAGACTGGGAGTTAAGTTGCATAATTTACCTACTTCAACCTTCTCCAGATGCTTTTCAGCCATTAATTAAGTATAGGAACCCAACAAAAACAAGGGTTATCATTTTCAGGGTGAGGCACTAAGAAGGCAGCAATGTTCTCAAGGGCACATACAAAGAGTCCCCCCTGGCTCTGTGGTGAAACCTCACCTTGATTTTATTGGCTCAAATTCAGCAATAGGAGTCAAAAAAAGATAAAAGTTCCTGTCTGTGTCTTACTAGAATGTTGATCCCACTGGGAAAATGGGTGCCACAGAATGGGTGCTGACTCTTTCCCATGCCACAGTTGTGTCAAATTTGAGGTTGATGTTTTGTTGAACAGGGTCAGAGGAAACAAAAATGTCTGTGACAAGCCACTCCATATGGCACTGGCTTCACTGGGGCTATCACATTTCACCTTTATGGCAGGTCCAAGCTACCAGGTCCCTCAGGATCTGGGGATTGATTTTCCCCTTCCATGCTACTGCTGAGTCTCAAAGGGATTTACTGATGTTGGTCATCAGTCCAAGCTAAGCACAGCTTTGGTGCTGCCAAACCTTGAAAACAAAAGTGTGGAGGACCTGATCTGTTCTGCATTCATCCACATTCCCAGTGCCTCTCCTGAAACACATCCTGAAACTGATGCCACAGGAGCTAAAGGATTCTGCTTCATGCTGTGTGTCATGAACTTTTTTTTAAAAAAATAGAAGCCTGGTAAACTCCCCAGATTGTGCAGTGCATCTGCCTTTTGTGCCATAAGAAAAGGGTGAAGGTGGTAAGGCTGTTTCCTTTAATTTTCTTGGCCCATAAGTGTGCATCATGTTCACACACTGGACTAGTCTGCTCGTCCATCCCAGCTGTGTGTTCCATAAAAAAAGTTTATATTGAGGTGAGGTGGAGAACTGAGATGGACAACCCTATGGCAGTGAAAGACCGATTAAACAGTTTTGTTTCTATGAGCACAGCAGTAAATGCAGGTAGAACAGTGCATGTGTAATGCACCTGAGAAATTTACAATTAATTTGCTAGCATTAATTTACTAATATTTCTCCCACTGTAATTCTAAGTAGATGGATTTTTTTTTTTTCTTTTTGTACAGCCTGTTCTGACAGAGGAAGACACACTGATATAAATCTAATGGTAATATTGTACTAAAGAAAACTGGAAGCCCAGCCAGAAGTAATTACTCCAACCTCAGAGCTGGCTGCTCTCTGCATGGTGAGGCTCTGTGCAGGCACACGGGCTGGCAGGGTTAGTAGGGGAACAAACTAATGCAGAAACAGGAATGAAAGGTTACACTTGTGCAACTCTTATGGCCCTGAAGATACTTCAACACAAAATGTTACGCCAGCAAGTTTTGGTACACAGATGCTACTATTTAGTTGTAATATCTACTACTAGTAAGTACAAAGGCTTAAGGATAGAAAAATTAGGACCTTATTGGCATTTTCAAACTCATCTGTGTCTCATGACTGAATACAGTTATGTAAAAGTCTGTGTTGCCATAAAGGCAGGGGTGTATCCTTGAGAGATATTCCTTTGGTGTTTGACAGTTTGGTGGCCTGATTTCCTACTGTGAATGGGCTCTAGCATGGGCTGGCCAGGATGGAGAAAGCTCCTTCATGCAGAATACCAGCTCCATGTGCCTTTTCTCTCACATCAACACTGGCTATCCCCTCTCTGCACTCTATGCACTGCCACATCATCCCCAAAGGTGCGCTCTCTGTTAGACCAGGGAGAAAATAACCCTCCTGCAGCCTCACTGCCAACCAAAACCCCACGGGGATATCCCACTGCTCAGTAATGCAGCCCCGAGCACCCTACACATCCAGGTTACCCATGGTGGCTGCACTGGCAGAGGTGCTGGGGGTGGGATTGTGGCTGGGACAAGGGTGCACGGCCCTGTGCCGTGAGAAACACGGAAACGAGGAAAACACGAGGTCCATCTGCACAGGACACTGGCACTGGTGACCAGGCGTGCTGCAAGCTTGGAGCCACAAGTATTTTGCAGCCACTCCTCTGTATGGACAAGCCCAGCCTGGCAGTTTGTTTGACTGTTTGTCTTGGCAGCGAGTCCCCACGTCAAACCAAGGGTGTCGTTTATCTCCAGTGGTGGCAGCGCTCGCCAGAGCCAGGAGCAATAGCAGGCCCTGGCTCATGGAGGCTCTCCCTGGCCTTTGCTTCACATTCCTCCACCTCTCACACAGTAACAAGAGCCCTGGAAAAGAGGCTGCTGCAGCCAGGGTGCCTTGGACAGAGACGGATGGTGCACAAGCTGCTGGGTGAAATGCACCACGCTTTGGTGCCCAGGGAGGAGCACACTACCAAAGCAGACTAGAGATGTCTGTTGATTCTCCTTCCTTCTTGAAGTTTTGAAATGCAGCAGTAAATAAAAATCAGCATTTTTCATCTGGTTTTGGTTTGCTCCTGAGGTATGTCCGTTCCTCACATGAATCAGAAGCTGTGGCAAACACAATGTGCTGTGCCTCTGGTGGGTACATACCATCCCCGTTTCTTGCAGCTTGATGGAGAACAGCAAACCCTTCATTGGACAGGGGATGGACAAAGAAAGCCTTGTTGCCTGTGGGGCTCTGTCATGCTGATGTTTCTTTTCCACTTGTGCTCATAAGTCACCAAAGGGCCCGTGCATACCCATGGAAATAGAAGTGTGAAACTAATAACTAAAAATATAAACTCTGGAGGGAAGATGAGTCAGGAGGGAGGGAAGACCAAGAGAAGCCAGAGGGATGCAATTTACTGAGTTTGATTCATGATGCTGACAGGGAGCTCTCTGCCAGAGCCAGATGAATCAGATTCCCTTTCAGTCCATGCTGGCACCACAGTTATTTTGGTGTTACCGTGGGTAGAACAAGAGTAGGTATTGGGAAGCATTACTGGGCAGAGAGAGTGTCTGCTGAAACTGAAACAGCTTGTCATCTTAACAATATTCCCACTGAATGAAGTAAAAGGAGGGAAAATGAAATATACTGGTATGTCAGGTCAGAGCTTCTCCTGAGAGCCAGGGAGGGTGTTCCTCACCCAAGCTGGGAGTCTTGCTGCTGCAGGTTTTGTTTCTCTCTGTCTCTTGATAGGGCTGGAATAGATGCTGTTGCAGCTCATAGTCGAACATCTTGAGAAAATATTTCTAAGAAAAAGTGCAACTGACCTGGCATTTTGGTTTAGATCACAAATTTTGTGGACCATATTCAGCAGCTGGTGTGGTGGAATGGACACACAGCCTTTCACATGGCAGACAAGAACAGAGGAGAAGGGATGTCACTGTACTTGTAGTGTTTTTCTGGATACCACAGCTTGCAGTGGAGCCCTGGCCAGGGACTTCCACAGCTCCAGCTGCTTTCAGGATCTCAGGTGTGTTATTCCCACACAGTGCAAAGATCAGCATGGCCCCTGAGAAGCAGCAATCTTGTGGTCCAGGTGTCCATTCAGAAAAGGACTAAGGTACATCTTTTATTTTGACCCTTGCTTCAATCTAGTGGCAGTTAGGAGGCCATACACACTTGTTCCAGTGTCTTAGTGAATGGAGTCTTTTACAGACATTAGTTTCTGGGGATTTAGAGCATGCCCCAAAACAAGGTGAAGAGAACATTTAGAAAACTTTTGTGCTAGAAAGACCTCTATATTTTAGGATTTGACCAATTGCCACAGTTTGCTGATGGAGATGTTCTCTTCTCCTACTTATTTGTTGTTCTGACTCAAAAATTATCCATGAAAAACATGTTCATCAACAACTGCAAAATGCTCCCAGCCTCCTCCAGATGTCAGATCCAAGTGCATGCCTGTGCTTGCCTGGCTAATAAAGAAAACTGGCAATTTTTTGTTTATCTGTTTCTCACCTGTGTCATCATGACAGTCAGCTAAAGCAGGAGGAGATGAATATAGCCGGCAGAGACAGGAGCTTACAAAACCAGCCTATTTTTAGCCAGCCTTCCTTCCATGCTGTGGAGGAAACAAGGCATTTAATATGCTCTGCTTGATGTGGGATTCATGGTGTGGTTTTCCCCACCCTTGCTCAGATGATCCTGCCTCATCACCACATTGATATTGCTTTCTCAAACCCATATCACATGCCTGGGCAGCCAGCCAGCGTACCTGTCTGAGACAAACAGAGCTGCTTCTCCCCACCACACCCTGAGCTCCCAGGGTGATAACCCATTGTCGGGAAACATCAGCAGTAACTGTTTGGAAAGCAGATGCCTGTCAAATTTCACATGCAGCCGTCTTTTCCTGCTGCATCCCTTCCCAGCAGGGATCTTGTAGGTGCCATGGCCCTGATGCTGCTTGGCACCTCTCAGACACCAGGATTAGGTTGGTGCCGTGGCAAGACCCAGTGCAGGAGATGCTCCTTTTACATGTGACCCACCAACAGCATCCTTTCACACCACCAGAAAACTGGTACCATGGAAATAACAACCCAGGTTCATGGCATGGGGGAATTTTGTTTCCTTAGCCAAAAAAAGCCTGAAAAAGACCAACCCACGCATTTTGCTAATCGGTGAGGAAAGCCTGGTTTGGTGGAGTGCTCTGTTAGTGTTCTGCTTGTATTTGTTTCTGTTTGGTAGCACCTAGAAGTTCCAAGAATGTCTCTGATGTGGTAAACAGAAAGCGTAGTAAGAACCACAAAACTAGTTTGTTTGCTAAACAAGTAAATTTGTGCAGGCAGACAAACATTAGGAAAATACTACAACTGAAAAAGTCACATTTATAAAAGAAAATATTTTCACCAAAACTGTCAATTATATTTTGAATAAATCCTATTTAAATACTGTCAGAGTTTAGTCCTAAAATATAACCTTATAGTGCTTCAATTGGTTTATCTAATCACCAGGTAACCAGCAGAGAGTCAGACTGTATCTTTTGCTGGGTGGAGAGATATGAGCTATTCCTTGAGTTGCCTCCTTGATTCCAACAAGTCAGCTTAGGCAATATTAGGACTCAGAGTCTGACAAGCAATTTCTGACTTTCCATTGTTATGGAAAATATAATCCTAAACTATTTACAAAAGAAAACAGAAATAATCAGGCATTTAAAGAAAAAAAAAAGTGCTCCATTTTTAGACTATCAAAATCTTACAGACTGTGTTTTGTAGATTATAACTTCTACCAGAATAAATAGCGAGGAAATTTATTGCAGCAAGTAGATAAACATAGTTTTTTGTATATTTTAGGGAGAAAAAGATACTGTAGAAATTTCAGATTCCTGCCATTTTTGTAGACACAACTTTAAGACTACAAGTTGCTTGTTTTAAAACAGGTCAGTCTCTGCATAAACTAAAGAGCAGATTTGAAATTTATTGATACTCTTTTGCCAGCTAAGCACTGTTTTGCATTACTCTTTAGACTCATTCCTCCAGTCATCACTGTTCTGCTTCAGCGATATTTTATATTAAAATGTGTATCTTTTCCCCTTAAAAAAAAATAAAATTAAATTACTCATTTCCTCCTGCTCTGCAGGGAAACCCAGGAAAATAATCCCTGCTTCCAGAGTGCTGTGTCGTCCAGCCAACAGACCGAATACAGAGCATAGGACACGTTGAATTTGCAAACATACACTGCAGGGCACAGCTTTAGCCATTGTAAATGCCGGGTGGATTGGATCATGCAGGAATCCTGCTACCCTGAGAAATGAAGGGCAAGCTCGTGAATTAAGGCATGCAACGCGAAAGAGGTCATTTAGACACAGCTTGAATTTAATTTGTTTACAAAGTCAAAGGCTTCTTTAAGCATAGCTTCGACATACGCAGGAAAGTTTAGAGGAGGCAACGACAGGCTTTTCCTAACTCTATTTTTCCTTATCTGATTCATGCAGCATCAGAGAAAGCCACACCCCAGCAGCTGCAGGGTTTGCCCGGGAGGCTGAGTCGCAGCGAGCGGAGCACAGGAAAGCAGAAGCAGAATACAGAAAAGTATAGAAAACGTAAGCCCACCACTGGCTGGAGATCCTTGCCAGTTAGGAAGAACTAGATGAAAGCAGTCACACATCTTGGTAGATTATGGTGGTACAGCAATAACAAGAGAGAAATACTTTGTCTTTTCAGAGGATCCTGGTGCAGAATCAGTCCCAATCCAGAAGAGGAGACGGAGACTTTGTGATTCTGTGCTGCAGGAAAAGTGCAGCTAGACTGAAACTAAATGCTGGCACACTCCTCAGCCTCTCAGTGAATATACATCCTTGGATGCCAACCAGATTATTCCGGGCTGCCCTGCATTGCATTATGCCTCACTGATCACTGCTTGCAGAGCTGGAGTTCAGGTCATTGCAGAGAGAGAAGAGGAGTGGTGAGGATGTTCCTTGCAGAGTCTGAACACACTTAGGGAGATTGATGAGGGCTGCCCGATTGGCTGCTGCACTCCCCGAGCTCCAGCAGGGAGGCCAGGCTGACACAAGAGCACAGCAGCCTCCTGGTGATGGAGAGGGCCAGGAGCAGTGGGGCTGGGAAGAGCTCTGCATGCCTCCCTGAGGAAACACAGAGAAGCATGCAAGAAGGGTCAGCAGACCCTGGGATTTTTCCTTCCCTGTGAGCAAGGTCTGATGATACCCACCACCCCCCCAATCTGAAATCAGCAGAAGGGAATCCCACTCATTTACTTAAAATTACATTCTTAAACCCTGGACACTCATTAGAAGGAGTTTGGGACACATCTTATAAATGAACTTGTATTCATGGCCAGCTACTTAACACCACCAAGAATGAAAAAGAACAAGATATAAATTATATGTAGACTTTCTAGTGTTGAACTTATTGTAATGCTCAGACATTTCAGTAGTAATCTTTAAAAACCAGGAAAATCATGCTGCACATTACACATGTAACCAGCCTGGGGCAAAAACCAGCTGCTGTGCAACAATGTGCACTGGGTCTGATCCAGTGCCCACTGGACAAGTTTTTCAGATCCCAGTAGAAGCTGAGGAGAGGACGGGAGCAGCCAGTGCTGCTAAAGACAGAGAATGTGCCCACACCATCACCCCTGTTTTCTGGCTGGGAGTATGGCAGTGGTATTGGCAAAGAGCACAGGGTGAGAAGGGACTTCAAGGCTTCGTGCTAGAGTTGGCCTCCTTGGCATTTATGGCAAGGAAGGCAACAAGTGTGGCTGTACTGCTTGGCATCCACCTTAGATTATGCCTAGCCCTTAGTTTGTCTTGAGGAGCATAATCCCCATGATGCCAGTTAGCCTGGCCCCACCAGCTCTGTGGGGATTTGGTGCCTCAAAGATCACAGGAGAGGTGACTCCCACTAGGAGTCAGATCTGTGGACTTCTGAGGCCAGGGTTCAACTCCCAGGGCTTTAGATGTCTACAGAATAAAAGCTTCATGCTGTGTCCCATTGTAGTCAAAGGACTGTAGTCATCCAACCATATTTGGCTAATTGTATCTCTAACCTTTATATTCTGCTAACTGTGTCTGGTGGAGTAAATCCTTGAGCAGCAGAGCCAGTCCAAGGCCCCAGCTTGTCATGGCTCAAGCATGGGGAAGATGGATCAGAAGACAGAGTGGTGACTCAGGGATTCTCTGTGCGCATAGGATGTGGTTTCTCTCTATTTGCAGAACCAGCTGATCAAGAGAGCAGTGTGGTATCTGACAAGTGAATTATTCTTAGAGCAGTAGAGGGATAAAAATCCATGTGTTCTTTCCTACTGTTGAAAACCCTTTATAGACACGCTTTTGAACACAGTAAAATATTTAGTGAAGATGACAACGGTTCAAGTAAAAATGCAGATGCAAGCACACATGCACACACACACAGGAGAACAACTCAGCTGGAAGATCTCCCTATTACTCATTTCAGCCAAAATACTTCTTGTGGCAGATATTTTTGATTAGCTTTATTTTTGCTTATGGTATCAGTAGTGAATTCTTGTACAATGCAGAAAGTGCAGGATAAGGAATGCAGCAATGTGTCACTATCCAGCACAGGAAGCAGAAGGGCAGGACCTGGAAGAGATCCATAACTGGGGACTAGATTTAAATGAAGTTTCAGAGCTTGAAGTATGACATGTACAGAAATTAATCCAGCACTGTGCTGCCAGGCACCCAGCTCTCTGCTTGGGCTGCTGCCTTGTGTTAACACAAATACCCTCTGGAGAGACCTCATTTCTGTTGCCCAAGAGATTGGCTCTCTCCCTCACAGGCCCAGAGGGGGCTGCTCTGCAGGAGAAGTTTAGTCCATCTGGATTTCTGAGCCTGCTGAGCTGCTGGATCTCCAGAGGTGTTTTGATAGGTATCCTTGGAGCTTAATTTACCCACGGTAGCAGGTTTGGGTTTCTCCACCTGCAGTGGTTTAGGGGTGGTACCCACTTTTGTCATAACACACCAGTCCATGGAGCACTCTCCTGGCATGCAGGTGGTCTGGGTTCCGTTCTCAGCTTGCTCTGTGAGGGCAAGGGTTTGGATTCACGTTTCTTATCTGAGAAGAGACATAAATATGGAGCTTCACTGGATCTGGAAAACATCCTTCCTTGACGCCATTAAAAATGCTCTGTGTCTCTGGCTTGCTGAATGCATTCCATCAGTCTTCACAAATGCAGATGAAGGGAAAGTGACAGCCCCTTCCTGTAGGAAATGGCCATAAACCAGTAGCTGCTTCCCCATGGACCCAATGTCACCACAGTCTCTGCTGAAACAAGGTCTGAGGTGCTGATAGAAGGGACCAAAGATTTAGAGCTGCACAACCCCATAGCCCTGCTGCCCACCTTCTGCAGGGCCACAGCTCAGCCTGTCCTCCCTAGGCTCTTCCCAGCCTTCCTGCTGCTCTCTGCAAGCATTTCCAACCTGTGAATAGGGCTAATGATACGCCCTTTCTCTGTAAAAGCCAAGTGTCTTGTCCCCTGAAAATGTCCTCCCTCCATTGCTCATTAGTTCAGCCAGGTGAAGATGCCCTCAGGGCTGGCAGCTGAGTCTGATGGCCTCAGGGCAAGTGTGTCATGGAAATATCCACAGATGACAGAAGAACAGGGAAAAGCAATTGCAAAGTGCTAATGCTCCCTCAGGGGCTGTGAACAAAAATAAGATAAAAAGACAATACCAGACCTTTCTCCTGACATTTCATACCCCAGAAAATTTGTGGTGGGGGAGGAGCAGTGCCTGGTGCAATTGGCTTGTGGTTTGGAAACGCTGCCTGTCCAGCAGCCTTTTTCCATGTGCTGTGCAGCCTTGCTGCTCCTGTCCCTTCACTGCTTGTCATGTCCCCTGGACCAGGCCAAGTTGGACCAGGCCACCAACTGAGCAATGTCCCAGAGCAAGGCAGTCACAGGCTGTCAGAGTCTGGTGGTGTGGTATTTCTGGGCTCTTTGTTTCCAACTGAGTACAAAAACCAAAAAGTGAGATATGGGGGGGGGGGAGCATGTTTGCATGACTAAGGAAGAGAGTAACTGAAGTGTGTTTGGTTTTTAAAGTGGGACGTACATTGCAAGATAATTTTCAAGGATTTCTTAATAGCATCTGGAAAGAGATATGTACCTCTGAAGGGAGATTCCTGTAGAGATGGGTGTTGCAGACACACACAGCTCTCCATACTGCTCAAGGATCCTGGGGAAGGGATTCAGTGCAGTTTCTCCATTTTCTTCTGTACACAAAGTTACCTGATGCCCATCCTGGGTACCTCAGGGCCCCCAGACATCTACATGGGGCAGGCAGATCTGACACAGGATAAACCTGTCCCCTTCCAGATAGGCCAGCAGAGGCAAGGCAGCATATCCTGGTTGTCTCAGAGAGCACGATGTGCCTACATTTGGACAGCTGAACCTGGCCAGGGAGGCTGCACTTTGACATTGTTAAAGTTGAGTCAACACACCTGTTCTGGATCTTGACAATTCGAATAATGGGTAGATTGAAATTGTTCAGAGATGCGTATTTATTTTTCCACAGTTATTCCTACTTGTTTTGTTTGAATTACTCTTTCCCTTGCAGTTCAACTCATCCAAACAGTGCAGCACAAGTGAAGATGGCTCTTCAAATGAGCTCGTATTTCTGTCCTGCGTGTACTTCCTGGATAGCAACACCTCATCAGGCTTTTTGTTGGAAACTTCCTCCTCTGGACGTGTGACCCAGTTAATTTCACAGGTGAGACTCCTCCAGGGGGGGTTATGGCTCTGGCCTTAACACCTTGTTCCCTGTGTGTTGTTGGAAGAGGGCAGCCTGTGCAGGAGCACAATGGCAGGGTGAGATCAGGGCACAGACCCGATCTCCTCCCCCGTCTGCTGGATTCTCACAATAACGCTGTAGTGTTGTTAAAAATATAAATACTACCAGAAAGTAGGGGCTAGCAATATACTTCCTAGAGGTATCACAGAATCATAGAATAGTTTGGGTTGGAAGGGGTCTTTAAAGGCCATCTATTGCAATCCCCTGCAATAAGCAGGGACATCTTCAACTAGATCAGGTTGTTCAAAGCCCCACTCAATCTGACCTTGAACACTTCCAGGGGTGGAGCATCTGCTGCTTCTCTGGGCAACCTGTGTTTCACCAGTTTTGTTGCAAAAAACCCCTTCTTATTACCTAATTTTTTAGTTTAAAACCTTTCCCCTTTGTCCCACCACTACATGCCCTTTAATAAGTCCCTCTCCTGCTCTCTTGGAGCCCCTTTAGGCACTGGAAGGTGCTAAAAGTTCTCCCTGGAGCCTTCTCTTCTTCAAGCTGAGCAACTCCTGCTCTCTCAGCCTGTGTTTGTAGGACAGGTGCTCCAGCCCTCTGATCTCTTCTGTGGCCTTCTCTGGACCCGCTCCAGCAGGTCCATGTTATATCCCTGTTGGGGGTTAAGTTTGTTCCTTTTACTTAGAGAATTTTTCCCCATATAGTTGCTAGGAGACTAAGTATTGGGTGCTAATGGGTGTTTAAGAAACAAAGGAATGGCACAACGGAGTTCTGGGGCAGGTAAAAAAGGACCAGGGTGGGGGCAGTTTTCCACCTTTGGCTCTCCGCATCGAAGGAGGACAGTGAGGCTGCTGCTTGCTGCGAGAGGAGTTCGCTGCCGCCCCGGGTCCGGTCCTGAGAAAATCTACCATCATCTGCTCGTGTGCCCCAGAACTCTGAGCTGCCTCCTGCCCTGCTGGAGCCGGGCCGGCCTTGCCGCACCNCAATTCCTCCAAATGTCAGCACTCACCATGTCTCCACACACCAGTCTGTTCAGATGGCTTTGCCCTAGGTCAGTGTGTGCAGGAGGAAGAATTCCAGCTGTCCTTTTGCTCTGCAGCTTTCATACCACTGAAAGGTTAATGAGGCTGAATGCCTCCCTGATCCTCAAATGCTTGGGCAAAACATGGGGAACACAGCTCGTGCCTTTGAAACTCAGAGCTGGAGGCAGAGGCTGCTCGGCCGCCGGCATCCGTTCCCAGTGGCTGCCTGAGTCCTGCAGTGCCTTCTCCAGCCCTTCAGCTGCTCTGCAACAGCACATTGCTGAACTGGGAGCAGCTTCTTTGCTCCCATGGGCATGGATGTCACTGTCACTCTGCACTGTAACTTTCCAGGTTGCACAGCTATCTCCCAGCCTCGATTCCTATGTGCATCCCAGCATTTGTGCCGTAGCGTCCAAATTAATGTACTTGCTCTTTTGAGGGCCCAGATTCCTCTCTCTTCATTCCCTTCTTTCTTGTTCTGTGTCCTTCTGTTCTTTACCATTGACCCTCAGTGGTTGGTTACTGGTCAGATGGTTCTGCCACTGCATGGGCAGTTATGGAAAATGTGTGGCAGGAGATTTTTCCACTGAGGTCTGTTAGAATCAGAGGGGAGATGCATTGCCCTGGGAAACATGTTCACATTTCCATGTCAAACAGAAGGCTCAGCTAGTCCCTCTTCAGCCTCCTCTCTCCCCCTCAATGGCCTGCTGAAGTGTCCCCTTTCTTATTTGTTAGATGCCTTCTGCTTAGATTTATACGCTAGCCAGTTCAGCTCTCTGAGATCTGCAAGGTCCTGCAACATCTCCTGAATTACCAATTTTCTTGTTCTCTTTATGTGACTCTGTGCTTTTTTCCTAGAGTGTTTTATATAACTTTCTAGATGATTGGATGTTTTAGTCTACGTGACATGGACCAGTTCCAGTGAGTTTTCCCACCTCACTTTTGTGATCTGGTATCTGCTGAGTTACACAATCTCCTCCGACAGTAACATTCAGCTCATCACTCCCCCAAGGTAAAAATCTGCTTAGGGAGCTGCTCTCATCTCAGATGCACAAACCTTTTCTGGCACAAATGAAATGGGAAAGTCAGACAACAGAGTTCCCTGGAGCCAAATGGGTGTCATTCATTCCTGCCATGTCTTGCTCTTTTAAGCAGTACAGCAAGAACAGAACAGAGAACTTAGGAGCAAGTTTAGAATTTGTCTGAAACTGTTCCTACAGGCAAGCAGAGCTAATAATTGTACGTAGAAAAATTAGATACAAAACATTAAAATATTTTGACTGAAATAAAAAAAAAATACCCTTCTCAACTTCAGCCTCCCAGCCCCACCCCTCCCTTTTAAATATGTCTGTGATTTGCTCCACTGTTGGAGCTGTGCACATGGAATATCCAAAACAAACATGCAAGGCATCCTCAGTTTCTGCTGCAGCTTTCCTGATGCAGAAGGACCCCAGGTGTCTTTAGTGTGCAGAGTCCAGATGCATGAAAAATTTGAGCTTTTCTAACAAAATTTGGCACAGCTCTTTCCACTGGTGTTTTCCTTCCAGCCTGATATCTTTTCCTTTAGTAACTTGGGACCACACCATTTTGCTGGAGTAAGTGAAGACTCCAGAATATGGTTCCTGACTGTAAAGGATCTTGTCATGGCAGTTTGTTCTCATTTTTAAATGTATATTTGGTGCAGGCAAGTGAGCATATACTGGTACACCCATGGGGCAGGGAAGGAAGAAAATATGCAGTGCCCAGTGAATTTCTGTAGGGTCATGTTTGGATGTCCTGACTCAGCTGTTCTTTTGGCCAAGCTCTACTGACCAGCTGTTCAAAGCTATTTAGACACCGGATGTCTCAATATAGTTCAGCATCTGTCTCAGGCTGACTGAGGACTGGTAAGGGCCTGTAGAGACTGATCCATTCAGGAATATTATTGTAGGGACATTGGCCCTTGCTGCTGATATAGCTGGACTCTCTGTGACTAAATTCCTTTTTTTTTTTTTTTTTTTTTTTTCTTTTCTTTCTTTTTTTTTTTTTTTTTTTTTTTTTTTTTTCCCCCTGGAGAATTTCTACTGTTGCTCTTTGTGCCTTTCAGAAGAGTCCCCTCTCTGCTGTCTGACTTTAGCCTCCTCCTAGTAAGTCTTTAGGCAGAGATCAAAGCTTGGGCAGAAGAGATTTCACTGCTTTAAACAGTGAGAAAAACTTAGGCCAGGTTAAGTCTCCTGCACTCTCATCACACTATAGTAACTTGATACAGTGCAGTACACTTTATTATTCCTAGTAAAATGCACTTGTTTTCAGGGTCTCTTTTTGAGACAATCAGGTGTAATATCTCAGTGTTTTGCCCTAAAAGACTCTTAGTTAGGCTTCTATTAAAATAACTTTGAAAGTTTCATTAAAATGTATCTGAAAATTTCTGAGTGAGATATATCAACCTCAGCTATATAAAATCTTTCATTTTTACAAGAAACTATCTACATAGCCTGATTTGTCCAGTTATGAGGACAGTTCATTTATCTCTTTCTATTTCAGCCATTTGAGTCTCAGAAAATCAATTACAGAAATTTCTTCCCTCTTACAGGGACACATTTTTCAATCTTACATTCCTCAGAGTATGAAGAGGTATTGGTTGCCTAAAATCTGCTAGTTTTCCATAGCTCTGTCTCCCAATCTCTTCTTCCCAGCTGAAGAGAAAATATCAGTGCAGGAAGAACTTTTCTTCCACAATGGTCAGATGAGTGCTCCTCCATTAACTAGTCAAAAGGTGATGATCTTTTAGCTACCCAGGTGACATGTATTGCCCAGATAGAAAGGATTTTAGAACCTGCAAGGGTGAATATTTCAAGACTTTACCTCTTACATTTCTCTATCCAGTTCTGATTGGAGTCCTATGCAGATTCTGGGAGAACTCAGCATTTAAAAGTGGGATTCACCAAGGCCAACAAGGAGCAATTCCCTAAGTTAGCCTGAAGAAAATGGCAAGGAGAGTAGCAGGGACCTGAAAAGAGATAGAGAAACTTAGCTCTGAGCTGCAGAAGTACCTGCTCTCACAGGGAATCTGTAACCATAAACTCTTCCCTGGAGATCATGTCCAAGCCATCCTTTTGTCACAAAACACAGCTGGGCAGAGGCCCACCTGCCTTTGCACAGAGTAGCTCAGTGTTTGCAGGACATTTCTGGAAGGTGAGAAGCTGAAGAACAATTCCCTCCTTTCCTGGAGAAGGGTGCCTGGAGGTGTGTGAGAGCCTTGTGAGCATTGGCTGCACCCCGGAGTAGGAGAGTGGCCCTGTGCCCTGCATGAAAACATCCCTCAACCCAACAGCAGAAGTGTTTGAAGTGGGCTCTGGCATGTCTGGCAAAATGCTTTGGCTGGTGGGCATCTCTTCTTTCTGTGTTGCCAGAGGCTGTGTTCCAGAGCTTGCTGCCTTGGAGGATGCCTGGTGTGAGTTTTTCATGACTCATCACTGCAAAATAATCTCCCACATGAAAAAGGCCTTTTAGCCCCAGGGTTTCATGTGTTGTCCCAGTGCTGAAATCTGCCCAGTCCATCTTTGCTGTAGGTCTCCTCTATCTGCTGCAGACTTATGTGTCACCTGTGCAGTGCCTCCCACTCCATTAGCCTGTGTTGCATCTGCTCTCTTGTTCTCTCAACTTCCTCCATCCCAGGATCATTCCCCTGGTTCCTCAATGCTGGTTTTGTGAAAAAGAAAAAAATTCTTCTGTGGAGATGAGTTCATAACAAGTGGATCACCATCCTTCTGCCATTTCCCTTCCTTACCAGTGGGATTCCTAAAGGGAACAGTGCATTAAGGTCCTTTCTAGTGTTAGCTGACTTGCACAGTGCGCCCAGTGACACCCAGTGCCTGGCACGGGGTTAGGAGCTGCTTGTGATTTCCACACTTTGCCTCTGCCTCTGGAAGGAGGCTCTCATGGTGCTCCAAATGATGCTGTCTCACAAACAAAAGCATTCTCTCTGTTCCTTTATCATTTCCTGAGAGGGCGCGTTCATCTCCCTCCTACTTGTGGCTGTCATCCAGCTCCTGGATCTGTGCAGGAAATCTGCCTTGAACAACACGTGAGGGCTGCCAAGACATGCACTGCTGGTCCCCACAGGCACCACAGACAGAGTTATAATTACTAATCCTCAGGAGATCAAGTGGTACATGGTGTTCTCCTCCAAAGACCAGAGCACTTTCATATCACCCCGTAGCTCTGCTTGGGGACAGAGGAGGGACAGTGCCTGGGGCTGCTGTGACACTGGGACAGAGAATCACATCTGACTGAGCTGTTTGCTGAGCTCACCAGGCTCTGTCACAGTGGAAAGGGCTGTGACTCAGATGGGATCAGGTGTTTGAGCCCACTGTGGCTGCTTTCTGTGAGCGAGGGGCTTCACCCTTCTGCTTGCTCATGCTGCAGACCAACCTCAGGTCAGTCAAGGGCTGCAGGGACAGTGTTTTTCTTCCTGTTCAAAGGAAGCCAAAGCCTGAAGCCCTGAAGGAGGTTTCATGCAGATCTTGCTTACTCTCCCTGGCAGTGAGAGCCGTGCCCCTCCAAGCCCAGGCATCCCCTCTCCCACCAGCAGGGATCAGGCCGTGGCTGTGGGATTTTTGCCCTTTTTTCTCACAGAGGAGGGCAGGGAGAACAAGTTCTGAGGAGGGAGACAGTTCTGAGTTGCCTGCTGGGGTTTCAACCTGGTCCTCAACAAGGCAGGAGCCTTTCAGCAGGGCTGCTGCTATTTATTTCATATGTGTGGTACCTCTGTGAGGGGAAAGCATGGGAGTGACTCAGCTGCTGCCACAGGGATTTACAGTTTCAGCCAGGCACAGGGGTGGGACAACCATGCCACCAGAACACAAGGACACGCCATCAGCTGAAGCCACTGCTCTTCGCCTGCCATAAAATTTGGGATCAGTTATCATTCTCATGTTAACAGAGGCCATGATCTGAGCAGCATCCCCTCTGAAAACAAGGTGTGAGGGCTCACAGGGAGGGCTGTTCTCCCTGGATAGCCTGACACTTCCAGGCAGGCTGCACTCTCTTCCAGAAAATAGGGACAAAAATCAAATGTGTGATGCTCTTGAACTCTCATTTTCTCATTTGCCTAGGTCTCCCTAGGAAAATGCTCTCTGTGTGAACAAAAATGTGATCCCAAACAGAAAATGATCACATATCTGAAATGTGTATGGCTGGAGGAGAGATAAGAGTTGGTGAGAGGGAGGGTAACTGCAGTGCCATCAGAGATAATGCACTCCCTAAGAAATAACCCCCTGCTGCTCTGTGGGAGCTGAGGGTGGCTCAGCACAGCCCTGTGCCTTGCAGAGACTGTGAATACTCAGCCAGAGACTCTGTGCTGGAGCAGAGCCCTCTCCAGCAGCCAGGGAGGGTCTGCTGGCCCCCTGCCCTCTCCTCTTCTCCTGGTGTGCACCCATTGAGCTCCTGGTTTCTTCACACTGTCAGTGGCTGAGATTGCCACAGGAGTGGCACCACCCATCACACCTGAACACTTGTGCCTCACTGGGACCAGTGTCCTTTCCAGGATTGCAAAGAGACACCTACAGCCAGCTGGGATCCACCACCCAGGACCTTTTCTTGAAGGCAGGTGCAGACATACCACCTTCCACAGACCTCACCAGAGCTGAATCTTTTCTGTCTGAATTAATCCATTCCTCCTTTTCAGTGATTACACAGATTCTGGAGCTTTGGTCCAAGAACTGGGGGAGACAGATTTGCTGAGTAATGGGATTCAAATCCATGCTTGCTCACCAGGTAGTCCAGTGGGAGCTGTGGGAATTCCCCTTGCATTTCCTGAAAATGGGTCTGCTGTGCAGCAAGAAGCTCAGATTCTGATCAGATAGAGAGGCACCACTGCAGATATGACTGTGATTTAGTGGTCGAGGTAAGTAGGTGCCTGCCAAACCTTGTTGTACATTGTGCATTAAATATTTAGCACATTAAAAAAAGGAAGTGGTTTTCTGGAGCAGAGTGCCCCTTCTTCTAGGTGAGTGTCTTGACTGCTAAACCATCAAAGTCATCATTTTATTCCTTGCTGCATGTGCTGAGGTTTCTTTGCTTTCTACAATCTGAAGGAAAAAGAGTGACCTGTGAGAGGTAACTTGCAAAATATTTCACCAGGGAATATCAGAATACCATTATCCAAACATTGCTTTTTGGTGAGCTTATGGGATTTTTGTCCTGGCTTCAGCTTGCAGGCTTTTGAGTTATTTCATGATGCAAGGCTACCCTAAGACTAATGCAGTGAAATGCTCTTTCTTCTAAACTGCTGCGCCCCTGTGAAAAATAAAGGTGTTAGTGTGTCTGTTTTCCACTCTGCTTGTCTCCGTGGTTTTGCTGTGAACTCTGAGCAGCCAAAGGTACAGAGAGATCCCACAGCTTGATGGGAGAGGTGGGTACCTCCAGCTGCAGCACAGGGCAGCATTTAACAACAACTCTAATTATCCAGAGGGGTTGCTGAGAAAGGCTGCTGTGGCTTCCCTACTGCATCAAGCCCTTAAATGAAGGCTGTTTTGTTTAGGAAGTCTAAAGGTTGCCTAGCATTTATCAGTGGGTAAGTGCCAGCACGTGGGTGTGAAGATGAGGAGAGGGTGCAAGCCTGGGGACCACTCTGGGAGCAAGAAGGTGCAGAAGAGGAGGAACCTCAGGGAGGAAGCCATGGCTCAGGGAGGGAATTGTACAGCCGACAGGCAGGGTCAGGGATGGGCTGGTTAGAGGGAACAGTGTGTTGGAAAATAAAATGATTTGGCTTTTCTGTTTTAAAGAAAAATAGCATCCTCTGTGTAATTCTGTGCTGGGACGCCCTGTCCGACCTTGCTCTGAACCTGGGTGTGTGACCAGACATTATCTGGTGGGGGCCTTCTAGAGGTCTGTTGTAAATACTGTTTAAAGGAAATATTCCTACCAGAGGAGGAGGAAGAGTTGTGCCAGGAGCAGAAGTGAGGGACAGAGCCCCCACTGATGGTGACAATAGGGTAAGGGCAGGATGGTGGCTGCCCAGGTCCCACACCTCAGGGCCACCCTATGCACACCCCAGAGTTCTGCTCTATCTGTAATTCATTTTGCATGATTAGCTTGACATGATGTAACCCCTGTCCTCGTGACTCAGCACGCCAAATATAAGCATCAAATGACTACAGAGTCATCTGATTTACAGGAGTCTCACTTATAACAGCTCATTACCGAGCCAGCAAAGTATCTGTGAGCCAGCCAGCAGAGAGCAGATTGGAGAGCTTATGAAAGCAGATTTTGGGAAGACTTTCCTAGTCAGGCCTGCAAAAACATCTACTTACAGAAAATAAGCAAAATCATCTTGCCTTACCTTTTAAGTTTTCCTTTCTCACTTCACTTTGTGTCAGGAAGGGAAGTTTCACCAACCAAAGCCACCTCAGGAATGGTCTAACGAGTCTGTTTAAAACCAAGTCCAAATGAAATCTGGCTGGGAACTGGGTGATGGAAGTAAAGATTTCCCCCAGCACAGGGTGAGAGCAAAGGAAACTCTCAGACCTGGAGCTCTGTCGATGGCAGAATTTCCATGCAGAGTCTCTGCACGTCTGTTAGTGTGTCCTTTCACAGTCAGTCAGTGGTCAGAAACTCCAGTTGGCTGTGAAGTATATTGTTCACTCACAGGCCCTCTGCATTTATTTTATTACTTAAAGAGAGCCAGATCACCAAAAGTTTTCTTAAATTCCCCTATTGTGCTTTACCGCTCTCTCCTAGAAAAGCTACATCAGGTCAGTGACTTGGGTGGTCAGGCTATAATGTTTTCAGAATTACTGCAGCTAAAACTACTCCCATGGAATATCCCAGGCGCCAAACATGCTCTTTGACTGCAAAGCACCCATTTGACATCACCTGTCTTTAAGCTAAGCTAGGAAAGGAAATGAAGACATTCAAAAGTGCAATGCCATTTGCGTCTGAGTCTTGCCTAATATGATCCCTGCTGTCACGTACTTCTCTTTCTGTATTTTCTCTTTCTGGGCTAGTGCAGCTCTGCCTGTGCCCTGAAAACATGAACTTGGAGGGATGAAGCTCAGGCTGATCTCAGAGATCTTGTACTTATGGATAGAGAAGACACATGCCTAAGCCCTTCTCGACATGGTACAGTGCAAAGGTGTCTCTCTCAGGGTATTTCCCTGACCTCCAGGCTACTGGATACTTGGGATAAGGGGTTTTCAGGAGCTGAGATCAGCACTCAGGTCTTCCCACAGCTAGATGGGTGTAACTCCAATGCCTTGCAGCCACTTAAGTAATAAAATGTTTTTATTCCAGGTCTCTGGGCAGTGCCCAGCCCCACTTAGAGGCACCGTGCTCCCTATCTGTACTGATTGTCCTGATGTAGGAAACACAAATAAGAGATTCAGTTTTTAAGGAAAATGCAAAATGTTTTGGGTGTATGCTTATGCACAGGTATTTTTCATTCTCTCTCACTCTTTTTATGTGAAGCTGCCACGGGAGACATCTGACAGAACCTCTTGGGCTTTGTCCATGTATGACCAGTGTTTGTATTTAAAAAAATTATCTTGGAAATGTTTTGCCTAGTTCACATGATTTATTGCTTCAGGATAAGATTTTCTGGAAATCTGTGAGATCCTCCAGGATCAAAGCAGCCTAGCAAAGGCAAGGTGCTGTTATCATTATGTCTTCAGTCGCCTTACTTTTCCCATAGGGAGAAGTAATTGTGCATGCAGTTTGTGTCTGGGGGCAGTATATTCTACAGAAATGCCACTTATTACTGCACTGCTTTTCATCTGCAGAGGGGCAAAGTGATGTGAAAATGCCTGGAGGAGCAGGAATGTGGTAATATGAATCTCATTTTGCCGTGCCTAAAAGAACCTCATGCAGACAAGGAGTTGATAAAAGAGAGTCAACGCTGAATAAAAATCCCCAATTAGAGCCCTATCAAAAACAGCACTTCCAGTGATGAAGTGGGTTAGCTCTCTCTGCTTTTACAGCAACCTGTGCTAGTGTGTGCTTGCTTGGCTTTTTTATAACCTGTCTGTACGTCTCCCATCTTGAAGCCATGGCTTTCTTTCCAGGTACCTGCATGCCACTTTCAGCAGCTGGATGGCCAAAGGCTCTGGTGTGGTGCTGGGTAACTGGACAGAGGTGCTGCAAGGTCATTGCTCCAAGGCAGGGCACTGGAGCTCCCCTGTCCCAAGATACAGAGTTTTTTACCTTCAAGTGATGGCAACTCACAGTGGTTTGCCATCACTTTAAATGGAAACATCCAGTCAGCCCTGAACCTGATAGAAGACTGATGGTGCTCAGCAGCTCAGCCCTGGCTTGTGGCAGTCTGGAGACAGAAGTCTCATTTTCAGACTGGGTTTGGAAAGCAGCATATGGGTGGAGGGATGGCTTGTAGCTGCTGCTGTGGGGCCCACGGTTTTGGGGAGGGCGGGAAGGCGCCAGTTTGTGAGGGTGGTCTGCTCCCCATGGGCTGGGGCACAGCCCTGGTTTGCTCCAGCCACCACACCCTGTGTGCAGAGGGAGGTGTTGAAGACCAGCCCCAGCTGAGCAAGGGGCTCATGCTGGGAGGCTCAGCCTGGGATCTCAGCACTCCTTTTGCCGCAGCTGCCGCTGGCACTGTGTGTCAGCTGCTTTTCTCATTCCTTGCCCCACTGAAATCCATGGGGCAGTTCCTCAGGCAGGGATATGAAGTTGCAGATTCACGTTCCTTCTGCCCTGGAGTCTGTCCTTGCAGCACACTGTGATGGGCTTCAGATTTGCTTTTACCATCCCATTGCATCTGAGGGGAGTAAAGCATAAGCAGCTTTTGCAAAACCATGCTCTGTGCAACTATCCCCTCGGATCAGGTGGACATTTCCCCCACACAGACCTCCTTGCTCTCAGCACAGAGCCTTATCAGCAGAGGCTGACTGATAAAGCAGGGCAGTGCCACTGGGGGCTGTGTTACGTGCATCTTGGCCACACACACAGAAACACACGTGTGCACACACATTCCTGCCAAGCAGGAGGCAGCAGTGAAGCTTCCAGAGATCTGGAAGGGACCTGGAGGGCTCTCAGAGAAGAACTGAGCTTGTAAGAACCCCTTTGCATTCAGCCTCTTCCTCCAGGTAACAGTTTATTTGTAACATCTGATTTTCCCCTCAGCACATTCATGCCACCTGCTCTGACAATTATTTCTGATTTTGCCCAGGGTGAATTTCTGCTGGGCCATTTATAAGTGACTGTCACAGGGTGCCATAGATCCTGCTGTCAAAGTGAGCACACACCTGATTTATTCCCCATGCCTATGTTAGGACATTACCAGTTTACATTTAGGGGGAAAGAGTTGTATTTCTTCTTCATCCTCTCAAATTTTATCACAGCACCATAAAAAAAAAAAAAAAGGGGGGGCTGAAAGGAATTTCTGAAAGTCATCCAGCCTCGGGCAGAGCCAGGATAGACTGAGCATCTAAACCCCTTTGGACTCTGCTTGGCCCCAGTGTGAAGGTACAGCCACACAGTCACATCTCAGAGTAACCACTGCTCTGTAGTGCAATTTGCAGAGTTTGCCTCACCTCATAGTTCAGGAGTTCCAGGGCAGACCTCCCTTTGTACCAGCAAAGTTTTCATTTTACTGTGTGTCTGAAGCAAACATGTCTCCCCCAGATTTGCTCCTGAAGGGGAGGTTTCACTGGAAATGTTTGTTGTCATGAGCTAAGACAAAAGCAGCCTGCTCATGTGCATGTGCAGAGTCCTGGTGGTCACAGAGGTGTGGGAGCAGCAGGCACAGCAGTGGGTTTGGTGCTGTTGGGAGTTGCTGGGTGAGTAAACGTGGCAGGAGGGAGATCTCACTGGAGGGAAGGGAGGTCCCATCCCTTCATCTCGATCAGCCCAGCAGCACCACTCTGTTCTCAGCGACAGACAAACTGCAACTGGTCACAGCACCAGTGGGATGTCCTGAGCACCCAGCAAATGAGCTGTGAGCTGCTTCCCAAGGGAGGGCCTGTATGGAGAGATTGCTGCCCATGGTACCACTGCCTCCATGCCAAAACACAAATCTACTTCTTCCCACAGGAGGATGCAGCTGTTTAAAACAGTGGTGCTCCTGATAAGGAGTGCATCTTCTTTACAGTCACCAGGTTTCCAGGCAGAGGTATTTTGTAGTTTCTACAACAGCTGGGTGGGAATCTGCATGTTGCCAGCGTTACTGCTGTGTGAATTCCTTTTTCAGATGTTTATTTGTATTGCCAATGTCCTCAATGTGTCCTTGCTATGGGTGTAGCTATAGTGCCAACAAAAACCTCCCGAAATTTCAGCAAGGGCATCTGATCCTATATTAGGCTGCAGGAATAATAAGTGTTTTTCAACTGGTACTTGAACTTAAAACCTAATCCTGATTTATAGCCCCATAGATCTCCTTTTCAAGCCCTGTGTGTTTCCCACTTCCTTGGGAGTGATGGCTGTGCTGTGGTATCAGTCAGTGGCTCAGGACGTCAGGGGAGCATGTCTAGATGACGCACGTGTTGGTGATCCCAGGAATCTTTCCCTGGAGTTTGTCCAGGGCAGAGATTCACTCTTTTCCAAAGTAATGTCTTGAAATAAGGGGAGTCATGGGGAAGGTTATGGCATGTGGACAGGGGGCAAAGTTAAGGGGGGGACAGTTGTTTCAGGCTGCTGTCTCTCCCTGTAGTTCATGGAAATGAACAGTTTGGGTGTTGTTTGAGGTGTTGTTGCTTTCCCTCTCTTCTGAAGTTTCAGGATCAAGAACATTTCTGTATCTGCAATTTAATGTCTACACAGAGTGCTTGGATCACACCGGCCTTCAGAGGCTTTGCACTCTGAAGCACATTTAGCAAAGTACATGAATGTGGGGACCCTGAAGGCACCGCTTGTACAATGATGCAGCATAAAAATTTACGTCACTTCAATAAGGTACACACAAATAGTTTACAGTCTGCCTTCAAGCCTAGCTGCTCTACTGTGATTTCTAAATAGAATATGATTAATGTTAAAAATAATCCAATATATGAATTCTGTCTTTTGGATTGTTTTTAGCAGGTCAAAGGCCATTATTGCAGTAATTGAATAATCCCACAGCCCTTTGCTCCAGACATTCACTATGGAAACTAAGCAGTGAGGACTGGCTATTCTATTTTCCAGTCATCCAGACAGCATTTTAATGGGAAAGAAAAATCTGATGCAGTTAAAAGCCCCTCTAAAAGCAGATTATGGGGAAAAAATAGATGTTCAGATGAGATGTAGGCTGATGATTCACTTCAAAATACTGTAATTGTTAAAGACACTGATAATCACTTTGGCAGGAATGCAAAAATATATAAATGCTTTTTTTTCCCCCTGTGTTCTCTAGATTGAGAGGCAAGGGGGAAGGTTGTTTTCTTTCCACAAGACCAGAAAAAAGCACATATTTCTAAAGTAGAAATCAGGATTTGTTCTGAGAGTGTTTTAAGACTCTCAGATGAAAAATACTCTGCTGTTAGAAATGTTGCATGTCATATTTAGACAACAGTGTTTATTAATTATAGGATAGAATCATCTCATGACTCCAGCTGAGATTGTGACATAGTGTACCAACTGTTATACACACATCATACAGTGAGGTGTAAAAACAGCCAGGGATGCCTCAAATCTAAGTAGACTTGTAACTGAACACTGTTTATTTCACCTGTTTTTACATCCTTGCAAATCCAATGACCCCAGTTGAGATGCTCTAGACTTAGCTCAGCTTTGGAGGGAGACAAATCATAGGCAAATTTTGTTATTCTCGTTTTTTTCTGAGAAAAGGGCATGGAAAAGGTGATTTGTCTGAAGTCACAGGAGGAATCTGAGGAAAAAGTGGCATTGACTCTGGATAGTGTCCTAGATGCATCAGACTGTTTTCCTCCTATAAGAAACATCCTAAGCTCATTTCAAGATGAGAGTTAGCCAGAGACAGGTACTGTTGGTGGTGAGTCTCCATCACTTCTCCTCCGCCCCCCTGGAGTTTTCACTTGTGTCCTGGTGGGCTCACATCTCCTGTGGTCCTTTCACAACCACCACAAAAGGCTCTGTAGATCTTGAGAGATCCGGGGAAAGCAAGTGCAGACTGAAATGCAGACATGAGGCACGATCCAAACCTTTGACCTCATGGTGCCAGTGTGGCACTCACCACTCTGGTTACTGAGCCAGCCAGGCTTGGCTGCTAAAAACATCATGGGATTTGCTTGCAGAACTGAACCTTTAGAACCCCAGCAGCAGCTCCCCAGGCCCTCTGAGGAGCTGGCCAAGCAGTCAGCATTTAAGATCCAAGATTCGAAGCATTGCAGATTCATTTTTTTATGCATCTTCAATAACCTAAAAAAAGCTAAAGGTCTGCTAAAGGTGCAGCTGCATTACCGGGAGAGAACCATTTAAGACCTGGCACAGGGAAAAGCACATATTTAAAAGACAAGCCTATCAGTCTTTAATGAGGTTATATGGGGACTGAGTGGTCATCTCATCTTTGAGTAATCCTTAATGCAGCGTGCTCTGAATCTGTAATTAAAGCAGCTTCTGCCTTTATCTCCTATGCTAAATCTTGATTTCTCCCAGTTCTTGCAAAACCTCTCTCATCTTAAAGGTACATCTGCTGTGTCCATGAGCCCTGAAAAGACTCATCTTGAGTAGCCTAGTGGCACTGTGAAGGGCTCACTTGGAGCTGAGAAAGAGAAACTCCAAAGTGATCTCCTCTACTGAACAAGATTCAGCAAAATAAACCAGATTTTAACAGAACGAAGCACCTGCATCAATTGTTATTACACACTGTTTCTTGCTGCAGTTTGGCTCTTGCCTGCTCACACTTTTTATCTGTGGAGCAAATCTTCTCTGTTGCTTCTTCAAAAAATCCTCTCTCAATGCAGAGGCTCTGCAGATCTCCCAGGAGGTTCTCCTTGCCTCCTCCCTCACTGAAGTCGCTCCCACCTGAGCCACTGCAAAACTCTCAAACAGCACCTGTTGCTGGAAAAAAGCAACTCAAGGAAAAATAATTACCTATATTTCTAGAAATTACAGCTTGGAAGCACTCACTCAGGCTTAATGGCTGCCAAGATACCCTCAGGGGCAGGAGAAAGAAGGAACCTATAGGTCCTAAAGGGGAAATTCTCACAAAGTTGCCAGACCAAGCCCTCTGCCTCTCTCTTGGGCAACTGTGAAATTGTTCTAAAAGCACAATGAAGAACATTGTCAGATAATTGCCCTGTGGTTCAGGCACTGACCAACAATTTGACATTTTCTATCAGTTCCTAACTTTATCCCAGGTTTCCTGTGTCATCTTCAGCAAGTTGCTCAAACTAAACTCTTGCATATGCAGGTACCTAACTCTCTCTGAATTAGGTCAGACTCTGCCAAGGACTCTGCAGTAGTCCAGCTCAGCCTCAAGGTTCTGCCTGTGCAGTCCTGCCTTTCTCCTGATGACTTCCTTGATTATTTAGATACATTGGGCCTTGGTGACACACACTGTCTACTCTGCAGCACCCACAGCTGAGAGTTCCAGCTTTGATTTGGGGCTCTAACACACCTTTAACCACAACACAGTAGAAATAAACTACAGGTGGTGGCAAAGCTTTCATGTCTACACAAGAAGTGCAGGGACTACTTAATCTCCTTGCAGCAGATAACCTAAACCAGCCCCAGTTTTCCCCCAGCTGCTGAGCTGGAAATGTGCACCAGGCACAGTTTCCACAGAACAGTAATTTATTTAATCACCTAGCACAGAGCAATGTGGATCACTGTCTTAGCACAAAGAGACAAACATGTCAAGAGCTTCTCCTAAAGGAGCAGCAACCTTCAGGCTGTGACTGTGGGACCTGTGTTGTCTTTCTTGAGAGTTCAGAACTGGTGTGATTTCACATCACCTCTTGAATGCAAACTGAGAGGCATTTGAAGGCAGGTGGGCTGAGGGCATCTTTCTAAACATGGCAAGTGTTTTCCAAATAACTTGTGAGAGCTGCAGCCAAGTCCAGCTGAGCTCTCTCTGCCTGCTCTTGGAAAAGGCTTTTTGTGCACTGCTGCTGCCCAGATCCTTTAGGTGACATCCAGCAGGTGGGAAGAGCTCAGCCCCAGGGTCTGGGTGGTCCCTGGTACAAAGTACAGACCTTTCATTTCAGAGAGAGACCACAGCATGGTCATCCTCCCGTGTTCACCGTGCCCAATTTCTGCACAAATCCCAGACTTGCAAAGCTGGAGGAGCATTGTGGGGTGGTCTAGGCTTAGAAAACCCACTGCTAAGGGGACATTTAGTGACTGCAACAAGGGAGTCCCACAATCTGTTAGTACTGACTGTGGTCCTTCACAGGCTTGCTGGGGAGGTCAGAAGGGAAGGTGCCCACTGGAGGGTGGGATTTGGTGAACTTGCCAGAACAACAAAAACAAAAACAAAAACCAAAAAAATTGAACATCTTAAGCCAAAGTTGCATTTTTACTGAAATTAATGGAAATTAGGCATTAAGCAGATAAATGCATTTCTGGTTCTAACCTTAATTTTTGTAATACATCCAGTGCCCTGTTAGGAAGAAAAACTCATTCAGTGTCACAGTGTCTCTGAAACAGAGGTGACTGATGTGTTGGTAAATTGAAAGTGCAATTCACTCCATCTTCAGCCAGAGAACTGTGTCCTGCATCTGACATTCCTTCATTATATTAATGTTTTTCTTTTTCTTTTTTGGAGATCGTGTTCCCAGACAATTTGAGTCACAAATAAATCAGCCTGTCTTACATGTCAGTTCAGCTTTTTCTTATTAAATTGAACAACTACTGGAAGTTAGAGTTTTAAGAAAGAGCTTTCAAATTAATGCAAAGCTTGAACTAGTCTTACACTGCAAACCAGTGGGAAAGAGTAAAGATCCCTCTGACTGGCAGCCAACAGCCACTTAAATTAAGGAAGAATCAAACCTTTTGCCAGTTTCACAAAATGTCAACACATCTGTCTGAATTATGAATGCTGAGCTTAAGTAGAAAAAAACAGACAAAAATGGACAAAACCAGATCTGGATCTGCAGTTTAGGTACAGAGGACTGAACTCTGTTACTTCTACTTTTATGTGATTGTCAAAACAAAGTTGAAAAGCACCTCTGCTTAAATAACTTAAATACTCAAAAAAGTACTAACAACCCTGGAGTCCCTTGATAGTTTTTCTTTAATTTAGGCTTTTCTTTGTTGGTTTGCTTACACTAGAACTCCATCTTGAAATTAATTGCATTTTTGCTCTATACTGAATGAACTTCCAATCTTCTGGCTTCCTGGGAACTTTATGTATGTTGTCTTAAGTAATAAAAAAAATAAATACAAGTTTTAATTATAATCTAATTATGATGTATATGCAAATAATAGATACACATATATATAATTTGATTTTAATTTCACTATAATAGCCATTACCAGCCCTGTAGGTTACACATACTATGAGTAGGCTTCAAAGCATTTCACAAAGGGAATAAACATGTAATTAGCATTGCTTTACAAATGGGGAAACTGAGTCAGGAGCTGTCTTGGCCAGAAGAAGGCAAAAGGTTAGCACCAGGTACTGCACCTCAGTACTCTGTGCCCAGCTCCATGCCCAGGGTTGGTCAGATGCTCTGCTACCTTTCTGACACTAGGGGCTAAGCTGGGTATTTAGGAGCTGTAATTCCTTTTTCCAAATCCTACTTCTTCCATGAAAAATCCTAGACAACATCCACCTCTAAAAAAAAAAAAATTACATGAGGCAATATGTGCTAATTATTATTATGGCAAAACTTTCTGTCTCTGGCAATCAGTCAGACAAGGCATTGTCATGGAAGGCTTGTACACCTTTAGTCACTTCTCTAGCTGTTGAAAAAATTCCTCTGAAGTGACTGCCCCTGGTGAGAGCTCTTGAGGCTTCCCTTGTCCAAACCAATGTCCCATTTGTGATCTGGGGCATTACTGAGACCCTCCCTGGCCCCTTTGCTGCTGCTCAGCCCTGCACACAGACACAGGGAGGGTTCACCATGTGTTTTGCCAGGTCATCATACCAAAGAGATAAGCAGATCTGGATTGCTGCAAGAAATGTGTGGGTGAGGAATTAATCCTTGCTTAATTTGCTGCTAATAACTCCCTAGCTGTAACATACTCCACAGCCAGCACTGGCCTGCACAGTTTCAGACCCTAAGAAAACAGAAATACATGCCTAAACCACAGTGTGATCCAAAAGGTAAAAAAAGAGATGTGTTTATTAGGAAAAGGAAGCAGTAAAAGAAGGGAGTGTAATGAATAACTGAGTATATATATAAATATATATATACATATTAATATATTAAAAAGGTAAAGAGTTTGACTTTTCCAATGTAATTGGCTTTGTAATCCCTGACTTGAAAGTTATTGTTGATTTCTGTCATCATAATACACACACGAAGAAAGAGACTGAAATATTATTTTTTCCCTTTACTCTTAAAAAACACCCCACATTTTTTCCTGTGTACTGGTGAGATGTCAGGGCATTCTCTGGAAGAAAGTAGAGTGAGACGTAGTTGGAATAAATTAAAAAGGAATAGGAAAAGTATGGAGTAAAGATATGTCTGAATGAGTCATACATACACTGTCAGGAGAGATGAAGTTACAAAGAAAAGTTGGCATGTTTGTGAAATTTCCTGCCCAGATTGTGCCAGCAGAACTCACATATGGGCTTTTGAAACTGCAATAACCCTCATATGTCCCTGCCAGAGGCTTTTGTCTGTGCAACAGTCTCTCTGCTGTTTTGAACAATCCTCCTGGTCCCAGGCCAGAGGGGAGAGTGGCTGCAGGCTCTCAGCAAGCAACGTGTGAAATGTGGCCTGGGACTTCAAAGTGGTTTTTGTTATTCTGGGAAGGTGAGAATTGAGTAAAAGGTGTTTCATACTATTTTGTTTAAAGACCTACAACAAAGAGGAGTGCACTGTAGTGCAGGATCCCTGGACTGGAATCCTGGCTTGCTGGGTGACTTTGGACAAGACCCTTAACAGTCTCAGCTTCCCCTTCATGGAAAGGATACTGTCCTGGCATCTTTCATGGAGCACTCCCAGAACCACTGATGAAAAAGACATTTATGTTGTTATTACCTTCCTTTAACATTTCTGAGTATGTGCCATGGGTGGGTTGTGTCCAGCAGACAGCAGGCTCTGATCCAAGTGGAATATGTATAAGTTAGAAGTGTGGCAGCATGAATAAAATAGAAAATTATCACAACCACCTCATAGCCAAAGTGCCTGGAAGTGGGAGGATGAGTGAAGCACACTTTGCAGTCACGACCCTGTGCAGAAAGCCTCCCTGCTTCTCCAGTCACTGACCCACTCTGCCAGGAAAGGCTCTGCAGCTCCCTCAGCTTCTCCTGTGCTCCACAGGCACCTTGGTTCTCACCGAAGAGCTCCAGAACTTCCTTCTCCCTGGAGCTCTGTTGTTGCCTCATTGTTAGGAAAAGTTCAGAGAGGTTGGCTTGTGCACTCACCTCATCCAAGGGAACAGGAATCATGGACTCATAGAATTGTTTAATTTGGAAAAGAGCTCTAGGATGGAGGTGAAGGGAGGAAAACATGGGAGAAGCACAGCACAAACCAGCAAGAGTGAGGAATGGCACGTGGGTCTGGATTAATGGGAGAGCTACCAGCACACCTTGGAGATGATGCTCCTGGGGGAAGGGCTAGTATGGAAGATGGCACAGAGCAAGGTCAGGGTGAAGGACACAGGCAGCACACCTGGGACACATGAGGCAGTGAGGGACTAGAGGGAAAATATGGCCTAGAGGCAAGAGAAGAATCCAGAGTGAGTGTGAAGAGCTGTGACAGGATAAGAGCAAGAGTGTTCAGGGGTAATATTACATTATTACATTACATCACATCATTTCTGACTTGCTTTCACTGTAGCAATTACTGACAAACTCCCTAACTTACTTAACCCACAGAAACACCCAAATGGGAAGCCTACAAAGACCTGTAGGATCCAGCCCAGAGAATTCTCTCTTGCAGGCAGCCCTGTGTGGGTGGGCTCTGGTGTCCTCACCCCTGGGACCAAGTGAACTGCTGGCTGGGCTGTGCTGTCCCACTCTCATCCTTGCTGCTTCCAGCCCAGGCTCACTGTTCACAGCAATGACACTCTGATTTCCAGTGGCTGGAGGACTGGCAAGGGAGTGCATCCAGGAGGTGGGCTGTGTCCTCAGGAAAGGTCTGAGTCTCATGAGGCTGGATGAGGGAAGCTACAGACACCCCTGGAAAGTTTCACGAGGCTCAGAGGCACATGGTGAAGCCTTTGTTTCTTGGTGCTGGGAAAAAGGAAGGGGAAAAAAAAATAAACAAAATTAATACTAATGTTTTTCTCAAACTACAATTTTCAGGGTCAGGACAGCAAGTCAGAAACTCTTTCCTCTTCCACAGCCCTTTCTCAGCTCTCTGCCCTCCCTAACATCATTCCATAAATCTCTTGAGGAAGACTCCACAGGTGTAAATACCTTAACTCCCTTGGCTTTGGGTGGAGATGGAGATAATGCTGATTTGAACCAGCTGAGGCTCTAGTCTCTCTGAGCCCAGAATAATTTGACCTGAGAATAAAATGCCATCCCAAACATGAGTGCACCTCAGGAACAGCCTAACAGGTGAATGATGTCTTGAAAAATCTGATTTTCAGCAGTAGTTACATCACCTGCATTTGTTATTCTTCATCCATTTCTAAGGTCTGGGTTCCAGGATGTCTCTGTTCCACTGCTAGCTAATGGGAACCCTGTGTATCTCAGTGAGATGTTATTCATTTCAGTGAATACACTTGTTAGCTTTTCTAATTACCCTCATCATGTTCTCACATAAAAATGACTCAAAAAAAAAATTGTATTTCCTGGAACAGTCATTGACAGCGTGTTTACCATCTTTAATTGATCACCCATCACAGACTCCTTCTCTGCCATAACCACTCAATATTTCAGGGCCAGGCCAAGAACTCGCATTAAGTGGAGAATATTTGCATGGTGTGTCTCCAAGACAAGAGGAGCCCTTTGAAAGGTTAAATGCTGGGGTCTGCAGCACTCCCAGTCTTGGCTGGAGGCTGAGGTGCTGCAGGCAGGAGTTGGGACACTGCAGCAGGGACAGGGACTGCTGGCTCAGCAAGGTTTTGGATCTGGAAGCTGGAGGAAACGGGAGCAGTCTTAGTTAGAAGGTGATTATAACAACTTACATTTGCCTTCCCAACCAGCACTCTCCTAGGAATTTTTTGAATCTCCAGTAAAACCATGTTTCAACAAAATAATAGAATGGTTCTCTTTATTTATTTTCTTCCTCTCCAAATTCCATCATTGCCAGATTGGAGAACTTGGGGTGGAAAAGCAGAGAAGGAGGAACAGCCACACAAAATCTCAACAAGTGAAAAATGCAAAACACCAGGAAATGTTTCGTTCTACGTGAAAATTGAATAAAGTTGTTGTTTGAGAATGCTGAGCAAGCTAATAAACAACCATAGGTCTTGTGGTATTTGAAAAGTAATCTCTTATTTCAGAAGCACTGCTTACTGACAATACTTTAGGTTCTTACCATAATTTGCCATCAAGATTCCTATAACACATAATGTTCCTGGGTGTGGGCTGAGTCTGACTCAAGGAGGTGGGATATGGCATATTTGGAAACACAAGATGATCCTTGCCCTGCACGACTGGAGCATTACCTGTGGTCTGGACATGACCCCTCAGTGGCAGTGGCTGAGCAGCAGGATGGCCTGGTCCAGGGAGCAGCTCCCACAGACAAAGGGGGTGTGAGCTGGGCCTCCATCCAGAGGCAGGGATGTGTGCCTGGTGGGGATGATGCTGCCCTCAGCCATGCAGGGCGCCAAGAGCTCGGGAATCGTGATGAATCAGTGCAGAGCCAGGATGTGACTGTTCACAGCACAGTATTTCATTAGAGTAATTTACTGCCATTAAAAGAGGTTGGTGAGCAGCTGGACTTCCCAATCCATCCGTTTCTGGGTAGGCCTGTAAAGTCCTTTGTGTCCACTGGCATTAATTATCCATGGCTAGATGTGTGGGGGTGTTGCAAAAGCAAACCTTTGGAGGGGGGACCTGCACTGAGCTGCTTTTGAAGAGGAGATTCAGAGCATTTGTGTGCAGTGAGGTGTGAGGGAGCCAGGCAGGCAGGGTGGTGCAGCACAGCACACACAGCACTGAGAGAGCAGCAGGGAGCCCCAGGGCAGGCACTTGCTTTGCCAGGGCTGCACAGCCCAGCTTCCCTGGAAGGTGCTCCTGCAGGAACAGCACTGCTACAGCCCAGCTATACAGCCTCCAGTCCTATAGCCTGCACAGCCTGTGCTCGTTCTGGGTCCCTGAGCTGTGTCTGTCACACAGAGGGGTGCACTCTTTGTCACCAGCATCACACAGGTCTTGCAAAGCTGAGCTCCTCAGCTCTTTGGTAATATACTGGGAGCTGTGGGATGTATTCATTGCACAGGAGTTTTGAGATCAAATCATCAAAATTCAGGGTACTGCTCAACGGAGGCCATTTAAGTCCCATCTGTATTTCCTGAATTATGTTCCATTTGATTCAGGTCTTATCTAATCATGGTATTGCATTCAGAGGGAAGCTGGTTTAATGTAAGGAATTTCCCAGCAAGGACAAGCTCCAGCTGCTGATCCTGCGTGCCCTGGTGCTGAGGAGCGCTGTGTTCCAGCTGCACAAGCACTATGAACATTTTCACTGTGCATTTAGCAGATCCCACCTGAAATCCCTATGAATACATTGTAAAAGTGGAAGGATCAAACCCTTTGACCCACAACTGAGTGGATCAGTTCCCTGCCATATTCCTGCTTCTCTGGCTGCCAGTCAGTCCCTCACCTGGCAGCCAAATGACCCCTTTGCCAGCGATCCCAGGTGAATCCATCAACAATTTAAATCCCTCTCACACTGCAAACCAAGCCCACAGCTGCCTGATCCAGCTCCTGCTGGACTTGGTTTTGCCCATGGTTTATCCCAGAGCAGAGTCAGGCCACTCTGAGGATCAAACCAGTCACCCCAGCACTGCCCCTTAATCACCACCCAACAAAGAGCTGAATCCCTCCCTCCCTCCCTCCTGCACTCTGTGCCTCCCCACATCAGCAGCTCCTGGGCAGCTGACTTGAGCATAATGCAGTGATCCAAACACAAGCAGACACAGCAGGGTTTACTGGAAGACGTTGTCTCTCACAATCCATTATTTATAGCAGTGCTTTATTATTAAACCTGAAGCCATTAGAATGGCAAAAGCTCAGGCTGGAACTGTGTCAGCTTGCTCAGATGCACACAGGCATGGCCATACCAGAAAAAGCATGTTTCCCTGTGCTGCCTGTGGGATATTTAGGGAAAGGGTAAGCGAGCAAACAAGATGACAGTCTAAGGCTGCAGGGATGGAATCTGATCTTGTGGGAGCTCACCATAATTTGTGTGGGTAGCACTGGGGCTGTTTGTGGGGCCACCTTGTCTGCGCAGACCTGGCTGGAGGTGCAGCACCCTCCTTCTCCCTGGCCTGGCTGCAGGTGCTCTCTGGGGAGGTGCACCAAGTCCCTCTGGCACATCCACACTCCCCCAGGCCTCAGCCCCAGCAGTGGGCTCTGCAACCCTCCCTCCCCTGGCACAGCCAGTTGTGTGTGGATGTGTGCAAAATCCTAATGCTTAATCCTGCTGCTGCTGCTGCATCTACAGAGAGCTCCACTGGGGAACCCCCACGAAGCTGTCAGCCATGGCTGCAACTACAGCAATACTGATAAAATCCAGAGCACCCAGGATGCCCCTGAGTCCTGACCAGTGCATCCTGAGGTGGTTTGGGTGTAGCTGCCTCCAAGAGGGAGCATGAGGGGAGCCCACAGTCCCCTGGGGAGTTGCTGCCCAAGTGTGGTGGCAAAGCAAAACTTCCCTCCTAGAGGGTCTCTGCTGGGCCATCACCCTGCCACCCCTCCCTGCCACTGATTGTTGTAGAACTGCTCTTCAGCTGAACATCAACCTGTGCTGATAGTTTAGGGCCAGTTTGTCAAAGTTTTGTCCCCCTAGCTGTTCTTCCATACCACCAGTGACAAAACTGCACAGGTCAGTTACTTTTCAGAAGTGAAGAAAATACTCTTAGTGCAGCCTGATGAAAGCTTTCCCGTCCCATTTAGCACAGAATCTCAGCTCCCATGTGGAGCAAGGCTCTCAGCCAGCACTTGCCTTATTTAGAGGAGAGAAGTTCCAGAGAAAACTTAAAAATGAGCCTCTCCAAGCCTTCTCCATGCATGGCTGCTCTCAATCCCAGTAAGCTGGAGGCACAGGGTGCTTTATCCCACTCCACAGCAGGAGCTTCATCCAGCAGTGAGATGGAGATGTCAGAACCACCCAGAGCACCTGGAAGGGATGTGGGGGTGCAGGAGCAGGCAAGAGGAACTGCAGGCTTTCCCTTTCTCCTGTCTCAGCCCTGGCAGGCAAGCAGGGTTGAACACAAGCATACAAGATACTACAGAGAAAATAACTGTTTTCCCTCCAGCATGGTGAATTAGGAGAGACAGACAAGGAGAAGGGAAAGAAGGAATTAAGGAAAAGGTCCCTTTTTTTTCTCTGAGAGAACAAGAGCTGGCAGCTGTAGAGCAGGGTTATCTGACAGCTCCCTGCCATCTCCCTGGTTCTAGCAGAACTTGTCTGCATTGGCTGCCAGGCATCTACACCAGCAACAATCTTCAGTGTCCTTCAAAAATGTTTGCAGTGATGCTCTCCAGAGCCATCCTTCTGGCATCCCTTGCTTTGACCCCCTTCCTCACCCAGGAGCTGACCCTGAACTGCTCCATGTTAGATGGGGGTCAAAGGCCAGAAACTTCCAAACTCAGAAAGAAGAAAAATTGCTTTCTCCACCAAAGGTAGAGGGAGAAAAAAATAACAACCAAACCTCTTGATGGCAGCAGTTTTCCAGGGCAGTGAATTAAGGGATCTCTCTGTGGCAGAAAGAACATCACTATGGCATCTTTTTCCATTGCTAAAGAGTTAGAATTGTAGGTTCATCACAGATTTTTTTTCATAGCCATAGGTCAGTCTGTGACAGTTTAATATTACAGCCCATGTTGTCTGGAGCACAAGGCCTGTTTGGGCATCACAGTTCCCTTCCAGCCCCGTATCAAATGTTCCCCCATGGAGAATCCCCACATTATCCCCACATAAGAAAAGCTCAGTGTTGCAATAGCTGGTGAAACACATCTCACTTTCTTCACAGAACCACTCATGCAGCACTGAACTCCTTCAGCTCAGCTCTGCACTGGTGTAAATTAGGAGCAACAACACTGTGGTCCAGTGAGATAAACCCATGATGAGTAACAGATTCCCTTGGATTTCCTTATCTCGCTGCTGTGACCTGGCTGCTGAAATGTAACCTCAATCCATCACTTATGGAGAATAAATTCCTTTACCAAACTTCAAACCTGGAGTCTGTCAGTCCCTGACCATCAGGGTTAGGAGATTACTTTACACTGCCTAACCTCTGACACTGTTTAAGGGCTCATCTACAGCTACCATTATTTATAACAATTTAATATTTTCTGCCTGGCTGTTATATTAATCAGTGTGCAAAACCATAGTTTTGTTAAAATAGCTGCCTCATATGGGGCACAGTGGGCAGACAGTTTTTCTGCACATCTATCACATTCCTTTGGTATAACCTTACTTCACATCAGTCCTATGGGGTCACTCCTGTGTCTCACACACATTTCTGAATGCATTGTCAAACTGTTTTGAAGGAAGAGTGTCCCAGCTTATTTAATGGTCACAAGATGCCAATAGACATGGCGAGCATTTGCTTGTTCTAATTAAAAAATCCTTGCCCTATGCTGGACAATTAGATCATCTTGTACAGCCCAAAACCATTTCAGGTGTTACATGAGGTTCATTCCTTATTTTAGCAAACTCTTGAGCCAAAGGATGCTCCAGTTACCACCCAAAGGCATGTCTGGGTTTCAGTAGCATTTCCACACCTCAAACATCTTGTGTGACTCAAACACAAGCAGAGTCATTTTGGTAAGAACTGGGCATCAGTTATCTCCTTTGAATGCTGTTGAGCTGTACTTTGGACTAACATGTCCAAGGATACCTTAACATACAAAACAAAATCAAGGTGTTTTAATTTTTTCAGCCAGGAAACACAGCTCTGTCCCCAGTGTTCAAATTATTTACCCCGCTGAGCTCAGTTTTGCTGTGGTTAAACTACATTAACAAAATTGATTTGGTATAAGAACTGGTGCATTTTCAAGTAGATGAGGGGTGTCTTCCTGCAGCTTTCACCATCCTAAAGTGATACATCTGGGGATTTTTTTAATCTTTTCATGGGTACTTTTGCCTTTGGGTCATAAAGTGATTAATCCACTTCATAAGGGTCATTATTAGTTCAGGCAGAAAATGTTGGATTGCATTTGAGGACACTGGCCTTATGGGATTCCTAGTTTTGGGACGCTGGATAGCAACAAATGGGAAGAACACGAGGAATTATTAAAGGGGGGACATTAGGAGGGTTTTGCAGTCACAAAGAGAAGGTGGCTGAGGAACAATGGGGCATTATTTGTCATACATGAGTACTGAAGGCAGTCCAGTGAAAAGAGCAAGTAGCAGATTTATTTTAAAATAAACAAGGGGAAATAGTTGTTCACACAATGCATAACTGAATCGTGACTCATTGCTGCAGGATGTTGTGGAGGAAAAAAACCTGCACAGGTTTCAACAAACTCAGGGAGAAGTCCATTGAGAGCTATTGAGTAAGGTAATTCAGATGTTCCCTATAATTCACAGTCCCTAAAGTACTGATTGCAGGGATCTAGGCTGGAATGGCATAAGCAGGGACAGGTAACTCAGTATGTGCTGGATTTCCTATCTCTTCCCCCAGGAATCTGCTTCTTGTCTCTGTCAGAGAGAACTGCCAGAGGACTTTCTGACCTACCAGGCATTTATATTTAGCAACACAAGCTTATTTGTGAAAGAAATTGTGCTTGTATTGATGACTTGCCTATGGGGAAGATTGCTGTGAAGGGTCTGCTGTGGGTGAGAGATGTTTGTGTGGCTTCTGTGTGGAATAAATCAACTGCTCATCTGCTTTGCTTCCAGACTGTGATGGGCCGTAGGGAGCACAATCACAGTGAGGAGTGCTGGTTTTGTCACATAGTTGGGGTTTTACTGTGAAGGGGAAAGGTAGAGAACTCAACCAAGGACCCGAGTCCAGCTACTTTTACTGCTTTGTGCTCTCCTAAGAAGCCAGTGAAGGAAGGAGAGGTTGTTTTGGAACTTAAATAAGTGATTTCTGATAGGTTATCTAAATACAGGTAGAAGCTTGGTTTTCCTCCAACATCTCTGCCTGTTGGCTGAGCCTCTAAAACACAGAGGGGTTCAAGTGATCAAATTAGTGAGGAGGTTCTTGTTCCCAGTGTCCTGAGACACTCAGCCTCTCAGGAAGATCACTGCAAATTTCATTTTTGTGCCTATTTAACCTACTTAATCAAATCTACAGGATCTTGTAAGGCTTTTATATCTGACTGCATGGGGAACGGGGGATTTGCAACTGTGTTTGAGAAACAGTGGGAATTACAAAACTGCTGCTTTTATCCTCCTAAAGGGTATCAAGGTTCCACTGCAAAGTATGAGTAACACTGGAGAATGGCAGCCAGGTAAGTGCAGGGTTAATAATGTTATAACCACCAAAGAAAGAAAGCAACTAATATTGTACCAACTCAAACATTCCTGCAGAGCAGGCAGGCTGTATAAAGTATTTTTTTTTCTGAGTTTCACTTAGAGAGTGAGTTGGAGAGGCTGTAATGGCAAGGAAGGTGCGAACAAGTAAAACTCAGGGGTCAAAGCTGAGAACCAAGCAAATACTCCAGTGAGGTGGCTCTTCTTTCCCAGCAGTCTGTGCCATTGCAGTGATGATCTATAGTAAAACATGTTCTCCTCTCTTTTCCTTGGCTCATTGGATGGAGATTACCTGATCCATCCAACTCTAAATGCATTGAAAATTCATGTTTTTTCCCTCTGATTTGCATTCTCATGGCCTTATGTAAGAAAAAGGATGTGCCCATGTTTTATTGGGCTTGTCTCTTCTGTCAGTTAGCTGAAAATATTATAGAAATTGGATCTGGCCATGTTTTCCCCTTAAACTCTGGAAAATATATTGGATCAGTCAGATAAAAGAAGCAGTACAAATTAGCTATCAGCTGCTAAATACTGGCAGCCTGGACAATGCCAGTATCAATCAAGTTAACAGTTCAGTGTTTTCCTCATTCTGCTGGATTCAAAGACTGAATTGCACTGCTCACATGAGAAACCACCAGAATTCACCTTCTCTGTGCTTGGGTTGCTCTTTACCCAAGGAGTCCTCAGTAACATTTTGTTTCCAATTGCTGTGTTGTGGAATTATGTCTATCTCTCTGTGCTATCTGAGAATGTGATTTGTTATTCACTGTTTTGGTGAGATGAAACAAATTGCAGGAAATTGAGCTTGGATGGATAGATGGATGGATAGGAACTCTGGCTGACACTGGGTGGCACTGAGTCCGTGCTGAATCCCTCAGGTTTTAATTAAGGGGCCTTTTTGCTTCTTGTTCAACTTCCCTGCTTTAAACCATATGGAATTAACTGTCCTTGGACAAGGGAGGAATGAGGTGAGAAACTCCACCAGCTTTGTGCTTTTCTTGTCCTGCCAGAGCTGACTTCTGGAAGGGATCACAGCTCTTGCTTTCAGTGGTCCCTTTCTCTAGGCATTATGAAGTGCTGCACTGTCCTGACCCTTGTCTTTAAGCCCCCAAAACAAGAAAATAATTAAAGATACATCCAGTGTCGACAATACATAGCAGCATTGTATCTTCTTAGGCAGTTACTACCTGAAAAAAGAATCCTAATCTGTTAGTCCTGAACTGAAGACCATGGCAGGAAATCTGGTCCTGACAGAACCAGCAGGAGACTGAGCCTGTCCTGCCCATGCCCTGCTGCTCCCACAGTGTCTCACCTGCAGCTCCTGACAGCACAGCACCACAGCAAGGACCTGCCACTACCAGCCTGCTCAGAGCTGGAGGCCATCAGCAGGGAGAGGATGTGGGAAGACTGATTTTTTGGAAAGTATAATCCCTTTTAGCTCTATGCCCTTTCCTACATAAGAAATACTCCTTAAAACAGCCCTACAACCTTCCCTTTTATGATGCTCATACCAGCAGCTCCACAGAATGTCCCCAACAGAACATCCACAGTCAGCTCCCAGCAGCTCGGTTTGAAGAGATCTTGTTAAAAGTGAAAGCTCTTACTCAATAAACAAAAAGAGGTTTGAGTTAAAGACAAGTGACTTAAGCCATTTGGGAAGCACATATGGGCCTTACCATCTTGCTGGCCTGATGGATGAATTGCTTGAAAAGACAGGATGGGGAGGCACAAACTGCTCCTATCTCCCCTCTGCTGCCTCCAGAGCCTGCTCACTCCAACAGTTCTATGTGCACTGTGAGCACTTAAAACCCAGAGAGAGCACCCTCAGTGACTGGAATGTTGTACACTGGGGCACAAGAACTGTGCAAAGCCTCCAAAGACCCCTCTCCAGCCACCAGTTCCTTGCATCCAGCTGTCCTGTGGCAGCTCTGTGCTGTAAGATGTGCATGATGCATCATCCTGTGAAGTCTTTAGGTTTGTTCCCTCAAGCTACAGCAAGACCCCCTTAGGCTAGACCTGTGTGGCTGTCCTTTCTTATTGGGAAAAAAATCTCCACTGCATTTCTTATATTGTTTTTTTCCTTCAGGATCAAATGTAATTTGTCCTGCCCCATAATGCAGAATTCCACAAATTTGAACTGACTGGATTGCTTATTCAATTGCGTAATTGTTTCGACTACAGAAAACTAAATAAAGAGTTTTCAGAGATTTTTATTTTGCCATGTTTAAGTAGGTTTGAAGTGCTAGAATTCAACTGAGCTTTAAAAAACCCAAAAAACCCTTATGCTTTGGAAGATGTTAACTTTGGCTCCTATAATGGACCAGCCATAATACTAAACACATGCTGTCATAACTCAGGAAAACAGAGACACACAGACTTTTTTTTTTCCCAGTAATTTTGGACATTGTCTCCATGTGTAACTTTATACATAAATAAGAATTCTTTCCCTCTCACTCCACCCATGCATTTTTAATATTCTCTCTGGAAAGGGTTTCCTTAAACACTTTAAGGAAGCTGCTTCTTCTTCAAAGACTTTTTCTTGCCTCCTCACTTAAAACAAGAACTTGGGTGGCCTCTTTTCTGATAAAGGGCGTCAGCTCTGTGAGCTTTGGGGTTTCAGCTCTTTCTTTCCCTGAGCATCTGTCCTGGCTGGTGCCTGCACACACAGTGAATGAAGCAGGTGCTCTAGAAAGACTCCAGGAGAAAATGTTATGCCAGCAATGTTCCTGTAACAATAACTGCAATGAGCAGAAATTTAGAGCTACTTTGGCAGCCACACTCATGAGCACTCTGGATCCAGAGACTGCTGCATTTTGGAAATTGCTGGTTCTGGAGAAATGTTTTGGAGTCCAGGGAGCTCTGACAATGCCCAAGTAACCTCAGTGCAGTTGTTCCTCTCTCTCGTAGAGCACAATTTGGACAGTAGGTCACTGTCCAACTGGACTTGTCTATCCTTGATTCAAAAAACTGGAAAATGACGGGGTTCAGCAAATAGGATGGGCGGGCATCTGGAGAACATGATGTACAGGGAGGGACTCAGGGAACTGGGCTTGTTCAGCCTTAAAGAGAAAAAGCTGAGGGTGATTTTCCTGCTCTCTTCAGCTACCTTGTGGCAGGGTATTGGAAGATGCAGTCAGACTTTTCCTGGAGGTGCACAGCAATAGGACAAAACACAGTGGGCAAAAGTAGGAGAGTGAGAAGCTCACCTACTAAGGAAAATTACTAGGAGGACTGACAAGCACTGGGCAAGGCAGAGGATGGGAAATCTCCATCCTGGAAGACAGTAAAAACCTAGACAAGGTCCAGAGAAGCCTATATAGTTGTCCCTGCTTTGAGGAAAGGCCTGAACTAGATGACAGCAAGGAGTTCCTTCCAACCTGAATTTTTCAAGGTTTCTGTGATTTCTCATCTATTATTCCTTTCAATTTTCTTTTGTGTTTGTAGTTTCATGTGCTGTGTTGTGCCCAGTCATTTTACCTGAAACATGCATGAGAAACAATTTTGTCTGGCCCAGATTTCAGGATCTAGTGAATGATGATTTTGGGATTCAGCAGAAGTGGCCAATATTTCACCTTAACAAATGTCTCACTTCTACATCATGGCTTACTTGTTTCATTGACATTCCAATCTCGGAGAACTCCTGTTGTGATACCAGAGTGGTAAAATAGAAGAATCTGTTACACGGGTAGGTAAGAGGAAAGGAGACAGTGTCACACACTAGTAGAAGATTCTGGAGCAATTTTATTAATTCTGCCTTTATACACAGACTTCTCTCTACAATAGTGCAGTTGTTCCTTTTGGTTGCTCCAGCACATTACCAAATGTGAAGGTAGGGATCTTGAGCCACCTCCCTTAACTCAGTGAAATCTGTGGTCTAATCCAGCAGAGTATCAAAAGCACTGAAATAGAGACCCAGGAGGAGCCTTGTCTCACAGAGGTGAGAGCAAGGAAGAGAATAAAATGGACTGCCAGCATTGCATCCAGTCAAGCCAGGAATGCCAGGCTTTTTCTGAAAAAAAAAACCACAGAAGGTTCACTCATCTTTTCTGTTGCCACTGGTAGGAAAGAAGAAAATGTTCCTATTCCTTCTACATAAATATTTCCAATACATTAATATGAGGATATAGGAGCATGAATTATTCCTATGCTTGCCAAGTACTTTGATATCTCTGGAAAACAAAAGTCTGTGAAGGTTTTAGCCATTATTAATTAACATGATTATTGATTTTTTCAAAATACTGCCTGCTTGGAATAGCATAACGTCACTGTAAGTGGTACAATAGTACAACATAAACCAGAGCATTGTCCGTGTTTCTCAGGAACATGTGAGACACAAACACACACATACAGGGCAAGTGGTCTGTGCACCAGCCATCTCTCCTTCCTACCCTGCCCTCAGGGCAGCAAAGGCAATATTCAGGCAATATTGAGGAACCTCAGCTGTTCCAAAGGGCATTTAACATCTCAACAACCAACAGAGGAATTGGTGGGCCAAAGAGATGAGTCAATAGTAGTGTGTCTGCTCAATCAGTGCCTAACAACTCCTCCATGTGCTCAAACAGTGCTTTATGAGTAAATTGTGTCATTTCCTACTAAGTTTGCACAACACACTTTGGTTTGGGATGTGGAGCTGTGGTTTGTGTTGGCTGCATCCAGCCAGCCATTTCAGCATCCCTGCAGCACTACAAGCTCAGGAGCTGATGGAAGTGTGCCATTATCACAGCAATGTAACCCCACAGCTCACAGAGAAATCCGGCATCAGTGCTGGGCACTTGGGCTCCTCAGACAAGGAGCAGGTCCTCTGTGTGGAGACCAGGATCACCAGGTTGCTGGGGGAAGAGCAGAAAGAACTGTATAAACTTCACCCACACACAGTGATGAAACATCTTCCTAGATCGGTTAGCCTGGGCCTTTATCCATTTGGGATCCATATTCTGCACCCTGACAAGAGAGGGGCCTCAGCCCCCTCAGGGGCTTTTTCTTAGGAATAAAACTCTTCTCTTTCAAAATATGTGAGACAGCATCATACTGAGGAAGGAGGTGTGTGCACTCTTCCATGAGGAATATTCAGAGCATTGAAGACAGGGGGCAGCCAGCATCTATCCCTGACTAAGGTTTGGGACAGTCTAAGTGACTTTCAATTTTCAACCTCTTTCTGGGACTGTTCATGCACTACATCTGAAAATCATCTGCACGAGCAGATGAACATGAGCAAAGTTTATGCTCCAGGATTCCCAACTCTGAAGGCATTGCCATAATATTGTACTTGCTCTCTTCCTGACAAAATGAATCTTGAATACTTCTCAGGTGGAAGCTGGGAGAGACATTTTCTCTCAGGACGTGGTGGGTGAGACCAAGGGGTCTAAGGAGAAATGTTGGCCCTGGTAACTTTGAATATGGGCATGGTGTGCATCAGCAGCTTAATGAAGTGCATGACCATTTGCAGTGCTCAGATCCAGGCCTTGCCCTGTTTACTCACAGAGAATGATCATTTAGCTCAGACTACAGACTCATACATCTATTTAAGGATGTGCTGTGTTTACCTCACAGTGTACTAAGATCCCCTGGGAGATGTTCTGTTTCTGCTACACTTCCTCCCAGATAATGACTGACGTATTTTCTTTATTTCTCTTTAGTATTTATACCTCATGGTGGATAACAGGTATAGCAATGCTGACACAGTCATGGGCACAGACTCTCTCCTGTAAAAATGTAATCAGCTTTTCAGGTTATAAAGTCTTTGATGACAAACAGTATCTTTCTTATGGATAGAAAGGTACTTTCTAGCCAAACCAGCCTGAACCCTCACCAACTGAGTACAATCCTGATCTCTATCCCTGCCTCTTAAGTCAGAAGCTTGGGCATGTTTCACCTCTGAAATTCCTGGAGCAAAACCTTCAGGCCCTGGTCTACTGTGATTGCTGAGGGGAGAGTCTGCATCTCTAGAGAGCTCACCTGGGCAAGACTCTGCCCAGGTGGAACTCAGAGGCAACAGAGTGATGGTGAATATATCTCTCCAGCACAGATGTCAGCATGGAAAGGCCAAATCTGAAAATCACTAGAATTGCTTCATAAACAACGTGGAGGATAATTAATGACCCCATTATAAAGACACAGCTATGGAAACAATTGCAAATTGACTTTTGGCAGACATTTTTGGCAAAACTGATATGAAATACCAGAGAGGGCCTCACAGGCTTGGAATCTGTTTGCTGCACACAGCATTTGCCCGTTGATTCCTGGGGAAGCAGAGGGACAGAATCACAGAATGGGTAAGGCTGAACTACTCCATAGGGATGGACAATATTCCTTTCACATCTGCCAAGCACTCACTTGCTCTTCCTTGAACTCACTTCTCCTGAAGTCGCTTCAGCCCCACACTCTTCCTTCCCATGTTTCACAAGTTAAGTTTCATGACTAGTTTGATAGGCTTTCTGATTGCTTTACCCTTGTGCAATCCAAGGACAACAATTTTAAGTGCCTTGACATTTCAGGTGCTTCTTGGAATTTTTAGGATTTCAGATGAAGACCCATTAAAAAAGTCAGTCCCTTCAGTCTTTTCATGCTCAGAAGCCTCAGCTTTCTGATGCAATTTGCATTGTAGGTCCCAAGTGATTTGCTGTCTCATTAAAAAAGCTAAACAAAACACAAACAAACCAATAAGACAGGCAAGGAAATGACACACGTCCACCTCCTTTCTCAAGCAAACAAACAGCTTCAGAGTGGTTGTTTGGGTCAGAGCTGCCTGAAGAGAGCTGAGTGCTGAGCTCCAGCCTTGCTCACTCAGGACATCAGAGGGATGCTGCCCCTTGTTATAACCAGCAAGCAGAGCTGAACCAGAGGCACCCTGACCACGCAAAGACACAAATGTGTCTGTCACTTCATTCTGCACAAGCCTGTATTTTAAGTAACTGTAAACAGAAGCCACTGCAGCCATAGCAACACTTTTTAAACAAACTGCTCCTCAATGTAGTTTTTTATACATTTATGTAACCCCTTCTTAGGCAAATGTAAGGGGGGTGTCTCTAGGGTTAGAGTTTAAGCATGCATATATACACCTTGATAAAGATAGATGATAGATAGATAGATAGATAGATAGATAGATAGATAGATAGATAGATAGATAGAGGTACATACACCAGAATTATGGTGCTGCTCTCTAAGTCAGAGTTCTGTGAAGATGCTCAGTGACTCAAAGCACTGCTCACCACCCTGTGGAGGGGAGCCCTACCTAGAGAAGGCCAAGTCACCCATTGTCAGCTCAGCTACCAACCTGGCAGCAGAGTAACCCAGCAGAAAAACAGGGAATATTTTTCTTCAGTGTTAGAAAGCTGATCTGGCAGGTGGGAAAGCCCAGTGAGTGTAAGAGCAAGCTGGAGGGAGCAGACAGACTGGAGGAAGAGACATTGCTCTTTCAGCATCTTTTGGTGAGATCAATTCAGTGCATCCACAGCCCAGTTGTTCTCCTGGAAAAGCCTTTTTCTCTCTCCCTTGACTGTGGAAAGAGCCCAGGGAAACAATTCTTCCCTGTCTCACCCTCACTAAATACCCCTCACATTGCTTGCTCCAGGATTTATGACAGCTTAACTAAACAGATCGCGGGGCTGATTAAAGCAAATCCATGGAATTCAGGATTCATGAATTTCCACAGTTCAACCACATCATTGGCTTTAATTTCTTCCCTGTTCTTGTCCTCTTTTGCAACTTGTCCAAAGGAGCACTGCATGGCCCTGCAGCTTGAGGGTTCTTCAAGCTGTTTGTTATTTGAAGACAACTTGTAACTTGGGAGGGTTTCAGAGGAACAGCTCAGAGAGGATATTAACACACTTCAGAGTGGAATTATGTGGCTGTGACAGCGAGAACAGCTTGGACATTTCAGCCCAGGCCTCTCTCAAGTCGGAAGATAAGAACACAATCCCCCCAAGGCAAAATACCATAATATTTCTTACTTGACACCCTGTAGCCATGAAAAACACCTTTCAAAATTGCTCAAATGAAAGGAAAATAAACATTAAATGTTCTTCTAACATGTGTTTTCTTTAAGATTAGTATTTTGCAACTTTATATATACACTGTGAGTAATTTAGTCATTATTTGAACTGCCACATGCACACACCTACTCTTTAGCACCATAAATCTACCTCATAAATGTAAAAATCTGGATTAATTCATTCAGAACTCACCTTGCAAAACTATAAAATTACTTGACTCATTTTTATACTACAGAGCAATTAATTGGGGAAAACTGTTGGATCAATTGGAATAATCAATGTTTGGTGTGAATTTATCATATCAAGCAATTATTTCATATGTTGTATTAGAGTAAATTGCTGCCTAAGAGAAGAGAAGAATATTTTAGGATGGACTTTGCAAATCTTTTTCCTGATTTTAACTATTCCAAACTTGTGATTATGCTGGTAGAAAATCTGAGCAAATGAAGGAAGGGTTTTTATTGAAACACACAAGGAAGAGCTCTGTAGCCACAGAACAGACACAGTATTCTCAAGGCTCTGGCTGAGCCTTGTTTCTTAGTCTCAGGGGCTTTGGGACTGATCTCAAGAAAGCACAGTCGTAAAATCATGGATTCTGTGTCTTGTTGAGAAAGTTTCTTCAGTTCCTGAGAAAAGCATAGAGATAGAAAGGGGTATAGTGTTAGAACCAAGCTTCACTTATGTACACACATCATTTCTACTGGTTGTAATTGATTCAAGATTCTGTCCATGCTATACACCAGACATTTAAAATCAGTAATTTGGTCTGGTTCACTGAATGTTGAAATTCTTGCAGTAAATGAAGCCAAATTAGCTAAGACTCTGCAGATTTTTTTGAAATGTAGTAGAAAAAAAGGTAAAAATATTAGTAAAACCAGGGCAGAAGAGTCAACTGCCTTACACAGAGTACTCCTGATGGCAGACTGCTGGCCTGGCTGTCTGAGGAGGGAGGTGCAAAGCATCTGTTTATGCCCGTGGCTGAACCACCATCTCAGGGACAGTTAAGTTTGAGAAGAGGAACAAGTGATGGGTAATCATGTTTTTACCCTCGTGCCAGTGGGTGAGAAGGGAGAGAACCTCTTGCAGCCCACCCTCGGGGTGGACTGACACCGAGGGACACTGGGCATGGCTGGGCTCACCGTGTCCTTGTGCAGAGCTGGGTGAAACCCGGGCAGATCACAGCAGTGTGCACAAGGAGTGAGCCACCAGCAGCCACAGGATCCTGCAGGGCAGATGGAGCACAGATCCTCCCCAGACCTACAGCTCATGCTCTGCTGGGTTAGCAAAATCCCCAGTGTGAGGGGCAAAACAAACACACTCTCCAGCTGAGCTAAGTAGTCTGCCCAGTAGCGACCAAGACTTGTTCTGTGAGTCAGCAGGATGGAGGGATGGAGGGATGGAGGGATGGAGGGATGGAGGGATGGCTGCTGGATCCAGCTCTTTGGATGCTTGTGACCTAAGAGCAGCAGATTTTGGCACGTGGCTCCCAGGACAAGAGTGTCAGAGAGCTCCCACCACCATGGTTCCATGGCTAAGCTGGCATTTCCCTTGCACCACTGACATTTCCCTTGCAGTACCAACACTTCCCTTGCAGAATAGTGTCTGAGGATTGTTTTCAGACTGTGGAACCACCTGGGATGCTTTTTCCAATATTACAGGCTCTCCTTTGCTGCATTTCTCTTCCCACAGCATACTGACCCTTCCAATGCTCAGCAATCCTGCAATGAGATTTACCCCTGGGGTAGTTTGGAAAACAGGATGCTGTAACACACACACAAATACACCATCAGTCTCAACTGAAGGCTGAGGAAAATTGCACTGCTCTCCTCCATGAGGCTCCAGCCTGAAAAACAGCAGCTTGAAGCTGGCTGTGGCTGGGAAGGGCCCCCTGCAGCAGAGCTGCTGGGATATGCTGATCCTGATGCAGTGACTGCATGCATTTCCCATCTAATGTCACTGACTTCCAAGCCTCTCCTTGGGGCTCTCTGGAAGTTGCTTTGTGCTGCCACAGCCCTTCATGCTGATGTTGTCAGATGAATTCACAGCTCTTACTTACTTAGTGAGGAGATCTCATTAACTGGAACTAAATTTAGCCCAGTTTTTCCATGCCGAAAGATGCTGTATAGAAATGCAAAATGAATACATTAAAAATTAAACAAGGTAAAGATCTAAAATACTAACCTTACCACAATACATTCAGCTCAGTCTTCCGTGTATTCTGAATATTTTTGCTGACCAGCTCTTCCATATAAATTTATTTAAATATGGAAGCCTTGATGTCATTATTTCAAAAGAGAGGACCCAATCTTTTTTCCAGTTATAGCAATGAACTGATCTCACTGACTGTACACATGCAGGTGTTAGCAATAAATTCAGAAATCTGAAGGGTTCTATTCACCTTATTCTGCAAGGTTCCACTCCTAAACAGCACATCTAAATGGTCTGTAGGAAAAGAGCAACTGGTGAATAGACTGACAGGCTAGTCTATGGTTAAATATTTCATAAAATTTAATGGCTCACTAGATTTACTTTGAAAGAGAATTTCATTTAACAAAATGCCTTTTCTTTACATGATCCTATCCCTATATAACTTATGTTTTTCCTCGACACATTCATACCCTTGTAAATCATGTCTGTACTCAAGCTAGTAATAAATGTATATGCTTTAATACAATATTCAAAAATGGAAAATTAATATAAAGTGTGATTGAACTTCTCAACAAATGCTTTTTCTTTTAAAAAAATGAACTATTGGTGTGTCTGTGCATCTCAAGAGTATATTTTGCTATATTATTAATTGACAAGAACTGTGTGCTGTGGTGTCTGAATTGAATAGCCTTTTACTGCAACTGTTTCCTTTAATGTAAAATGTGTGTGGCGTAAGTTTCATTGCTAATTGCAGCCTTGTGATAATATTCTGCAGTCCTGCTGACCTCATTTACAATAGAATAAGAAGCCAAGGCCAGCTGCTAATAGACACATGCTAAGCCTTTTCTCTTTGGTGGAGTTTTTTAGCATAAATAGAAATGAACAAAATCTAAATATTGAAGTGTGAGTCCTGGGGCACCTGGGGAGAGTTTGGATCTAGACCCAAATTTTGAATTTCCAGGCCAGACCCAGGTGCTGCAGCAGAGGTTCCCTGCTTTTGCTGCTGATTTGTTTTGCTCTCATAAATGTGACCTCAGCATGGAGCAATATGAACCATTAAATAAAACACATGCTGCCCTCTTCCAGCTGTGATAGCGTCGTTAGCACAGGAGGGATTGGCTGTGTTCTCTCCTCTGCCCTCTTTTGATTTTGCTGTAAATTGTCCAGCCTTATATTTATGGTGTTACCGACACGGAGCTGGGAGCAGGCGCCTTTCCCCAGCCAGCTCCTGGCTGTCAGCTCCTGCCTCGGAGGTTTAAACACTTTTCTCTTTGCAAAAACGACTACCCTGTGATCCATTTCGTTGTATTTAGTTTTACCACTTGCAATACAGACAAAAGGAGGCTAAAGCCTGACTTCTTATGAACTGTGTGCTGCAGAGAGCATCTGGAAACACGGCTCAGGGAGGTGCTTGAATAAGTTTTTAATGCAGTCCATACCATGCAGGCACAGTTCTAAAACAGTTGTGGTGTGTTTTTAGCTGTGAGGGGAGGGGATAGATAAGGTGAGAGCACATGAAGGATGTTTGTAGCGAAGGTGGGAGAGAAGGACTTGTTCCCACAGACCCCTCCAACATTCCCAGGCACACAGGGTATCATTCCTGGGGTTTTCCTGTGCCCAGGACAGGAGCTGGACTTGATGATCCTTGTGGTTCCCTTTTATTTCAGGATACTGTATGATTCTATGGCTCAGTGGCAGCCTGCCTGGCTGCTTTGGGCTCACCTGCATCCCAACGTGATGGACTTACTGCAGCTTCACCAGCTGCCATCTGTCACCTGTCCTAGCCCTGAGACACATATTCTAGCTCACCCAGCTGTGTTTGAGTAGCACATTCCCACCTCCCAGGGGCATAAGCAGGCAGAGCAGGGGTTTGGAAGTACAGGAGGCAATTTACTTCAGCTTCAGGAATTGTCACCTGTTTTATTTGACAGCCAAGCCCTTGCCTGTTGTCTGTACTGCAACCATACTGCTTTACTGGAGAGGTGGCACTCTCTGGTAAAAAAGGCAGGTGACTGTCTTACACACATATGCGAAATTCAAACAAATTCTGTCTTTTGGTATTTAATTCCACCATTTGTTTGTTTGTTTTTCTTGCAAGGATCACAGAATCACAAAATGGGTGAGATTGGAAGAGACCACATTGCATATTTTGATCCAACCTCCCTGCTCGAGCAAGATCATCCCAGAGCACATGGCACAGGATTGCATCCAGATGGTGTTTGAGTATCTCCACTGAGAGAGACTCCACACCTTCTTTGGGCATTTGTTCCAGTGCATGGTCACTGCATAGTGAAGAAGTTCTTCCTCATGTTCAGGTGGAACTTCCTGTGCATAAATTTCTGCCCATTGCCTGTTGTCCACAGCTTGGGACAATCTGGTCCATCCTCTTGCCACCCTCTCTTCATATACTGATAGGCATTGATGAGGTCCCCTCTCAGCCATCTCCTCCCAAGGCTGGACAGGCCCAGCTCCCTCAGCCTTTCCTCATTAGAGAGATCTCCATCCCTTCATCATCTTTGTCACCCTCTGCTGGCCCTGCTCCAGGAGCTCCATGTCTCTCCTGTCCTGAGGAGCCAGAATTGGACACAGCACTCCACATGCACCTCCCCAGGGCTGAGCAGAGGGGCAGGATCCCCTCCCTGACCTTCTGCCAGCACTCTTCCTAATGCACCCCAGGAGCCCATTGGCCTTCTTGGCCACAAGGGCTCACTGCTGGCTCGTGGGCAGCTTGTTGTCCACTGGGACACCCAGGTCCTTCTCTGAGAGCTGCTTTCCAGCAGGTCACCCCCAGCCTGTGCTGGTGCTGGGGGCTGTTCCTCCCCAGCTGCAGCACCTGCATTTGCATTTGTTGAATTTCAGCAGGTTCTTCTCTGCCCATCTCTCCAACCTGTTGAGGTCTTTCTGAAGGGCTGCACAGCCCTCTGGGGTATTGGCCACTCCTCCCAGCATGAGGGGATGGCATGTATTTTTCATTCATACTGCAGTGCTACATTTTAAGCAATAAAATGCCACCTTTACTGAAAATTTAATTTCACAGGGTTTGGGACACAGAGACATCCATGAGGGACTTTGTGTCTTCCTTTAGGGGCAGACATCTTAAACCATCTTTAATGGTATTTCCCACTGTGCAAGGCAGAATAGTGATGTTTCCCCCCCATGCAAAGTGCAGTGATGACCACTAGTGCATCAAGTTTACAGCCCCTGCAGAGCTCACTTGCAGAACGAAGAAGCAAGATCTGTGTAATTAAGGAGCTACAAAGATGCTAATTACCATGATTTTGTGTTCTTTCACGTGCTGCTTGAAGTGGGGACTTGAGATTTTAAAATATTTTTATGCTAATGCTTTATTTGATTTTTTTTTTTTCCTAGAGATTTGCTAAGTGTCAAATGTAATGACTTCAAGTTGAAGCACAGCACTTCTAATGGAGTGTGTGACCTTTCCACAACCTCACTGAACAACACCGACGAAATTTCCAGGCAAGCTAATTAATACACTGGTACAGAACCAGGCGGGTGTACCTCTAGCAGCTTAACTCTCAGCTGAGAGGATGAAATCCTCCTGCCCTCCCCACACCCACATCTCACTAACAATGATGGATTTGGGACCTAATCAGGCATTAAAACAGAGGATTAGTGAGCTGCAGACCGCAGCGATCATGGCTCGGTTTACAGGGCATGCAGGGGACTGGCAAAAATTGCCAAGCAAGTTCCCAGTAAATTAATGTCTCTGTACCTGAAAAACCTCTGTGGGCAGCAGAGACTGTTGAGATTAATATATAAATGTGATGATTTTGAAAGATCAGCAGAAAAAGCAGCACAGAACAGGAGCTTAATGGGAAATTTTAATAGAGGAGCAGGTATGGGTAGGTGAGTGTGAAGCTTCGAATACAATCCACGTGTGGTACCACACCCCACTCTCTTACATTTATACAACCCCCTTTTTGAAGATGTGGCAGGTTCAGGGACTGAACTTGCACTTGTGTTCAGAAAAGGTACCACAAGAAGAATATATGCTCCTAGTTTTTCTGCTTTGACTACACTCAAGGCAAGAAGAAATTGTAGCAGGAAAAGAACACAGCATTAAGAAAAGCAGGAGTTGGAGGTTTCAGAGCTAAAAGAAGTGTATAATTTCTGCTTTACGATCCTTTTCTTGGCTGAGTTGATCATAAGAAGCAAGATATTTAGATAGCCATTGCTGTGTGTACAATAATAAATAATTTGGTGCAAAAGCACTGGGCTTGCACATCAATCATGGAAAAGGTGCTGAACTCCCTCCACCTCTGGCTCCTGCCACAGGCCTTCCTGTGGGATGTGTGTGCAACAGCATGGTGGCTCTGGAGGAAGACACAGTTGTCAGGCTGTGTCACCTCTCCAGAGCCTCTAGAAGCCAGCCTGGCACCTTGGATATCTGCCAGCCCTGCTGAATGAGGGAAGGAGCCATCCCACCATTTGTTTTACACAAACATGGCAATGTTTGCTGCATGGCTTTGAGGCAAAGCCATCCATCCTGGATCAGGGCTGGGCAGGCAGATCTGATCATTGTTGGTATTTTCACGTAGCTGCTGTGTGAATTATTTCTCCTGCAGCTTGTAGCCCCTGTGGAATTGCTTTTAGAGGTGTGCCAGCACTCCTGGGCAGTCTGGTGATATTTATCATTTCCCTGCAGATCTGAACCCAGAGCTGTAATTCCTTCAGAAGCTTTGCCCTCCCTCCAGGCAACCTGTATAGAAATGCAGCACTCAGTGTGTTGGAAACAGGACCGTGGATAAGGGGTGCTGGTTCCAGCTGATGAGGGGAGGAGGTGAAAAAGGCATTTTACAGAATGGCCTTGAAGGGATCTTCTGTGGAATCTAAGAATAGCACCCTGGAGCCACACCAGAGCATTGTCACTTCTTCAGGTCCTCCAGCATGGTGACAGAGCCCATGTGAGCAGCTGCTGCTGTGTTGTGCTCTCATAGCAGGTGTGTGTCTGCCATGCTCTCAGTGCAGTGTAATAGAACTCCAAGAGGATCACCTTTATTCTGTGAAATCTGTTGCTGGCCAGTGCTCTCATACAGTCATAACATTAGCAATCTCCTGTTTCTACCAGGAAATTATTCTGCTACCCAGGAAACCTTTGTCCCTCTCATGTCGTGCTCATTGAATAAAAAGCACCACCACTTCCATCAGGGGCCCAACTCTCAGCTCTCTGAGTTTCCAGGAAGCTGAAGGCAGAAGAGAGAACAGTTGGTAAATGAATAGTAAGAAAAAGATCTGATAAAATAATTGAGGGGTTCAGCAAGTGGGACTGACAACAGAAGGGAAAGCAGCTGAAGAGAGGAAAGAATTTCAAACTAAAAGTGTCACTGGATGATGAAGTGGTGGCAGAGTGGAAGGCAGGCAAACGCTGGCAAACGGGAAGGTGCCTGTGGCACTTGGCCCTTTTCATATAGGCACAAACCCCACTTTGGGATCTTGTGGGAGCTCTGAGTGGTTTGAGACCCTTCTTTTAGCACATGTGCTATGTGAATTGCTGGAAGATCCTAAAGTAGTGCTGCCCACTGGATTTGGAAGATGATATTTCATTAAGTGCCAGAGTGGAGTGGTGTTTCACTGCCTTTCCCCAGTTTTTGCTCCCCAAAACCACTCTGAGAACCAGAGTGTCAAAGCAAATGTGAGCTTTGCTTTGGAGCCACAATGCTGGGCAAACAAAAATACTAAAGGCAGCCACCAAACACAGGGCACTGACGCCTCTTGCACATCTTGCTTTTTTCAGAAATGGATTACAGCTCCCATATCTTTCACACCTGAGCCAAGAAGAGAAGGACATAAAGTACATCTTTCACTTCCTGCACAGGATGTCACTTTCTTTATGGGTAGGTCCTTCTACACTGACAGCCCATCAATGAAGGGGTCCCGTGGGATGGATTTACGTGGTCAGCACGTAAAGCAGGTGGTCCAATACCTCTATAAAGAGGAGTGTAGAGGGGATTAATTACTTCCCTCGCTCGGAGAACTGACAGATGTGCGGTGTGCACGAAAGAGAGACAAGGAAGAGCTGCCATCTGCTGTTGGAAAAACCCTGGTTCGTCTCTTAGCCCAGGCACTGCTCAGAGCTGCAGGTGACTCCTTCGTGCCAGAGGCTCCCATCACACTGGGGTAGCACACAGAGCAATATTCCACAGGGGAAACAGGAATCCGCACCCGCCCTGCACTGGGGAGGAGAAAAGTTTGCCCTGAAGATCGGCTGTTCTCATGTGTAAATCAGGAAGAGGAGGATGGATTTACTGACCTTTCGAACCATCCATACCAGCAGCAAAGCAAAGAGGGAAGAAGGTATGGCAAACCCACTGAGCCTCCAGGAGGGACTTCAGTGGAAAAATCAACCACATCTTCAAATGTAAGCCACAGATAGCCAGCTAGATCTGTATTTAGACCTGATCTCTGCAGTGGGTTTTCAAAAAGCTGAGCATTCTGTATTATCGTGGAAATGAAAAAATTGTTGATGTCCTACACTTCTAAACTCTGGGTACTTAGGGTAAAAAAACCCCATTAATCACTAACTGAAAAGGCAGCTCATTTATTGAAATGCCATTTTGAGTCATTCAAAATTATTTATTTGCTTCTGAAAACATGTTTACTTCTAGTTTCTAAATGACATTTTATATCGGTTCAGCTAAATGTAACTGTATTATTTTTTACAAGAAAAGACATTCAAGTATTTAATACAAATTAAAGAAAATATTTCAGTCCTTGAAATAGGAAGTTAATCTTGTTTAAATCTTCAATGAAGAAAACACAAATTTGAAAATAAATTTGAAAATTCTGCATACAAAAGTATCTCTTGCTTATTTTTTTTCCAAAAGAAAAAATGAATGAAGAAAAAAGCAATCCATACAAAAACAATCCTGATCATTTACAAGGGAACCACACAATTCAATAATCCAATCAGATCCTTCATAAGCAAACACAAAATTGTAATGCAGCAGCACAGTGTTGATTTGAGCGGAAAGTAAACACTTTTCAGTTATGATGTTGAATTCTTTCACTGCAAATTCATATTTCTCTAACAGATAAAAAGGAAAAGATTATTCTAGAATATGTGTACGAAACTCAAATGATTTTCCAGTAGGAATGCTGGGAGAAGCAGTAATAATAGCTAAAGACAAGTGTTCAGTCAATTCAGTTGTTTGCATTGGTGAATTTTTGAGTAATGATATTCTGCTCTGGTAGATGCATATGTGTCTAAATATAAGTTTATAGTCCATGTCTGAAGCTTTTGACTTCTTTACCTTTTAAATGACTGAGTTATTAAAAAATACAACAAAAAACAAACCAAACCATCATGGTGATAGTTCAAAAAGAAAATATTGATTTGATACAGTACTTGTGCACAAGGCTTGGTCTGACAAAACGGTAAAATTCTTTTTTCCCCTCAAACAGATAACAGGAATTTTATCACACTGTACTTCAGAGGGGAAAATTCTTAATCCCACTGCGTTGATGCTTCTAACTTAAACCAGGGTCATTTAAAGCAGGAGCTGGTGATCCCAGCAGCAGCTGTCACACACTCAGCTGAGTCCACAGGACTGAATTCAGACAAGGACAGGTGAAATCCACTTTGCAGGTACTTCACACCGGCCCCCTTTGAAGTGAAAACCTTCCAAACACACCAGTGCAGGCTTTTCTTGTGTTTGTGTGGGTTTTCAGCAGCGTTTGCCTGAGAGCAGAAGGCAGCAGTGGTTACACCCAGCAGATGCTGCAGCCAATTGTTCCACTGCAGGGACCCAGGGCTGGCAACTGGTTTTCCCTAGGTGGGTTATAAGGTGTGCTGGAGAGACACAAACAACACCTAACGTGGGCAGCCCTTCAGAGAGTTTCTGATGTTACTCTGGGAAAAAGGTGCTAGAGCTTCTTTCTGCTCCCACATTCTGGTGTCTAAGGCCTGTGGCAGCTTCTGGCGATTCCCAGCTCTCCCACAGCTCCTTGCTCTGCTGCAGAGACACCTTGAACTGGCAGGGTTTGCCAAACCCACGCAGCCCTTCCCCTCTGGATGCCGAGTGTGGCAGAGGAGAGGAGCACCTCAGCCTTTGTGCCGTCTGTTTGTGGCTTTTCCCTTTGAGAAGACAAAGGTGAAAGTGTAAAGCCGAGCAAAACAATCTCAGTCACTGCCAAAAAAAAAATGCTGGTCTCCTTTCAGAACTGAAGAGAGATCTGGAGCCCCTGAGGTCCCCACGGCACAGACTGACAGCAGCCTGGGACGGTGGCACCACCCCAGCGGTGTCAGGCGCTTTGGGGCTGAATCACAGTCTGGCCCAGCCGGTCGGATATCCTGAGAGCTGCAGGCTGCCACGGGATGGCCACGCAGGGCAGGAAACCGCTCCAAAGCAGAAAGAAAACAAATTAAAAAAAAAAACTTTTCAGGCAGTTGCCAGTAAAGTTTCTTTGGCTCTACGTCTGGGCATCGCTCCCAAATCCAGCCTCTCGCCCTTGGATAAAGCACTACAGCCTGGAATGAGAGTCAGATGCGTGGGAGCAGTGCATGTGTCTGTGTCTGGGCTGGAAAACATATGTACTGTAGTGCCTAGAAAAAGCTTTTTACTTTGGGCCTTACTCCAGAAAACCTCTTTGCTTACTTTTACAACTGTCCCCTATTCCTTGGGACTACCCAGATGCTTAACCCATCCTGAGGACAGGGAGCCGAGGAGTTTTCTTTGTCATTCCTTCTGACCCCCAGGCCTGGGAGCAGCCAGCCCACACCTCTGTTCCTCAGGAGGTGGGTGGGATGGGATGGTCTGGAGCCCAGGCTTGGGGTGACCTGTGTGCAGCACTGACCCACAGCCTTACCTCTTGGGAGGGGATCAAGCCTCAGCGAAAGGGGACCAGCCAAATACCCTGGAGGGCAAAAGAAGAGAGGGAGGAAGAGGGTTGTTGTTGGTCTGTTCCCACTATTTTATGCTGAGGTTCTGTTAATGGGTGGACTGATCGTCACTTTCATAAAATCCACATCCTGAAACTTTGCAACTATGTGGGAATTTTAGCTAGCCTCAAATGAAAAGCAAACAGGAACCACCACCATCAAACCGCGGGTTCTCAACCTGCCAGGGTGCAGCAAGAAGCTGGGGGAGGAAAAAGGAGTGAACACTTTTCTTTCTCACATCACAATTCGACCCCCAGCCTCCTCCCGGCGGGCTGTAACCCGAGGGGCGCTCGTGCGAACGACGCCGGGGGCGAGGATGGAGAGGCGCTGGCCGGAGCAGAGCAAGGGGAGACAGCGTGCGCTGAGGATGAGCTGAGGCTCCCTGCGCTCCATGGAGCGGAGGGATGGAGGGCTCGGCTGTCCCGCCCCGCACACCTCGGCCCGCCCCTGGCGACCTGCGGGGGAGGCGGCGGCGGCGGCCGGGGAGCGGCGGTGGGGCCGCCCCGGTGGGGCCGCTCGGCTGAGGCCGCTCCGATGGGGCTCCTCGGTTGAGGCCGCTCCGGTGGAGCTGGTGGGCTGAGGCTGCTGGGCTGAGGCCGCTCCGGTGAGGCCGCTCCCTCCCGGCCAGGTGACATCGCGGGCGGAGCAGCCGCTGTCCCGGGTGAGGCGCCCGCGGCTCCGGACGCGCGTCCCCCGCCCTGTCCCTCCCGGGGCGCTCCACCGTGTCCCTGCGGGCAGGCGAGGGACCTGCCGCACCCCTGGTCTGTGCCCGGCCCGCCTGCGAAGGAAACCCGGGGACAAAACACACGTTCGGTTCTGTTAAGCACCGCGGCAGGTCGGTGAGAAGCGCGTTTAGTGAGTGCTTTTTAACCCGCCCCTCAAAACAGCTCGGGAAAATGCTTTCAGGAGATGGGGTTGATCTAACATGATCAATGCAGCGCTGTCTGTATCATTTACAGATGCCAAACGGAATTTATTAGATCTGCCTCAATTACCTAAATAGTTGGAAATACTGTATTTTTACGGGATTCTAGTCGTTGGGATGGGGCAGCCCGTTCAGGCAGAAATAGCATTATTTGCGTGTGCATGAGCTGGATGAAACAGTTACAGAAAATATTTTTAAAGTGTTGGAGGTTGACTGTAGTTATTTTGGTTTGTCTCCAGTATCCTCAGTACTGAGTTAATAATCCAGCAACTTCTGTTATGTATTTGTTGAGTATTGTTCACTAATTTAATGGCTTTCTTGTGGTGTGGGCAGATAGTTCAGTGTAAATTTTAAATAATTTTGCCTACAGCAATTTTCAGTGGATAATGCTGGAATGTGTTTATTTTAACCCAAGCATTCTTTCTCCTGCCTTATCATCTATCTTTATTCCTACACAGGCCTTATCACAGAGGTATTTATTTATAATCCTTTCTTTGCAGGCTTAATACTCTCCACAGAAAGTGAGGCTGAATAACGTGCACATGCCGAGTACTGGAGGAGAGGCTGAAGGACATCCTGTTTTGTTTCAGCAGTGTTGTTATTCTTTGGGGTGAAATGAAGAATTTGATTTTGTTTTGGAAACACTCATATTTCTGATGCAACTGAACTTCAGTAACCTTTTTGCAGTACAAATTTGAACAAATTATTGTTTTTCTCTTGAACAAAGATGCAGAACTTGTCAGCGGTACAAAGTCTTGCTAATAGAGACATATCATACCGTGAGCCTCCAAAAGACCTGGCAGCTGAGGCAGGTGGAGTGTCTGTCGATGAAAGTGGCTGTAACTGGAATGAAAGAACAAGTAATGAAGAAATTTTTAATCCCGAAGCAATGCAGCAAAGCCTCCCTGTAATGAACAGCAAAGGGAGAAGTTGTGAGGGGTTTTCTGAGAGCAGCTTTAGTACCTCAGAACCCAGTGGTTCCTGGGGTGATTTTGAAGGCTTCGAGGAGCCCTTAGACAAATCAGAGAGATTCAGTCATAACCCTGAAGTTTTGGTGAAGTCAGCAAAAACTTCTGGAGCCGACCCGGACCTAAGCAGCATTTCTGCTGCCCACGTGTGTGCTGAGCCATCTCTGTGCCATGGGATGCGGGAGGCTTCGGGCTCTCTGAAGGAGGTACGTGTTCACAGCGAACCAAGGACCAGAAATGTTTGTGTTGCTGCTTCCTACACCTCCGGGTTTGTATCTGTCTTCTCTGTAGAGGGTAACGCTGCAACTGCAGAGAAACTGTCCAGCTACTTCGCAGCTACCTCAAGTGGAACAAAAGCAACTTCTTAACAGTTTGACAAATACTTGAGCTGTCCCGCTGGAGCGCTTTAAAGAATGTAATGCACTATTTTGCTTCCAGGCACTAGGAATAAGTAGGCACATAGGCAAGTAAGCACGTAGGCACCGTGAATCTTGCCCTGAAGGACATGCAGTTGAAAATTTAGACAAGAAAGACCATAAGAAATGACAAACTGGGAAGGTGGGCAACAAAAGCAGGGTGGACAGAAACTCTGTGAGTTGCCTGCAAACTTACTGAAGTAAACCCACATACCATTGAGTTAGAAATTGGCAAAACCAATGTATTTTGTTATTTAGTATACTCCCTGAATAATATAAACAGTTTTTCTGGAATTTTAGATTGATGGTGACACACAGGAAATTAATAGAAATAATACATTTTTTTAGCATAGGATATAACATTCAGTCTTACAATGTTAAAGCTAAAATTCTGAGTAAATAATGCAATGAATTCTTATCAGCACAAAAAGAAAAAGCTTGAGGTAAAGGGTTATATCTTGCTGGGATAAACGTGTTTCCATGTGGACCAAACATGCAGCAGCAAAGGGAAGGAAAGTAACAAAAGGGAAGAAAATACAGAACAAAATCCTCCTGTTCTTACTGCTTTCATCCTAAATAACATTTGAAAAAAGAGAACAATCAGCTAAGACTTCCATGGGATTAATCTGTAACAGTAATAACTTACTGCTTGTAGTCTGTTGAGTGAATTTTAGTATGTGTAGGGAACCGAGACTTTTCTGGAGACAGGATTTCTTGCCCTTTGCCTAGGAATTTTACTTGTTGCAGAGGTATTACTAGGAAAAGCTGTCCACACTGATTGAGTGTAGATACACAAAATACCTGGTTATTGGCGTGCACAAACAGAGAATTCAATTTTTTGTAATGCTGGAAATGGGTGACAAGAAGTCTTCTGTTGGAGAAAGAGAATGTAGTGACTGAAGCTGAAATGTAATATAACAGGTTGCTTGGTTTCTTTCCAAAAGCAATAGATCTTAATCTTACTGAAGCCTTTTCTTTATTTTGCATTTGTTAAAGGCAGAAGGAAATGTCCAGTACAAGTTAAATAAGTTAACCATGCTTAGAGTCTCAAGGTAGAGAGACAGCCACAGAGCTGCTGGAGATTTCTTGGAGTGTAGAATATATGTGCAGCTTGTGCTTTATTCCTGTGCTTTTTGTGTTGTTAGTTTGAGATCATAAAGTCTTTGGACTGGGACTCTGGCTTCTGTATGATCAACAGAAAAAAGGCCAGGTGAGTTGGAAGGGACCTCTAGAAATCATCTCAGGTCAGAGGTCTGACCTTCAGTATTTATTGCTTCAGTTAATTAAATGATGTCAGTTGGGATCAGAATCATGTGTTTTAAGACGAAAACAGTCATTAATTTCCTTGCAGTAGTTGGGTATTTTGCCTACACAGTTGAACACTTTGAGGATTTTTCATGTGCTCTTTAAACATTGGCCTTGGAGAGAGGGACTGGTGCTTGTGTTTGAGCCATGGGGTATTTTGATATAATAGGATATAGAGGATTTATTCAGAACATGCTGATGTGAGCTTTGTACATTGATTTTTTATAATTAGTACAAAGCCACAAGATAAATGGAAATATACCAAAACTTTGTTTCAGAAACACACACTGAAATAGACAGTAATAAAGGTAATAAAGAATCTTTGTCTGTCTTGGCTAAACTATAAGTCAGTGACTTGTATGTGTGTTGGAGCAGCACCAAGGCTCTACAGAGGTGCTGCAATTGAGGCTGTGCTTCCCTCGATGCACTCCCTGGGGCTGCAACTTCCCCCATCCCAAAGCCAAGAGCAGCTGCCTGGCTTTTCCTGGACTCCCATCCCACTTCAGTTTTGCTGCCTTCCTGGAAGCTGGGGTTTTTTTTCCTTGACCATGTATGCTTTAGCAAGTGTTTCTCCACAGAATTCTGCTTCTCAAGCATCCATCAGGATCCTCCATGTTGTATGCCCACTGAAATAATCTACAAATTGATTGAAAGTATTGTGACACTTTGGGCAAGATTCAAAGGAATTTAGGAGCCTTTGAATGTCCCAGCAGTGAATCATCAGGACAGGATTTTAGCAATGCCTTACTTCAGCAGGGAGCAGCATGGAGCACAAATTCTGTTCCTTGAAGCATGGCCAGAAGTGCAGAAGCCTTCTGCCAGCTCTGTTGATTTTGCTCATGTATCTTTAGATTAAATCTGTACTCTCTCATTATTCACCCCACTTGTCTGAGATCACTGTAATGAGACGGTGGAAATATTTTAGCTGTTTGAATTACAGTTAAATGAAACTATAAAAATATGGAGTATCCATGCTTAGGGTTTTCAGACTAAATTTTTGATTCCTGGGCAAAATCCCCAAATTGACTGGTTCCATTCTTGAGTTTTCACAGTGCTGCTGCTCCTGCATTGCAGTCTCTGGGCAGGGTGGTGAAGTTAATTAATTTGCTTTTATTTTGAAAATTGCAGTAATTCCTTCCTTGAAGGAATAAAAGGATACAGCTTCTGAACCAGATGGCATGCCTCCAGGACAGGATGTAAATTATGCATGTTTTCCCTTGTATATGTATTTCTTAGTTGTCAGATAACCCTACCTACTAGTGGTTACTTCCACTACGCCTGTCTAGATCTCTCCTGTGCTGTGGTCAGTCCTCCAAACCTCCTCCTCATCACTGCTTGAGGAGGAACAAGGATTTAAATCTGGCTCTGATTTTTAACATAGGCTGGAAAAGGTTTGGTGCAAAGGCAAGGACGTAGAAACTCCCTCACGCCAGATTTTTTGCAGACTTGCAGAGTGCAAGTATTTGTTGGTAACTGTAGCACTTGGCAGGTGTGTTAGATTTGAATTAGGAGTGTTTGAATACTGAGTTAGCAAAACAAGCTTTTGAATTGATGAGAACATCAGATTTGACCTGGACTGAATTAGCTGAGAGAAGGAGAGAAGGAGGAGTCATAAGTGTTAAATATGCAAATCTTTGACTGAGAAGCTGGGAAGTTCAAGACTAAGGTTCATCAGAAACTCTGAGACTCTTGCTGCTTCTAATTCTAGATACTCAAAGTACTCAGAACACTGAAATAGGAGCTCAGTCCCTCTGCTATAAATGAAAATATAAATATAAATTCTAAAAACAATAAGACAATCTCTAGAATTATTGTAGTCTTTGGACCAGGTCCTTCATGAACTATGGGGATGGCCTGTATGGAGTATGTAATAAAAATTTCTTTTTTTCCAGGAAGGGCACAGCTATGAGGAGATATTTAAATTGGGCTTTCCAGAAGTCTTTGTACCACAGTCCACAGAGTGCATAAGAAGCTTAGAGCAAGTTCTTGATGCAAATAATGAAGATGTTTGGATTCCTGAACTTTTGAAGAATCAACTTTGGTAATGAGTTTAGATAACAGCGGGGAAAAAAAAAAAGACAAAGTTCCTCATCAATTACACTGTTTCGTAATTTAAAAATCAGTGGTGGACTTAAAAATCTTTTTACTACTATGCTTTTCAGTGTATAGATCTTACCAGTTTTGTAGCACATTGTTAAAGGAAATGGATGGTGTTTCAGCCATTGGAAAACAATAAAGGGAATATATCAAAATTACCAATTCCTGCTTAGGGTTTTTCCTGCTGTTGGTGTGCCTTCTTATGACTAAGCCTCTGGAATGCCAGAACCCAACAGGCAGCCTGTTCTTCCTGTTTGCTTGTTCTTTCTTTACAGCACATCCCACTTATTTCTTCATCATTGGAGGCTGCTGCTTCTACTCACAACTTACTTGCCTTTTTTTTTTTTCCCTCCCCCCTCAGTTTTTCCAGTTGGTAACTTCTTCTCATGTTTAACCAGATGTGCTTCAGAATCTGTGGTGCATCTGGCTTCTTTCCTGGGCTATGTTAATAGCAATTAGTATCATTAACCAAGCTTTCTCTTGTGACAGCTGGAACACTTCTAGTTTTGTTACATGTTTTTTAAGGATCAGCAGCTTCAGAGCAGTATTGTAGTTACTGAGCAGCATTGCAGTTATTTTTTCATAACTTGGAGGCTTTGTGTCTAGAAAGCAGGGTCAAATCATACTTGAGAAATGTCCTAAGACTCAGAAGAAACATAGGTAAAACTTTTAATGTGGGCACCCTTTCAGCCAAGTTCCCTGCATATGTGTTACATTTTAATCAGCATCAAACTGGAGAAATATAATTGTAAAGGGGAGTGCACTATTACAGCAGAGTGCCAAGTAAAACCATAAATTTCCTGATCTACTGTGATGAGTAACAACAGTCAATGGCAAGTGCAAATTCAGTAAGGCCCAACTGAATTTTTATATGTGATGGATGCAGTGTAAGAATCCAAAGTACCACACTGAGGGAATTTCTCTCCTTCTTGCTGTTTCAGCAGTGAGTGCCTGTGGCTTGTTTTGTAGGACAGGTGCTGCAGAGGTGAAGTGTGACCTATGGGATGGAGAAGGACTTGGGAGACAGAAAAGGCAAAGTGCAGAACTAGCAGGGCTGAACTCTGGCCACATTTCACAGAAGCACCTGAATACTGTGAGCTGTTGGCATGTACCAGTCCCTGAAATGTGCTTCCAATGCCCTTCTTATCTGAGGAGCACAAACACACACTTATGCTGACTTACTGCTTCCACTAATTGTCATGCCAGCTCATTACTACGTGGGGTTGGTAGTTTGGACAAGTGTAGAAAGAGTTTTAAGACAAGTTGCTTGTTAGATCAAGATTAGTATACAGCTGTACGTAGTGAAAATAACTGTTGCATATATGCACTGGAAACCTCAGCTCAAAACCTCAAATTGTGTTTTGTTTCCTAGCATGGATTCTGGAAATGTATGGAGAGCACTCAGAGATTTTGATAATACCCCCATCTTAAGACATCCCTGGAGTAAATCTCATTGCCAAGAAAACCTCCTGAGTGTTCTCGGAATAGATGCAAATCAAAAGGTAATTGAACAATGGTTTTCCATTCTGCCAGCATAAACACTGGGCTGGGAATCTGATCTTCTGTAAGCTGTTCATGCAGATGCATGAGGGACTGGATCTGGGTGAGTCACAAAAGGTTTTTTTTTTAACAGGAAGCTTTTTAAGACAATACCTTAGTGTTTTCTCATCTTCTTGTGTAAGTAACTAAGAAATTGTGCAGGATCACACTTTGATTGTCTTTGCATTGAAGTCTGCCCAACACAGTTCCCTGCTGTTCGGTGGTACACTTGGCTTTGGTAGAGATGGAGAAGTAGCTTTCAGGTGGTAGAGATGGAGAATCAGCTCCCTGGTGTGTCTGCAGTAGGATTGTTTACTTTTTTTGCTCAGAGTGGGAGAAAACTGTTAGCCTCTAATATCTGTGTGTTAAGTGAAAATCAGATCTGAGTCAGAGAGGCTGTTACAGTAGTTATTGGATGTTTTTGCTGTGAAGAAACTGAAAGTGTGTTCAACTTCCCCTTTCCTCACATTATTCCTCTGTTTGCTTTTGAGAGGCTTGAGGGAGAGTGTGTTTTAAATTGGATTGAAACCAAACCAGCAGTGTTGAAAGATCTCAAACAGAAATGTCTCTGTTTGACAATCTCTTGTTTTGAGAAGATACAGGTGTCAGAGATAGTTTAGAATTCAGTTATTTAGCAGGGATTAATTAGTCACATTTTATTTTCAGAAGTAACTTTAATTTAATAATTTTCAGAAGTAACTATTTCAATTTATTTGAATGCTGAAGCACAGGGTTGGCAAGGTAATGATTTTATGGGCATATTTGACTTTTCATGCAAGTTATATACAAACAGAAGGATGGTGCTGAAGGTAGAAACCTATTTTGCACTTGAAAAAGTCACTTTGTAGAACTGCAATTAAACAGAGGGAGAATCAGAGACATTTCTCTAACACAGCTAAACTCCCATTCTGTTCCTTTCTTGCCCTCAGCATTAAATCAATGCCCAGGCAGCTTAAACTTACATCATTACTTCTTATCTGTTACTTCAAAACTGTATTGCTTTTAACAACACTGATTAAGACATTTTCTCAGCAATGCTTTGGTGCTAGTTAAGGCTAATTCTAATTGGAAATGGCTCATTAACTGAAGTCACAAATCCATATGTGTAGGTGATGGCTTGAGGGGCTATCTGGAACAGAGGCTGGACAGAGTTAGAGAAGAGAGTAGATACTTATTAAAAGGCCTTCAAAGGATACACCTTGGGCAGATGGATGATGGTCACCAGTTTTCTCACACAGATGTATGTTTGGTCTATTTGCATATCAGAGGTTAAGTGTCCAGTTATAGCTTCAGGTAACGAAGTCACATTCCCCTGGTTTGCTTCTCTCCCCAGTTTACTTTTGTTTATACTTTTCAGGCCTGAGGCTGTGTTGTGACCTTGGTTCTCAGGCCTAAAAGGATTGTTTAGTCTGACCAAAATGTGAAGAAAGTTAACTAGGATTTTATACTGAGTTCAGAGTTACACACTAACGCAGTACAGACTCTGAAAAATATAAAAGCTAAAACTTAAGGCATAATTTGTAGAACTGGTTCTGGAATAAAATTGTTTTTATGCAGAGGGGGACACGATAAAATACAGCTTCAGAAAGTCAAATTTAGTGGTGGTTATTTGAGGGAAATGTCTCTTTAGGTTGTTTATATTGAAATCAGATAGAAATGCATAAATCAGTTAATAGATAAAATGTAAATTATGTGTTTTCTAGGATGCTTCAGAGAACCAGGCTGATATTTTTGAGGAATCAAATGTCAAAGATAATGAGGACTTTAGATTGGATGGATTCAGTGTTAATGACTGCAAAGCACTGATCCAGACCAAGGTAAGGATTGTTCTGTAAGTGAGCACCTCAGAGAAGCACAGAGTGTATTTAGCATGTTCCTCTCTGCTGTCTCAGCACCTGTTCTCATGGAATGGTTTAGTTCCGGTGTAACTTTTGGATGTGGGGTTGGTTTTTGCTCTTTGAAACCTCTCTGACAGCTCCAGAAAAGATACCTTGGCACTTGTTTGTTTGTTCCTTGTTATAGCAATGCAAGTTGAAAGGAAAATTGTGTCATTCTCCATTGCTGTAAAACACATCAGTCACCTCAGTTTGTTTTTTAGCAAGATATTTTGGAGACATATTCCTAACCCAAGGTCCCTTCCTCAGTGGAGAATAAAATTGAGCAGCTGTTGTCACTGTGGAGACAGATAGTTTGCTATCTGCTCTGTTTTATTCAATTTACTCCCTTAGACAGTGAAGCTGTATAACTGTTCTGGGAACCTTGTACATAAGAGATGATAGGCTGGAGAATTCAGAAATAAAACTTAAAAGGACTGTCCAGCTTATTCCTTCATAATTCAGTTCTGCTTTCTTCAGTGAGTACATGAAGGGGGGATCACAGTGGCTGAATCATATTGGAAATGTGTAAAACACAGGAACAGGGTTTAGACAAAGGAGAAGTGGTTTGAGGTAGACAAAGAAGGAATAAAAGAAAAAAGAATTGTGGTACAAAGTTAAGGTAAAAGGACAATATTTTTCTGGGATAGCCTCATAAGGGAAAGAACAACCTGCAGCTTCATGTCTCAAAGAAAAATTTAAAAAGCTATGTTGCTATTTCTAATTTAAATTAAGTCAAATAATACAATGGAATGTTTTGTGTTTATCTTTCTATATATGTCTTTCTTTTCTCTTAAAAATTTAAAATATTTTTTTAAATTAATTAAATTTTAATGAAAATTTATAAAAATTAGGTTGGCATATGCAAAGTGATTAACTTCCTGTAGAATGGAAAAACTTAACTAAGTTTTTCTTTTTCACTTAGCTTTCTGTGTCACCAGACTCCAGACATGGTCACCTTTTCACCTGTAACCTCTTTTTGAAGACCACATCACCAAATGAAAACAAACAGTGTATAACAACCCCAAGGAAGAAGCAGATTTTTGCTACACACAACCTAAAAATGAGATTTTTTAGTAGTGATGTTTGTTGAACTAAATGAAATTTTTAGCCTTTTTTTTTTCTTTTTTTGAACTGAATGCAGTTTACCTTCATTTTGTTACTGACTTTGTACTATAGACTATAGACATTCTTTAGGAAAGTGACATTTTTCTATATATAAGGGACCTATGGCCACGTTATTAGAAGATATTTCTCCTATTTAATTGTGAAGTCAAGTTTTGTGGTTTTGCTCTGCTAAGTTTTGCTGCAGTCGTGTCTCTTACAGTAAATGCTGCAGCTGCAACCACGCTTCAAAATAACTCTGGTGGACCCTCCTGAACTACTGACCTTTCAGATCTTAATGCCTCTTCAATGCCCCTTCTTTCCCTGCCAAAATCTGCACAAGTCTCAGGTGTCTTGTACTGTGCCTTGTCACCATCTCTCCTCATACTTGCTCCAGTTTGGATCAGCTGAGATCTGTTGCTTTGCTGGGTGTAATGAGAGGAGCTTTCTTCATTTGGGGACTTTCAGTGGGGTTTAGCAGAAAAAAAGTGTTTTAATTTCTGTCTGGTGAAGCCTGCTGTGATGAGAGGGGTGGAAGCAGCAGAATGCTTTGTTCTGGCATTGGCTTGTGGCTGAAATAAATCACCTTGTTGAAGGGGACTGTCACAGGACATGTTGGGTTCGTTCAGCCACACTTACACCATGCACACTCTGCTTGTGAAAGCTCAGCAGTGTTGCAGTTCAGGACTTGCATAATGGTGTAAATTCCTGCCCTTTTAAAATTTTATAGAAACTATTGACTGTTGCCCATCTTCTGCATGCCTGAGTGCCACAGGGGATGCACTTCACTGTCAGTCAGAAGAATCTGTGTTGGTTCCCTGCCAACTGCAACAGCTTTATTTATTCATTGGCAGTAACTTTTACACAAGTTACTGATCTCTCTGCTGCTCTGGCCATTCTAAATATGAAAATTTTATATGGCTTTTTGTTTAACAGAGTTGCTAAGCATGGCAACTGATATTTTATGTGTTGAAAGCAGCGAACAAAGTTGGGTGTTCCAAAACTAAGTTAGTTAATTATTTAATGATGAGCCTATTCTGTTCTTAGAATTAAGAATACTATAAAGCACTGGCAGACTTCAATCCTTAATCTAGTAAACTGTTCAGCAATGACATTACAATTGCTGTAATAACTTCAGTAATGCTTATGATACCTCAGTGCTATTAGCATGGGATGAACTCTGTCCTGCTTACTCAGTAGATGGAACAGGGCATTTGGAAAAATGCTCTTTTAAAGTGGCTCTGCAGCTTCCCTGGCCCTGAAGGGAGTCCTGCAATGCCAAACTGGAAACTCCAACAAGAGCAGGGTTAACTTTTTCAGTTAACCCTAGATTTGAATAAATTTTCAGTTTCCCTTATATTATTTCAGAGCTTTTAAAGATGTATTAAATAGATTGTAGTCATAAACTCACAAAATGTTAAATTTTCAGTAAATGGTGAATGAATAATTGAGGTTGGTAATAAACATTATTAAAATCAATTATGAGATTAAAATCCCGTATTTATGCTTTCAGATAAACAGGGGCCTACAGAGGGGTTTGAGGGGGCAACTTGTGGGGTGTGTAACATTCACTGATGCATCAAAGCCCTCTTTTCCTCTGGGTTTTCAAATATGCCTTTGCTTTTGTGAGCACTGGATGAATGCATCAAAAAATCTTTTGCACTGTTACTCTGGGAGAAGGATGAATACATCATCTTTCCCTGGTATTAGCAGATTTTACAGCCCTGTCCAAGGTACAGAATGGAAAGAAAAAAGGGTTCAGCCCTTGTGATTCAGCAGAGAAATACTGACGTTCCAAAGGTGATGGGCTGCACCTTCCATGTCTTTCTCTTTTGGACAGATGCTTTGGGCCACCTGAGCCCTCACTGCCTGGGAGCATTGGCTGCATAAGACAATTGAGGGATCTTGTAACTCCCATTTCCAATCTGAGATGAAAAAATTTCACCATTCTGGGGGAAACGACACGCAAAATTTGAATGGCAAAGTAATTCAATTCAGCTTCAAGGCTGGGGAGTTCTGACAACCCACCAGAATTTGGACACCACCAGCACATTTGGGGGCACCCACAAAGACAAAACTGGACTCTCTCAACTGCCAAAAGATCAGGGAGATAAACCAAAGCGTAGCCAACCATTTTTAGGCACATTTCATAGTAAAAACGTAGCCTGGCCTTCCGTGGTTATCCTGGGAAACGCGGGGTGCCGGAAGCGCCTCTGACGCGTTCTGCACACGCAGTGACCGTGGGTTTCCTTGAGTCATTTCCTCGTTCCTGCTGTCCCTGGCAGCCAGCCCAGGGTGCCAGCACACGCTGTGTCCCCGCTGCCTGTGCACAGAGGAGATACCACCCTGTACCTCAGCAGGTTTTAAGCTACAAATTTCTCATCTCAGTTAGGAGCTCTCAGCTGTGCAATCCTGAGTTTTGATGGACTAAACGTGTCACTGTATTCTGTGTTTGCGGAAAGCAAATACCACAGACTTCTGACATTTGCTTAGGATTTTGGAAAGGAGAAAACAAGAGCAAAGCAGGAGTTCTGGACAGCAGAGCTAGACAGCAATGCCTCTTTCTTCTGCTGGGATTAGAGGGATAATGTACCCATAGAACAGAGTTTTGCAAAGTTCCAATCAACAGTGTAATTACAGAAATGTTTCCTTTGTGGAAGGAATGCTGTAAACATTCCTTTGCAAAAAAAACCCCTCAAACCAACTTCATTGTGAAAGACTAAAATTTTTTTCACTGCATATTCTAAAATGTGGAATTTAATTAATTATTATAATTTCAAAAAGAGTAAAAAAAAAAGAGGGGGGACAGTCAGACTCCAGGATGATTTCTGACCATACTATAAGCCCTCCATTGGTTGCCTATGCAAAAAATGGAGTGGAAAAACAAATAAAAGAAATCTTGTGAAGCTGTAAGGTTTTTTTCAAAATGCAAGGTCATTGCAGGATTTAAAAGCACTCTGGTTTTTTTAATGATGAACATCAGCTTTAATAGTTTTAAAAATGGAACTTCCTGGAGTACTCTGACTCCAGCTAAAACAACAAAGGGAATTTCTAAAACTGAGCTACCTTCAAATTGTTAACTCCCAAATTTCCCTGTGGATCCAAGTTTAACTTTCCAGATTCACTCTGGAAGATTCAAAAGAGATTAAGTTTCTGCTCCTTCTACTGAAACACATCTGAGAACCTCCTAAATTAAATCACCTCCCACAGCACAGCCGGGATGCCAGAGCACAGGCAGCCTGGCTTAGCGCTCTGCTGGGTGGAGTAAGCAGGCCCTGATGAGGGAAAAATGTATGGAATGAAGTTGCAACATTTTTTGCTTTTTTCAATCAAGGCGAGATGCCTGTGAATGCTGGCCAAATCCTGAAATGCCAGAAATCCTCCGGCTTCCCCAAACATCTGCTTTATTAATACACACTTCTACAGACACGCTTCTGCATCTTCAGAGCTTAAGGCCTCACTTCTAACACTGTTTTTGAACAAATCCAAATTAGTTTTGCTGCTAATTTATAACTCATCTTCCTCACAGAACTAATGGATAGGTTACTTAATGTTGTGTATTTTGCTGTTGCTGGTACTGGAAAATGAGTCTTTTAAAGTGTCAATTCCAGCACACAGATTACAGAGCTGGACAGAGCACTCTGGGCAGCACCCACACCTCTCCAGCCAGCTGTTTGAAGCATCACTGCACTGAGCTGTGCTGCTCCCCATGCTTCTAAGTTCAGATCTTGCAGCGTGGCTAAAATTGATGCAAGTGTATGAAAACCTACACCACCTTTAAACAGTCTCAGCTTGCTCTGAAAGCTTCAAAAAACATTTTCTTTAAACACTGAACTGCAGCACACCCTCGAAAGGCAGAGTTTTCTGCTGCCACAGGCACAGGCTCAGCTCTGCGCTGCAGCATCCGCAGCAGCTTCCTCAGGAATGAGTCAGTCCAAGAGCCGATGGCACCACGGTCACACCACCGGATTTCTGTGCTGCTCCTTCTAGACCTGTGCCTTTCACACTGGGGTCAGCAGGCTTCATCACAAAGGGAGGAGGAAGTCTGTAAGCAGCAGCCAGTGCAGTCTCATCAGTGAAAGCTGCTGGAGTGCTCTGTTATGCCTCAATCTACATGATATGAATGCTATTTAAACATTTATACATTTTTTAAATGGAGGGAACTCGATGTAATTCTTAAAATGGTACATAAAGAGGTTCACCTCTATTTAAACACTTAAAAAAAGAGGGGAAATGGTGATTCTGCTTCAATTTAAATCTTGAAAGTTCATTGCAGAAGTCAGGATCTCATTTTAAGAGGTCTACAACACGAAGAGGATGGAAACCTCTAAACCTAAAGCTGCTGGTCTGGTTTGTACAAGGCGCCTTTCACTGGCCCAGAGTGGCAGGGCTTTTGTCCAGCCTGACATGCACACAGGTCTGAAGAGTCACCACTACGTGTGTCAAGGACACTTGTATGTGATGCTTTCAGGCAGAGCAACCCCTGAAGGGACACCAAGAACTGCAGGGGCTGGGAGCACCTCACAGGGCACTGGAGACAAAGCCCAGAGGACAGCTCAGTGCTGAAAACGTGTCACCTGCTCCCAACAGGAATCCCCTGCCCCAGCGGCTGGGAAAAGTGCTCTGTGGGCCATCCCTTCTTTGCTTACAAAGGGGGTGTGAGGTGTAAGTTCAGTGAAAACTTAGAGCCAGAGCAAAGCAGCAGCTTGGATAGTAACAGCAGTAGAGAAAACCCATGGATTGTGGTAAACAAGTGTAACATTAGAAGATTCCAAATTCCCAACTGCAGATTCAGGTTCCCCAGCTGGGAGCATGAGATGCTTTGTAAGACAATAAGCACTGAGCAACTGAGGAGCAAACACCGTGAAGATCCCAGACCTTATTATTATTAATGGTCTGAATTATTATGATTGTTATAGGCATAACTGCCCAGGAATTTCAGTGTTCAGTCCCTCTTTGGAGGGACTCCAAAGCTGGTGCTTCCCTAAAGGAATGCATTCTTCAGGGTATGTGGAAACCTAATGTGCAATCCTGGTACGGGGCCTGGCCTGTGTAATTTCTGTACAGGTTTGTAAGGTGTTTAGTATTTCTAGGGACACAGGATGGCAGAGAGGGGGCATATGGAGAAGGAAAAAAGGTAGAAATGCCATGGGAAAATGTTACGTTCTTGTGAGTGAAAGACCAAAGAAAAGGTAGCAAGATGTCATAGATTTTTTTATGCTTTGTTTTTGAAACAGTCACATACTGAAGGCTCCAAAATATAACTGGTTTAAATGCAAAACTGTGGCTTTTATTTCCAAACATACAATAAATAGGTCCACCACAACTAGCCTCTAACTTCATTTTACATGGAAGGATTTTAAAATTAGTTTGTGCATATTTAAAAATTAAACTTCCCTTTGCACATAATTCCAAACATAACTGAACTGCATTACACACCAGCTCATGGTCTTGGCACTGTGACACAAGCAACCAATTAGAAACAGAGCTCTGTAACCAGGACTTGTACAAAAATGGCATTTTGAATTGTTGATAAAAGATCTACCAACAATTAAATCTTTTGCTGCAGTATACAAAAAACTTTAGTACAGAAATGTTGAAAGGCAAGTTGTCTTCTCTTCTGTTTCTCTAGAGACTGCAAGGTAAGTGGATTTATTAAGTGTTCACTATTTGCTATATGATACAATTTTCATACCAAAATAGCTTTACTGCATAGTAACATTCCATATCTTCAATGCAAAAAGAAATTAGACGCAGTCTTTTTAATTTCATCCCTTGTCACTGAATTTAAGGACATTTTTAACCGCATCTCTGTTTCATCACAGTGCAGAAGGCCCTTAATATTTCAAGGATTTATTCAGTCATATTTTTAATACAAAAGTAGAGGCTGAGGAAAAGCCAGAGTAGTCTATACACAATGCACAATCTGTGTACATTCTGAAGCTGTACCTCTTCAAGAACTAGTCATACACTCTTCAAACAAGTCCCTTTATCCAGCAATTCAAAATGCTTTAGATCAGAAGTTTTATATTAGAATCAATACAATATATGCATATAAATACATTTATACCCTTCGGTTGCTAAACAACCCAGATGGCTGCGAGGATGTGACCTGAAATGGTTCTCCATTGGCCTGGGATACCAAATTATGTCGGCAGCTAACTGTTAACCAAGAGAGTCACGGTAAAAAAATGGAGATCTCTGCACAAGGTAGGTGTGCCACAGCATCAGTTAAGACTAGAAATACCAGGTGAGACCCTGGCCCCTTCAACAGGGCCAGGATTTCAACTTCTGTGAGATGCAACACACAGGCAACATTTTTCCCTCTGCCAACGCTCTGTTCATAAAAAGTCTCAGCAGAACAACAAAAACCCCCAAAAATACAACAAACCAAAGCAAAGGTTTTACAACTGCAAGTTTCCAAGACAGGTGCTGCAGCTTTCAAATACAAAGAAAAAGATTTATAATTAAAAAAGGAGGAAAAAAAAAGATAACAAAACCCAAACCAAAAAGCAATGTGTGCAAGTGTGAAACTCAGAAGACGATAGCAGGGATCGATCTAGACCTCGGGTCAGGCTGAAACACAGAACCCAAACTGCCTGATGGACAAACAGTTCTCACTGCAAATCTCATCTCCAGCTGAGACGTTTGTGTATCTGTATAAAAAACAGCCCTGCCTCACCCAGGACAGCCTGGGGCAGCAGCTCCAGGGTTCCAAAGCCGAGGTTGGCCCCAGAGCCACCAGCACTGACTCCCCACAGCCCCACGGTGCTCCTGGGGCTGTCACAGCAGTGGGTGATGTGTTCCCAGTGTTCTCAGCTTGGCTTCTGAAAGGATGCAGAAATGTTGGCTGAGTGTCTTCCCAAGGTGCTAGAGGTTTTAAGTTTGAAGCGTTTCTTCCCACAATGCCAGGTATACAAATGCGTATCTTTTTAAATAATATTGCACATAAAAATCATCTTAAAATTTGTAGTGAAAGCAGGGTTGAAGGACAGTGTTTTCCAAAAGAGAATAAAAAGCTACCTGTACATAGTAAGTTTTAATTTAAAGAACGCCAAGATTATTCAAAATCTAAGCACATAATACTGACAGAAAAATGTTAAATTGCACAATCTACATATAAATTAATTTGTAAATACTTAAAAGTTTTTAAACATTGAATACCCTTGATTTTACAAATCAGCTAGGTCACTGTCAAAGGATCAACTTAATGAGTTAGAAGTACTTTCCCCCAGAAACAAACAGAAACAAAAAGATTTGCAGTCTCAGATGAAGCACTGGAAAGAGTTAAAGCATTTCAGCTCAGAGGTAGTGCTAAACACATCCAACTAGAAGTCCATTATATTTGAACTATGATGAAATAACGTAGTAAAATGTAGAAAGACTATAAAATTTACAAAAATAAATAGTTCTGAATGCTTTAGAAAATGCAAGAGACTTTGTTGGTAAGTGTCTTGATCTGCTTCTCTGACCAAAAGAAAGCAAAGCGTGTCTCATTTTTAAAATATACCCATCTCTAGTAACATGTCTGCAATCCACACAATCTAACTCTGCAACTTGACAGATGCCAGCTTGGCATAAACTCTGATATTAAAAATAAAGTGGAGGCTTTGTAAAAGATCACCTCATATGAAATTTGCTTTGCATGTAAATTCTTCTGTCAAATTAAAAATTGCACATAAAAAAGTTTATTGAAAGAGGCATGAGGGGTGATGAGGGTATGTGCCCATTGTTCCACATACACCCTGGAAGGAAAATGATGATTGCACAGTTCTGATAAATAATTTTTTTTTTAAAAAAATCTGCCACTTTTTTGGTTTGTAGGTTTTGGAATTATTTAGAAAATCCTACTAAGGACAAATTATTATTTAGTTTGTTTTTTAAAGGATTCTTTACAACTACTCCAGTGGCTTTTATCCTGAAACCAAATGAAAGTGGCAGTTTAAAAGTATCTTTGGGTAAAACAAGTATCAGGATCCAACCAGAATTTCCATGATATGGTCCAACTCACTCAGATCTGTTCTGCATATCTGAATGTTGTTTGCTGAAGAAGAATTACAAGACGGGAAGGTTTTCAATGGTTCTTCAGTAGCAAGAGATGGTGATCTGGGCGGCATCAAGGGAGGGCAGCAGAAGTCTGAATCATACATTGAAGTGTCAATATCTTCAAAAATGTCATCTATTGCCAAATCCTTCAAGTAACTGGTTGAATTTGAAATCTCAAAGGAACCAAAGACACATTCAGCTCCCTTCAAATCCTGTCTATCATCTTCTAGTTTCAGACCAGTATTTTCTGGAAACTTTGGCTGGTCATCTCCAGTAGGAACCAGACAAGTAGGTGGGCTTATATCTTCTACAAAGTCTAAATCCTTCAGAATAGATGAAATGGCAGATGACATGTCGTCGTCTGAAACGATCAGCAGGCTGTTTTCAATCGGGTCTTCTACAGACCGCAGGTCACAGCAGTGAGACTCTTGCTGACCAACACCTGAAGGCAACTGAAGGGAAATCCCAGGTGACTCCATCCCTGCATAGCTGTGAGCAGCAGGAGCAATGCCAGGGCAGATATTCACTGGCTGCTGGTTGCTCTCTTGTCTCATCTCCTCCTGAATCTGCCGCACGGTGTTGGCGATGAGGACGGAGCGGTGCAGGTTGGGCTCCACCAGCATTTTGTACGTCTGTAACTTGGTGAGGCACATGTTGAGCACCAGCTGCCTCTTGAGTGGGTAGGGCAGACTTCGACTGGAATCAAAGGCACTCGAGAGACCAGCCATGTTCTCCTCATAGTCACTCAGCTTGCGCTTTAGGCCTCTCCCCAACATGAACCTGCAAGACAAAAACTATGAATTAACCTCGGGCAGGCCCAACAGACAATTCTGAAAACCCTGTAGTGTACAAGGTCTTGGTTAGCCGAGACTTTTGATGTCACAGAACATCAAGAGACAGAAAGAAATGCTACACAATACTACTTCCATTGAAAAGATGCAATTTCCAGCTATACTGTTGCATGGCAACTTCTTTTCTAAATAGGAAACATGGAAGAAATATACTAACTCTTTTTTTAAAAAAGCTATATACTTCTAAGTATAACTGCCCACATGAAATAAAATAGATGCTTATATTAAGGATCAAACAACTCTACACACTATTTCATAATTTCCATTTTAACTTTCATTCTTGGGTACAGCAGGTAAGATTTCAGGCTAGTTTTCAACACCCATTTTGATCTCATTAAGGCCTTCTAATGTCTTGTTCAGTGTCTCTGAGAACTCTGTGTAGGACTGATTCTTTTTTCCTTCGGTGACCCAAAATTGTTTTACAGCAAGACCAACAGCAGGGCCTCCCATGGGATCCTTGTATCCATTCCACAGCTTGGTAGTTTGGTTAAATGTGGGAGGAAATCTGGCTGGGCCAGTGAGCTCACGGAGAGACAATGGGTGCTCACGGCTGATGGTTCACAACCTGCTACTGACTTTGCACTAAGAACATCAGCAGAAAGCTATCAAACAGCATTTTAAAGGTGACCAATTTTGGTAAAATAGTTAGGCAAAAAATTAGAATTTAGTTGCTTTCATCCTGCTTTGTGTCCTCTTGCACTGAAATAAAGTAGGCCTAGAACAATGCGGTACAAAAACCTGTACACACACATCTAAAATATAAGTGATCCAAACAAATGCAATTACCATCCCAAGTCTAAAGAGTTTTATTAGGGACAACAAGCCCTATGCAATCACTCATATAAACACAGAAAAGGCATATACTCTGCACAGAAAACACTGGTAAAATCTTAGTTACACACATCCCAAAGTGTCCATAAATACAGATACCTCATTCTCAAACTATTAAAAAAAATTAAGCAATCATAAATCAGACACCAGTGGCAGATTAAGGGCAGATCCTTCACGCACAATGATCCAGACCCTGCATGCTGCCGAGGGCCTCCCAACTTCCTTTTCATGTGAGCACTGGATGCTGCCAGCAATAGCTCAGCTGATGGCCGCAGCTGCCAGCTGCTAGCCTGTTGCTAGACTTTTGGGGACAAGGAGAAGGCAGCAGGATAAAGCCTCTTTTACTTCCAGGATTTCTCCAGATTTGCAGGGAGCATGGCAGGGCTCCATGGCTACATCCATCTGCCCAGACAAGGCTGTTGCAGAACTCAGCTCCTCTGGAGGAACAGAAAGCAAGCAAGCAGTGCATCCCTCCTCAGCAAGAGACACGAGAAAACAGACAGCTGCTACAGGAGTTTAGGTGTCAGACTTCTCAACAGTACACACTTTTTTTTTAAGGACATATCTGGATGAAATTCAACTTGTCCTAGGCCTGTATTTTTACTTAGCAGGGAGTAGTCTGGTCTATCTTCAGTTCATTAACATAGTCACTCTTGAAACAGCAACAAACTTTAATTACTTGTAATTTTACCACTGCTGTGATTTTTTAACTTTGGAACTCTGTTCTTCTCCAAAGTTTTCTGCTAAACTGTCTCAGCATCAGCTGAATCCCTTTAAAAACCAGAAGGTATCTGGATGTGGTGTGCCTGTTCACCTGGGTCATCTTCCCACACTGATCATGTATCGCTCTCCCACTCCAGCACCCCATTAAGAGCTAACAGACCCAGCCAGTACAGAGCACTCCATTACAACAAAATCGGAACAAATCTGGATACAAAGTTCAGGCACAAAATACAGTAACAAAGTATTCTGAGGAGGCAGTGTGTCTGTCAAGGATCCTCAAACTACAGACAATATTGTCAGTAACTGATAATTTTTGACACAATCCATGGAAAATCACATTTATGCAGGACAAGTAGACTGTTGCTAAATATACCAACTCTTGTTGTGAAGGCAATCATTTATGCAAATCCTAAACTCACAATAAAATGGTGAACTCTCTATTTTAAGTAGCATTTAAATGCTGTGTGCTACCTCAGGCATTACCTCACAGCATCACGGTAAGAACAAAAATGCATCAAAACAGCTGTTTCTTCATTAAGCACCATAATTCCCATGCACTGCACACTAGTGACGTTTGTGTGGGTTTTTTTCCTCTCAATTAATTAAACAGACCAAAATTTACACCCATAAGGGAATGAAGTTATGACCACGCAGGAAACAATTCTGACATTTCATACATTCAGAACACTCGGTTTTGATAATTCACTGCTTTTACTATTTTTTTAAAATACACATTTATACTTTGTTAGACACAGGACATTCTATTCTTATCTCTTTTAATTATATAATGATGTTAATTCCTAACATCTCAAAAATGTGCTAGTATTTAAATTCTGTAAGCAAGCTTAAAGACTATGACATGCAAGGACGTATAATTTCACAAAAAATAACTTAATATGACATGTTTTACTTTTCAATTCAACCACCAATCTAGTTAGACTAAATACTTCATGCTCATATAGGCAGACACCCCTCTTTTCATTCCTCAAACTGCCTTCATAAAATTTGTCCCAGAGCATTTTAGAAATATGTAACAATGCTTGAGCATGACAGCACTTGACTATAAAAATGAAGTGCAAGAAACACTATTTGCTCCAACTTCAAAATGCTTCTATTTAACATACTCCTCACTCTCAAGATGTGTTTTTAAAATAAACAAACATAGTACTACCTTACCTTTTAAAAATTCTGTCTAACACTGATTTATTTCCTAACACGAAGGATCCCCTACTCTCCTTCCAGGAGCTAGACGACTTCAGAGGTTACACAAAAATTTGAAAAAGGCTAATAAAAACGAGAGTATCACTGGTACAGTGGATTTAAAAATGACTAGTGTCACGGTTGCTACAGGAGACATTAAATTTCAGTTCTTGTCAAACACACTCAGCTGCTGACCTACAAAAGACACAAAGCCCCTTTGTTAGCAGCTAATCTACATTTTATCAGGCCTTTGCTTTACTTTCTAACATAAGAATTTCTGACAGGATCAGATCCTTAACAAACCACTGTGTGTTTTTTAAGTAGCTTGTTCTTCCACAGCATTGCGTATTGACACCTCATCCTAAACCCAAAATTCAGTCAGATGCTCTTTTGCAGCATTACTTTGCAGCAGAAGATGCTGATGGCATTATTTAATTATGCAGTGCTTATTCCACTTCAGTTTTTGGTAGCAGGGCAAACAAGCAGCCGTGCACACACAAACCCCCACTTGCCGGCTCAGAGCAGCACAAGCTGGGCACACTAAAGCACAGAGTCTCCAGAAACTGCACTCTCCTTACTCCAGCCTAATTCCAGGAAACCTACTCACACCTCAAAAAATTGGATCAACTAACAGGACTTTGGGATGTGCCAATCTGATAGCTCTGTAATTTGTAAGTAAATAAACTGAATAAAAATTAAAGGTTTATGCCAACTTCAAATGTGAGGTCCATACATAGCTGTTCAATTATAAAAGCAGCAAGGTCTAAGTCACCCTTTTCTTGAACTTCAAAAAGTTCCATAACAGATCTTTTTTCCATTCAGATGATCTATTTTAGAATCTTTTGTCATGAAAAAACAGGAACAATGAGGAACAGCACATCTCAACTTTTTTCCTGGCATTTTCTCATCCTCTCTCATTATAGTAATGTGAACTGAGCCACAGGCTGTTTATGGCAGAAAGCTTTTTTAATGAAAATAATTTTTCAGATATAGAGAAAAGGAAGCAAAGTGAACTCAGTATTTGGGAGTACCAAACTCTATTTACATCACTAAATACAATGGAGTGTACGTAGAAATTCTGCCCTGACAGAATGTTCCTCAGTTCCTTCCAGTCCTCCATGGAGGACATTTCGTAGCAACTCCTCCCTGCTAAGATGGGAAGAAGCATCCAAGCACTGTAATCCTACACCATACCGGGCTTTGAAAAAACCTGGGAGGGAAGAGGCACATCCCTGGTTGGCAAATCCACACAATACCAAACAAACAGGCCTGGTCAGGGCGCAGCTACTCAGAAGAAACACTCCAGGCTACCAAGAAAAATTCACATTGCGATGTGTTACGGACAATACAAGGCCCGTGCCACCATTTCAGCTCCATCTGTCACACGGTCTGACAGTGCAGCTGCCACTGACACATGGCTGGGAAGTACAGCTGGGAACACTCTCAAGGAATAATGCAACATGTGAAAACCTTCAATTACTTCTATCTGGGCAAACTACTACTTAAAAACTTTTTTGTAAGATGAGGGAGAAGAACTAAAGAGAAAAGTTAAACAGTGTTTAGAACTCAGGACCTCACAGAGCTTTAATTTTCAGTAGAGAAGAGCTTCAAAAATAATGAGTGTATCAAACACAACTGCCAGGGTTGGTATCGTCTAAACACGAATTTTTCACGCACAAAACAAGCACTGTATTAAACTACACAACAGTTACTTATTTACCACTAAATACATTTAAATAGCAAGATCATCAATAAAGTACCTGGCTTTAACTATGCAGGTAAAGATAACTGAATTCATAGTGGCTCCTTCTGGCTTTTCTTTTTAGAGTATTATTAAATTCAAACTTGCTTGTCCTTTCTGTACAGCCACACTGCTGCAATTTTCCAGTGCAAGACTGTCTCAAAGTGAAATACTACTTCTTCTTACAGGAAAAAAAATACCAGCTTTGCAGGTGTGTAAGCATCTCATGAGTGAAAGCTGCCTGTCCAGTTTACAGTAATGCAACTTGAGTATTAAAATCAAAATTAGAGACTCCTTGCTATTGTAATTTGGGCAATTCCCTTTCAAAGTCTCCTTTGTCTCGTAAATGTAGAAACCATGTAAGAGTAAAGACAGAGAGAAGTCTCTCTGTGCTGCAGACTTGTGTTAGTGACTGACCAGGGCTGGATGATAACCTGGTGTTCTGCTCTCCCCTCTCTTCCATGGACACATCTCACAAGCACAAATCTATCTGCAGAAGTGCAAAGACAAACACCCCAACAGTTACAGCTGTTTCCCAGAACTACTCAATGTATGCTGCACACTATTTTTAATGATAATCCTTCCCCTACCTGACACACATTTTCCGGCAAGACAACTTCATGAGCAGTTTTAATTAAGTGCTGGAGTGGCTATTGGCTTGTACTTCACGTAGAAGAAAGTGCACAAGAAAATGGAAAGGCTGAAGGTGCAGTTAACAGACACAGCACAAATCCCTTCCTCCCATCCAGGCTTAGTGCTGATCACTTGGACGTGCCTTACATAACAGTGTAAGCTGTCAGAGCACGCAGAACATCTCTGACCTGGGGTCCCCAGCAAGGGCTGGAGATCCCCACACCACACCTCGGCTGTTACCCAGAGAAAGTGAGGGAAGGACTAAACGCCTTAGGAAACACCAAAGTAAAAAGCAATTTAGACCTGAAGATACTTCCAAATACACAAAAGTGTGTTTAAGTCCATTGCCTCCCCACCCCCCTCAGCACTGCCCCAGTTTAGCCAAGATGAGTAAGTGCTGGAGAAGGCACAAGTGACTAAAAGTGTGCACACAGGGAGGAGTGCAGTCCTACCAGCTTACTCCCATACCTGAACTCCTATGCAACAACTTCTTCACAAGAGTCAGAATTTACCAGAAAATAGCTGCTCAAAGAAAGAAGACTTAATGTCAACTTTTTGATCAACAAATCCTGACCTATAACACACCCACAGTGTGGTACAAAGCAACTGGAACACAGAACCAAGATATGCTACTGCTCAGACTCAAGAAACCCCAACAAAAACAAAAAAACAAACCCCAAAATGAACACACACACACACACACCAACCCTGAAAACAAAACAGGGGAAAAGCCCACACCTAAGTATTTCCCCACATTTTGGAAGTAAGACTAGCCTGGATAGCATTCATTAGGTACCGAAAAGGAATGAGAGAAAGACTGAGTTTAACACAGAATTATTCTGGGATTAATAACATCCCCATTGTCATTCACTGTGTGTGGAAGGAGAAAATAAACTTGTAACATACACAAATATTTTAGGAGCTGAAATTATGTTTAAGAAGCTGAAATTATGTTTTGGAAGTAAGTTTTACCTTGATTTAAAAGTCAGTTTGAAACCCTCCACAACAACCTGTTTATGTTATGTCTACTGGGATCTGGAAAATTCCTGCACTTAAGGACATCTTTCTAAGTTCCTTACTCCCATTTCATTTCACAAAGCACTGATAAGAGCTTTGCTTTACAGACTATGGCAGCTGAGTTTCAGAGCATGGCACTTCACTCTGGAGAAGGAACTCCTCTGTTAGGATCTGTACCTTTTACAGCTAAAACAAATGGGGTTCCAGTACTTAGTAGAGAGAAACTTCCATCTTTAAAAAACCCCAAACTAAACTACTATCACTCTTGTCTGTCACTTGTGTATATCGTTCCACATTTATTAACAAAGTTTATGTATGTATTTTTAATGAGAGTGTGTTTAGCAAGGTTTTTTCAGGGATTTGGGCTGGGGTTTTTTTTTTAGTGGAAGAAAGGCCTGGAATCATTTAAACTAAGAATCAATACTAGTTGGAAAAAGCTAATACATGATCAAGAGTTGCTAAACCTAGAAACTCCCATAGTAAAACTAAACTATAATTAAGTGAGAACTCATGAAGGAAACGAACCAAACCACCACGGTTCCATCAAAGCATCTCATTGGAGAGACAAAGGATCATTAGAACTGCAAATGCAATGACAGACCTCCTCACAGCTTGTTCCAGTCAACTGAACAGTTTTCAATCCCATACTTGCTTCAAATAGATATCAGATGCATTCACCTACGTAACACTGACACATGTTTTAGGGTTACAGTGATCTAAAAGATCTACTAATAAAGGAAGTTATAGCTTACTAAATATTAAAAATTGGCATGCCCACACTTTAACAGAAAAAAATCACTAACAGTAAAAGCAAACAGGAAAAAAGCTCTTTGCCTGATAGATGATTGTGCATTTATTCTAATAACCAAATCAGAAATTATTAAACTTTCTCTTCTAGTACACAACTTCACTTCAGTATCCAAGCTCCCACCTTCTCACAAGACAAAATGCAACACTCAATTTTAGCAGCTGAAGAGGGGATCTTGCCATAAGACTGAAGTCTTAGTTAAGCAACTTCCAAGAAAAATGTGATCTTAAGGCAATATGCTTTATTGCATAGTAATAATTACCCCTTATGAAGGAAAAAATAGTAGTGGAAATTCAGAATACTCAAACCAAAGAGTTTTTACCTCACTTCATATTACATATCCCATTTTTAAAAGATACATTTCAGTTTACTATTCTAATCCACAAATAACATCTGTAGCCCATTATCAGAACATGCCCGATGCACGTAAGATACAATTTCACAAAATCATACAAGTAGTTACCCTTAGAAAACAGAAAGGAGTCCAGGCAGGAAGATTCTGGATTTTGCATAAAGCGTGGTCATCCAAGAGTCTTGGACTATCCCAGAGGCCAAGCCATCCACCGAGGTAGGATGATGCAACTTAAGAGGAAAAACAAAACAAAACCAATTACTATGTGGTGGTTTGTATTTTTTTAAACCAGAAGCATTAAGCACACAATTCAATATAACTTTTTAAATGATTTGTGCTAAATTCTATTGAAGCAGGTAAATAAGAAGACCTAACAGTTTCACCTTTGAACACATAAAACGTGGAAATTATCTTTCATAAATGATATTACAGAATGCTAATCCACTAAGTGTTATGCTTTAGGATAAGGACTTGCACTGCTACTTCCTCAGGTTATCGAACACCAATTTACAAGTGTAATCATCTCCAAAATTACATAATCAGGAGAGAGAATACCATGCATTGTGAAGAACTACATTTCAGAATTATCCCCTAATGCTTACAGGCTTCAAAAGCAGTTAAGATTTTTATTTAATTCCCCAACTTTCCTCTTTTTCAGCATACACAAAAGCAGTATGAGAAGACAGCTGACAAGGTGTCCTACGATTGTGTCTAAGGTTCAGTGTGGCACCATTTCCATCAAAGCCCTGCTACAGCAACATCTGCAGTATGGCTAGAGACCATGTGGATTAAATCACAGATTAGCTCAAGGCATTGGAAACTGGGAAATGTGAAAAGGTTCAAGTGACAGGAAACTATGGACTGGGCTAGGAAATGCGGAGGGAATCGCATGATCCATGCTCTTGAGGTCTCACCTCCACCTGGAGAATCAAAGCTATGAATTCCAAGAATTAAAGCCCTTGCAGGGGCTAACAGCCTGCAGCCAGGATTGGATGTGACATGCCTGTTGTGCACACCACACACACAGACACCTGACCCAGCCACGGCAAACCACCTCACAGATGCACCACAGGAGCAAGGATCAGTACTATCCGGATAAAGAGAGTCCTTGTGATCAGAAATCAAGAGTTCATACATTATTTCACAAATCTTAAAATAATACATAGTGAAAGGCAATCTTACATTCAGACAGACGGGCAAGTAAACGCCTACAGTTCATCTTACATAGCAACTCATAGCCTGATGCTACCAAAGGGCTCCTCCGCTTACAGAACCTCGGAACTGTAAAGATGCAGTAAAACAGCAGTAAAATGCCCGTGACCTAAGCAAGCCAAGTCTAACCCACAGCAACAAACACATTAACATCTCCCTCCTCCTCCTAGAAGCTGACTTCTTTCCCAGTATAATGACATCCACGCTATCTGTAAATGATTTTAAAAAATAAAAAAGCCCCAAACAAAGAGACAAATGAAGATTCATAACCTATTTGTTCTGAAACAGCAGCACTTCAGATGGTCACTACTGAGGTTCAATAAAGTGTGCTGGTTAGGTCACAGAGAGAGGTGTGCAGTCACTGCATTCTCTATACACTGAATATAAAAACACATGCTTTAGAGTTTTAGGATTCTTTAATGCTAAAACAACTTTACAAAGCTAACAAGCGTAGTCAAACGTTGAAAAGTTTTAGATTTTAGTGCCTTAGCTAGAACACCCCAAACCCAACAAAATTAGAAGCACTGGATAAAAAAATAGCACTGTTACTTGTGTTTTAGAAGTCCAATATTTTGCTAGAAGGAGACGAAGTCAGGAAGTTTTCAAATTTAATTTCTTTATTAGATACTTCAAAGGATTCCTGCAGAAGTAACTGTGGAGGTTTTGACTTTCGCCCTGTATGATTTCACACTGGGTTGAGTGTCAGGAAGAAGTACAGAACCAAAGTTATTAGGTTTAGTTTTTACAATCTGTTAGGAAAAAAACAACAACTATAGAAGACACAGAGTAGCTGCAAATCACTATGAATTATATCTCTAGTGGATTAGTTTTTGTCTTCCCTTCCTAGTAGTACGTGTTTAGGGGTCACTTTGGAATTTTGAGATTATAACATCATTTCAATGTTAATGGTATTTCCCACATTGCAGTTAGCTGCCTGAACTATGGAATTTTAGCCACATCAAAAATTAAGTGGAAATCTACTGCATAAGGCTCCTACCTATGCTTTTAGAAACGAGCATTCCAACACAGTTTGAAAAATTCCAGGCCTAACTAGGGCAGAAATTATTAACTGCACCTATTTGCGAGCTTAATCTGCAATATGCATAAAGACCAATCTTACGCTCCTCCAGTCCTATCCACCTGCTCGTAGCCCAGACTAACACACATTTACTACGCCAAACAAAACCTGCTATTAAAAATCTAACTGCAGCTTATACGTAAGTCGCAACTACCAAGGGGCAGCGATCGGGAGTACCAGGATGGAACCGCTGGGTTTCAGGGAAAGCCCTTTCCTGCCGCCCTCCCGCAGCCGCTCCCGCGGCTCCTGCCACCATTTGGCCTTTGTGGAAGGAGTGTCGGTGCTTCCTGCGGGCGTCCCGCCTCCCCCCCGCGGCCGTGGGCAGCGGTAACCAGAGACAACCTTGGGCTTCCCGAGCTGCGAAAAGTTACACTCCTCCCCCTTCCTCCGCCCGGCTCGCTCAGACCCCGGCCGGGCTAATTATAACTGCGCGAACAACTTCCATCGCCGGCCGCGCTCCGGGCGCTCCCCCCGCGCCCAGCCCGGCTCCCCGGGGCCGCCGTGCCCGCACCCCGGCCCCGCTGTGCCTCCGGCCCCAGCCCAGCTCCCTGGGG
>VYXD01002847.1:132939-147580 GCA_013397195.1 Hylia prasina
TTGTATAAACTCGCAGCCCGTCTGTGGCCAAAACTACCAAATTTCAGTAAAAGGCACACCCAGGGCCTCTACAGAGCAGCGTTCCTACAACGCCCGGTGCCAGGGCTGTTGGGAAACGAGGCGCACACGTCTCCCGACCAGCCCTACAGCTACGTCAAACATTGCACAATTCTTCCATGAATATTCACTTGATTTTTTTTTTTTTTTTCTTCAAAGATGAGGTGGTATTAGCCATGCTCAAACCTCGTATTTGCTTTTCACGGGCATTTGCGTAATCAAGTTACTTTGGCACGAGTGTTTGCACAAACCAGATTTCAAAATCTGACATTGGAAGTATTTGTAAAGATCGATTTTGATCCTTTGTCAAACCCTGCCACGGGATGGTTACCTGATCCCCAAAAAGCTGCTTCATCTAAACCCATCTCTGAAAGAGTCAATCTCTAGGACATTAAAACCAAAGAAAACTCAAGAACATTTGCACAGATGGATTCCTACATTGATGGCGAGCATAGACCAAGTTCACACACAAGGTTCCATGTCGGTCTCATAAGTACTGCAGAAACATTTGCAATTGTGTGGTCGAGATACACTACAACTTTGATGAAAGATCAGCTGCTTTTTGTGATTATTCAGCAAAGGAGATTTTTTCTTTTAGACTCTCAGGTCCGACAGATTTTAACCCTTGTGTCTCCTGATGGGCAGTCGTGATGGGGTAGGAGTGTGGCAAGGCCTGACCCAAATGCAGGGGCAAAGGGCAGAGGCAGAAAGCCAGAGCTGAACCCCGCGGGTCCCTCACTGAGGACAAGGGAACCATCTCTCCAGGCCACCTCTCTCCTGCACCGTGGTGCCCCCAATTCCTCAGCCACAGCTGTGCTCTGACCTCACTGCTGGGGGTCACGGAGCACAGAAGGGGAGCGAGTGCTGCCATGAGAAGCATTAATGAATCCTTTTTGACATGCTGCCGAATGGCTGAGGGGTGACACATCGACCCCCATGGTCCATCTGCTGCACCAAGTGTTAAGTGTCAGCACTGAGGGGGAGGAGAGGACCAAATACCTCCCCCAGACCCTTCCCACCACACACCGTGGCTTAAGTGGAGAAGTAACTCTGAGATGTTTGGGAGTCTCTGTCTGCTAAAGTCAGCCAGGGACAACCAGGAGTATTGCACCAGGACCGACCCCTGCCATATGCTGGGGATTATCTCCAAGGAATAGACACAGGATAGGCGTACAAAGGTAGCTGGTGCAGAAGGGACAGATCTGGAATCATTGTATCTAATACAGAATATGAAGGGGCAGTTTAACTAGCAGAACCACCAGAGCGTCCCCATAGCTTGAGTCAAGATTAGGCTTTGCTGACTTGACCCCTGCTGGCCAAAAGTCTGTGATTTCTGGGCAGCCCTGCAGCACCAGTACAGTCCTGGACAATTCTCCCTTTCTACAGCTCAAGGCAATGCTTGAGCCTCTGGCACACCCATTCTCCTCCAGTCCAGCAGACATTCCAGAAAGACACCAACACTGGTCACCCTGCTCTCCTCACTCTTTCTCGAGTTACTAACCTAAGGTGGTCAGCTGTTCTGTAAGCAATTTTTGTTCTGTGCAATAGAAAAGGGTGAATGTGCCTTCTACAACTGGTGTTTCTAGAAAGGTTTCAAGCATACTCTGACAAGAGCTACAGAAAAAAAGAACCTGGTGTTGTTTAAATGCATTCACCAGAACTTTGGATTCATGGCTTAACACTTGAAGTTAATAGAAATGACATAAAATATGGTGATTATTTGCAAAGGGTTTGGTCACCTTTTTCCTAGTGTTAACAGTGGGATTCACATAAAAGAACTGAAACCTTGCTTAGCTTGGCAATATTTAATGTCTCGTGCTAGAGAAGCCATGCTTGTCTCACACAGTGAAGAATTCAGAGGTCTAAGCTCACACAGAAAGTCTTTCTTAACAAAAAACTTCCTTTAAAAGGTCCTTACGTTCCCAAATGAGGTCATGTTCTAGGAGTCTATTGCTCTCCCATTTTGACTTGAACTAAGCTTGAGGCAAACAGAGGACTGCATATGATTTTTTTATGATTTAAACATGGCCTTTCAGTATGACTACACTCACCGCAGCAGGCCATTCTCACAAGCAGCATATTCAATTTTGCAGCAAATTTCACATAAACCAGGAAAAGACACAACCCACAAACCAATCAACGTCTCTATATAACTCATCTGAAAGGAACGCTGGAGGTTTGCTACTTCTTCTTACCTTTATACTCGGCACCTATTCAGAAACACGGTTCCAGGAACACAGGAACTAATGAAGACTGCTTTCCTATGGATTTATGCCTGTGATTAACTACTCTGTGTCTAAGATATGACCTCTAATTGAAGCTGGTCTCATGCCTGGACACTTACGTCTCTCCCTTATCTGGATTACTGGATGTCAGTACAGAATGCTGTTTTCTTCTGGTATCTCCACACTTGGAAACATTCTAAAAATGTAGTGACTGTGAGATCTGCCAGATTTGATTGAAATAAATTAGCTATTCTAAAGCTGAATGGCAGAATGATCCTGTTATGCCATCCTTCCATACGGGAAGTGAGAAAGGCAGAGCACACTGCATTAAAGCCCAGTTAGTTTTACCACCTCTTTTTGGTGGTAAAGCCTCTGTGAACAAACTAACCCTACACTTACTCAAGTTTATCAGAAAAAGCTATGACAAAAGATGGTTATTACAAAACCTAAGAACACCTTTTGAATATTTCTCAGAGTAGGAAATTAGCCACTGTACTCTTTTGTCAAAAGAATCCCAATTTATAAGAAAAAGCACTTTCCCCCTATACCTTTCAAACAAAGCAGAGACAAAAGCAAATGACGCTACGAGCTTCAATTTAAACAATTAACCATACAACAATTTTGTCTCAAACTTCAGTCAGCTCACTGGGCACAAAATAATCCCAACATCCAGTGCTTCCCATGTCTACCCTTTCTCTCAGTAATGATTTCAAACACAGAAAAGTGAATTTGTTACAAGTACTGGTTTGTTTTTTCTTTTTAGTATTAAAACTCCTTTGGTTTTTGAGCTTGTTTTTTTTATCAACATACCTGCTCTTCACTTTGGAAGTCCTGTTTTGTAAGGTTGCACAACCCCAGGCTGAAGTTGCACTACTTTTTCTTGATTTCCTCTCCAAATCTTGTCTGTAAACGGAATATGAAGAATAGTATATACAGTTCATGTGCTGCAGCATTTTACTATTGCAGTACATAGTTGCACTTCCCACAATCTCTATGGGGACTTGCAAATACAGCATATATGGGGATACAGTTTCTGTTTAATTCTGGTTTTGCAAGTCATGTAATCACCTGTATCTTAAATTAGTCTTCCCTAAAAAGATGACAGTTGAAATTACTCAAATATTTCCCTGGCAATGTCAAGTGGCCTCTAGCATTAGGTTTTCCTGTTGACACGTTTGTCATGCTTGAATGTTTACCACAGTAATTCTTCAGGTCATAAACCCACTCATTTTGGGGGAATGTTGGTTACGCAAATGAATAATTAGGGGGTTTTTTTAAGAAACAGCTACCCTACAAACATGAAAATCATATCAAATAATGAAATTTTTGTATTTTTCATTAGCTTTTTTTTTAAAAAAAAAGCTAATGAAAAATACATCTAACACATCTACAAACATCTAGAATTAGTCTCTTTCTTAAAATTATTCCATGAAAATCCGTTGAGAAAAAGTAGGATAACTTATCTTAGCTGTGCAAAAGACAACAAAAGAAGTTCAGACAATCCTTGCAAAACCTTGTATTTGATAAGCTAGATTGACAAAAATACGAATGTTCCCAAAATGTTTATTTCATTTCTTTGAAACTTAGTGGCTTTGTACTCTTAGTATTAGTCAGAATGTGAAATAACACTCATTTAAGAACTGATGAGCAAACAAAATTTGTCATCATCAGTCTTTTTTTTTTTGCATATGGGACTATATATCCTAGGCCTGAGATACAAGCATACTTTCACTTTGAACAGAAGTAATTTTTGGAAGAATTTTTCTCTTATCATAGATGTCAGAAAATAAATGTGTTGGGTTTTTTAATTCTAACTTTTCACTGTTTGTTTACTTATAAGGGAATATAGAATAAGTTGCAGGGCTGTAAAGCAGTCACACAAATCAATATTCTGAGACACAAAAAATCCATGATGATCTAATATTAAACTATACTCTCAGTCAGTTTACAATAATGCCTTTTAAAATGCTTACTAAAGCAGCCCAGACATACCTGACACTTCAAAAAAAGTCTAAGGACAGCTTTGAGAACAGGTAATTCCTGGTGAGTCTGAAGGCTCAGCTCATATGTGAATCCCTAACCTGCTCCAGGCTGACACCCTTCACTGCTGCGCCTCCAAGGCAGTCTGGTCAGCAAAGATGCTTTTTTTACTCAAAGACCTGATTCCATCTTCATTGACCAAATTTGTCCTTTAGGTAAATATAGCTATGGTCAGACAGGCGATGTCTTTTGCTAGGCAAACTCCCAGAGCTGTGGCAGAGAGAGAGAGGGTTAAAAGAAACCAACAAACACCACACACTGAGAAGCAATAAGCAGACAAGCCATTGTTACAGCAGCCTGGATCCTTGCACTTCTTGCCTTTGCAGAATGCCCGAACTCTGATTTTCTGGCAAGGGAAAAGGAGAAATAAAATCACAGGCACAGAATAAGGGGACAGGTACTCAGTGTTACCTGCAAAGGAAGGAGATTGGATATTAGCTTTGTGCTTGACAGTGCTTTCTTTTGTGTGAGTCTACAGCCCAGTAACACCAGGCAGACCAACAGCCTTGTCTGACACACGGCATTGATGCTGTGCAAGCTCGACAACTCTTCCCTAGGAGCAAAAGAGAAAAAAGGCAGCAAAATCTGTCAAAAGCCTTTCCTAATTTAAGAGGCTAAGCTTTTTTTTGTTTTTTTTTTTTTAAATTTCCCGTTTACACGTAGAAATTAAGAAAATCCCCACCAGCAAGTATCATTTCTCACCATTTGTAGCAACCAATCACTAAAGAAATAAAATGGCAGTTAGAAAATAAGCTTCTTTATTATTATTATTATTTTTACACCAGAAGCAAAGCATGAGAAGCTGGATTTGACTGAGACACATTATTAAAGCAATAGGGAGACAAGCTGATTTTACAGACTGATCTCTGCAAAGTCAGACCAGTTGTAGGCACCCATCAGTTCTACATGGTGACTGTGCAAGTTTCAGCAATACCAATTATTATACCTGCTGAGCCAAGACATCAGGCTTGTAAGAGCACATAAGATTTGGCATAAGTTTTAAGAAATGTAATAAAATAGGATATATATTTGTTTAAATGCTTAACTCCACAAATGCCTACTTACCTAACACCTTTCCTGTCAAGCCAAGTAATCTCTATAAATTGTTTTAACTAGGCACAGCTTCCTCAGTAAAGGAATGCACCCAGCTAGATGCTTTGTACAGTAAGTGTTATAAATACACACGTGCATTTCACACACATGGTTTAACAGTTCTGAACAAGTTATACTGATTCCTGTCTGTAACATGCAGATTGATGCACACTAAGGAGGTGGGGAAGAGCATTTTAAAAATATTTTAACATGAAATTGCTCATTTAGTGAAAACAGAGGGCGTGGGGGCAGAGTGGAACAGCCACAATTTCTCAAACCTGTGGTTTTTCAACAGTTCAGAGCAGTTTTGGGAAAGTTTCCCAGAGAAACAGAAGATATTTAATTATTCCAATCAATGCTGATGTTCCCTTTATAAAACTCTGAAACTGCCTGGCTCTGTGATTTACCCTAAGGCATCTGCCAGCCAGTTCAGTGGTTCACACACACAAAAGCATAAAGAAAAACTACCTGCAGATGTACGATTTTTGAAGGACTCTCTGATACTACAACAAACACTACCAAATAACCCAGCTTTATTTCACTGTGAGATAGAACAGTTTGTATCTATATTTGGATGCTCCTGAATCAGCATTTATTACTGCAATACTTATGAGTGATCTCTCTCGATTAAGACCTATAGCATGGGTTTCTCCTTGGTCCAGCTATATCCTACAGACGGAACTTGCAAGTGCCCATATGCTATTTTGTCCTTTAACATGACATTATTAATTGAAGTTTAAGTGAGAAAGCAAAGTTTAACTACAGCAACTACAAGTTATCTTATGCCAAATTGAATAGAAGGAAATGTCTTCCAGTTCACTGAAGACTCACACCAAGTGCATGGTTTTAGAAGATGGAGCCAATACACATTCAACTGTTGAATTTGCAAAATTTAGCTAAATTATAGGATCTTTCCTCAATGCAGATGATTCTAAAGCACATAAGCTCAGTGGTCTCCTTATTCTTGAAGTGATACTCAAATGTTCTTAATATCCCTTTGGCACTTCCACCTCCAATCCCTTTTCCAGGTGTGAGAATCTGCACTGTAGGTAAGGTCGCTCATGGGAAGGCAGCCTTGTCACACACAGCAAGATTCTCTTTTCTTGTTCAGCAACTTGCTTGGCTCAGGTCTACAGAAAACAACATTACTGACATATGTCTTCCCCTGGCACAGCCATGGCCAACACATTCCAGAAACCAATCCATATCTTCCCCCTTCCCTGCTCCCTGCTAGCTTGGGGGGCTTTTCCCCGGTAGCAGCCTCTGAAGGTAAGCATTTGTTATTTTATAATAAAATCATAGGTTATATTCAAATTATCCCTTTCCCCAGTAAAAGTATCCCAGGAAGAAGCTTTGTTATATGGTATCTAAACCGAATGTGCTGGAAGAAAAGACCACCATCCCATGTCCTATTACACTTTTTGTTATTAAAAAAAGCCAAGAGGAAACCCTTGGTAAGAGTGGAGCATATTAATTATGACAAGACATCATGACATACCAACCAGTGAGACTTAAAGGCCACTAATAACATTTTTTGTAGTAATTAGTGCAAGATAGTTATCCCATATAAACAAATATTTGATGGTAGACTTCAATGATAAACAATTCACTTGATGACATTTACATATAAATACACATAAATAAAAACCTACATCATTTAGGTTTGTAGTTAACAAAAAGTATGGTCTGAAATGAATTAATTGTAATTGTGTCTAGCTGGATCACAGCTCTTCCTATAATGATACTCAAGTATGTGGGGTATGAAAAGCATAGATGTACAATTCTCAATTTAGCAAAGTACTACTCTATAAAACAGGATCATGAAAACAGCTCTTACATTTTAATGCAAAGTATAAAATTGTATATTTACATTTACATACACTTTACTGAACTACATTGGGTAGCTCATGGTAAAAAAAATCCCTTTTTGAAAATCTTGCAAAAAATACATCAACTGCAGATATGATCAGAAGTTACTAAGTTAGCAGCTGACATAACATCTGTAGTAAAAAATATATTTTAGGAAAATACCTGGAAAAATCTAAACACCAATAAACACTTTAAAACTATTTTTGAAGTAAAAATTGTAGCAAAATCCAGAAGAAGCTAGCAAAGATAACAACAACTATTGCATACTGCTCTTTAAGAGCCATGTAGCGACTTAAAAAAGAAGCAGCAGGTATGGTTGGAGTTTTGTGGTGTAACAAAGTGGAAACTGGAGGTAAATAGGAAACCAGTTATCCAACTTCTCTCTCTGTTTATTACCACTTTTACGGGAGAAGTATAAGAAGAGAAGAGAATCCCTCTCCCTGAGGATATCCTCCATCAAAGGCTAAAACAAATAGGTAAAAGGAACCCAATTTCAAGAGCCTTGGACACCCAACATAAAAACATGTACTTACAGTTCAGTGGATGATAGATCAGATTATTACACTACAAGTTGCAGGTTAACTTTAAGAGTTAACACTATTTTGCAATATGAAGTGCTTCTTAATATATATATCTATATAATATATAGATATTTGTAAAATACTTGTGCAGATTTGATAGAACAAACTGTGGAAATTGCTTTCTCAAGTCTTTGCTTTCCATTAACAAATCTTTACCTCCTACACCAGGAGGTTCAGGATTCAACAAGGATTTCCACAATATGATCAAGGTCATTAAGATCAGATTTACAATTAGAGTTAGAAGCTGTATTTGTTGGAGAAGAAAATGTTTCAAGACTATCACAATGTCCCATTTTTGTGCTGCTCATCATGCCAGTTAACATAGTATCAAGATCATAATAAGAATTGTCAACTTCTGAAAACAGATCTTCAACAGAATTAGGGCTTTTATTCTCCAGTGTCTCAAATATTTGATCTAAAGATTTTTGAAAGTTTCCTTTATTTTCTTGTGGATTCTCCATTTCCCACACATTGCTCTGCAGGTTTCTTGGTGCTTGCACTGAAGAGGCTGTTGACATAGTTTCTGAACTATCTTGTGCCTGGTCACTCTCAAAGTCTTTATTGTAAGTACCATAGGCTGGAACATGCTTTCCCTCAGCTTGGTCCCTAGATGAACGACAGAGGATATCTGTCGAAACAAGGCGATCCAGGGACGCCTGCCCCGTACTCTGTGTATTTATCATCTGCCAGGTCCCGTCTTGAGTCATCTCCTCTTGGATCTGCCGTACCGTGTTGGCTATAAGTACTGAACGACAAAGGTTGGGCTCCACCAGCATGTGACACAGCTGAAGTTTAACCAAGGACATATCTAAAAGTGACTGCCGCTGGAGATTATAGGAAGGAATAGCCTTAATACCAGCCAGAGTCCCTTCAATATCTTCTTCACCATCAAAACATTTTCTCTTTAATCCTCGCACAAACATCGTGTCCTGTTAAAAAAGGCAAACAAGTAATAAAAAAAAAATGCACAACCTAAACAGCTCAAGAGGGAGGAGGAAAAAAAAAAGGTACTAAAAGACAACAGCGAAGTTTAATCTTTTATTAAAAAGCAAAATCTTTAAAGATAGAAACATCAGAATTGTCATACCATGTTCTAGAATGGCCAGTGTGGCACAACAGGGGTCAGGAACAAGTGGACCGGGTCCCAAAGGCGACATTCGGGAACCAGGGGTGAGCAGGTCCACAGGGCATGGCATCGGAGAGAGGCAGGGGCTCCCAGCTCCTGGCTCCCATTAAGCTCCACACTTGATGGAAGTCAGGAGCCGCTGCCTCGCACAGAAGCAAACATCTCACCGGCTGTATTTCACCTACTGCAGAGGCAGTTTCTCCTCGCTCCTCCCGAGTTTCTACTGGCATGCTTAACCTCTAATTTTGGAAATAAAAATACAACCTGGCACACCATCTTTAAAAGATTTGACCCCTCCAGAACAGTAATATGCCTAACAGAGTAACATGAAAAAAAACAAAACATGGGCAGCATATGTGAAAAGATTAGCTTATTTTGGCTACAATGACACTAATATCTAGATTTGTTCCATGTAAATGGAGATATTCAGCAGAGGTGCCCAAAGCAGTCCTTCTGATTCCCTTCCTTGGGTGAGTAAGTGAACTGTGTAATTCCAATAAGAACTGGGCAAGTCCAGTAAGGATAGAGACAGTCATCCTCTGTATGGGCTTCTGTATTCCTTTCCCAGTTGACTGTAAGACAGCAAAATTCCTGTATTTGTAGCTTCGGTTCACCAGCTAAAAATACACAGGGTGCATGTAGGTTTTTAGTATTCACACCTAAATCACTTGCTGAATTCTCCAAGGGGTGCCTCTCAAGTACCAGCCTCAGCTCTTCTTCTGAATTGCACTACTTTTGACAACAGTACCTCATGCAAATATCACAGCTGGTCCCTTGGAATACAAAGGAACTTTTTTTTAATGCTGGTATATATCACTTCTTTTAGTCGTATGAAAATTGAGCTGCAGATGAAAGCTGGTACCTGAGCTTTACATTTTCGCTTCTTCCTTATTTTCCTTCTAAGTCTTCTGTCCTTAGAATTCCTGTTTGCCCACTATCTGGGGACTTTTTTTTCAAGGTAGTGACCCAAACAAAACAGTTTTTCAACTAAAAGCTGATAAAACCAAAATACTATTGCAGTGTCTTTCTATGTATTTCCCGTTTTCCTTGATAAGCGCTAAACTCCGCCTTGCTTTTCTCGTTGCTACAGTACATTCCACATATTTTCAAGGAATTCTCTCAGCTTTTTCAGGGACATTAAAAATTCACCAAAGGGCAACAACACTGTTCCTTTCAAAATATATTACATGCTTATCTACTGTGAAAACCTGGGGATAGCACAGTAGCTAGATAAACACTTGGTCTGACTCTGTACAACACTTGTTATATTGCCGTATATATCCATGAAATAACCTTCCCTGGGATTTGCCAACTCTTAAAAGATTTCTTTCTGCTGAAGGTACAAAACTCTTTAGAAATCACAATATGCAGTGACTACAATATCGAATGATCTTAAGTCTTGTAGTAATTTTTAATAACTTCTTAAAAGCTATCCATAGATTAGCTATGTATTAAATACTTTGGATATTTCTTCTAAAATTCTGTCCTGAAACCTAACATATGTGCATTACTCCTATTAAATACAACACATGTTGTTGCTCAATAGATCCTTTTCCACATTTTTAGACATTCCTGAAAACTTCCTATCACAGGATATCCTATTTAATTTTTCCTACACTTGTATGTACAGTAATTTCTGTACACACCCTCCCTCCTCCCATGTGAAACAACCTTAGAAACATCTTTTGGGACTGTGTACAAATCACGTATGATTGAACTGTGAAACATTAAACACACTACAGAAGCTTCTTTTATTTCAATTTACATTCTTGTGAAGAGTAATTAAAATGTAAATTGAATGTTAACCTCGTTTTCATACATCTATAATTTGGCATTTATATGCCTTCCAAGGCACACCAACAAAACAGGACAGAGGAGAAAACTTGAAAATCTCAATACATCACACACACTTGGGTACCTAGACGCAGAGGAAAAACCTTTATCGATTCTTGAAGGTAAACCTTTCACAGCGTTCACTAGATTTTTTTCTAAAACTTGCTTTCAATTAGTATTCTTTGTATCCAGTTCTTTGTCATCCTGTTCTCCTGACTGCACAGAATACCAGGTTACAGTTTCATTTAAGAAGCAAGAAGTGACATACCAGGAATTGTGTTTGATGCAGTCCTTCCTCTTCTCCCATGCTACTGAGCAAGAGTCCATACAGTAAAAGTGACAGCACCACCTGCCAAGCACAGGGAAGCAGGATGTCAGGCAGGGACAGGAGATGCAGAACAAAGTAGTTTTGCTTCAGTATCTCTATCCTGTATGATGTGAACATCATTCCCACAAACATCAATAGTACTATGTTAAACCCAATGTACAATTAGAGCACAAATATAATTTGGCCAACGATACCTCCAAAATCTGCAGAAGGAGGAAAATGCCAGTTTAATTCCAAGTCCTAGGCTATTGCCCTGATCTTTGGACCAGCCCCTCCCTTGTGCCTACACTCTTGGCATTTAAAGAGCAAACAAAAATTTTCCATATGAGCATTAAAGTGTGCACAAACAAAAGGTAATGAAAGCAGGTCTTCCTTACTTTTATTACAAACTAGTTTTCACCTCTGTTGTACAAACCCACGTGTATCTCTGCAGCATCTAGAGAAAATGAGGTGGCACAAACACAAAACTGTAACACAGCAAAACATGAGAGAATTTTCCTTTACCAGCATAGAAACTTTATGATTAAGATTTACTTTGCAAGATTACAATAACGAAAGTAATGACAGTAATTAAACTCATTAATTATAAAGGCTGATCTTTTAAAACCCATTTAAAGCATAATAAGATTTGATATCTCAAATACAACTTCCCATCACATGCAATAAGTCCCTTAACTACTGAAACTAAGAAGAATGCTGTTCCAACAGGCTACAAAAACTTTTATAATAAACTATGGAAACAATTCAGATACTTTTCTAGACATGTCTGTGTCTGCAACTGAACAAGACAGTTCCGTGTCTGCAACTGAAGTGCATACCTAGAAAAGAAACAAATAAAGAGGATGCACATGGACATCTTTGCTTATTTTCTGTTTTGTGTAGCAATAAAACATTTTTCAACATTGCTTGCTCTCAAATGTGGGGGGGAAGAAGATGGCTGACAATGGACTTGGGAGTGGGAGTGCAGAAAACATGCTTTTCCTCAAGAAGCTGCATTCTCGTTAAAATACCACAATGGAAAAAACCCCCACCTTTAACATTCTCAAGCCAAAATCTTTTTACTTGATTCCAGATATTCAAACTAAATGATGTTATGCCATGGAAAGTGTATTTCAAGCAACTCATAGTCTCTGAGCTCACAGCAACTTTAGAAACCGTGTCTTAAGGCATCTGAACTACAACTTCAGTCAGACACCATATCAAGTCAATGAGCTATTTCTTATTTCTGGCAAACACTTGATGACACTATAAAAGTTCACAAGTTTTTTCTCCCCAGGTACTCTTCTAAAACATTCTATGAACAAAAAGTGATCTCTTTGAGAGCCTGTGTCTGGTAACTATTTGAATCCCAAAATTTCTGCTTTACTGGAAGGTGGGTGACAAGACCATAAACCTAATTTGAAAAAGCCCAACCACGCAAAACACACCAAATGCCCCCCCCCAAACTACAGGTAAATATGCTGCAGTCATGAGAAAAATAAACTGAAATCTTTTCTGATGCTATTTGGTGTATCTGACAATTTTAGAGGGAGAGACTGTGGCTGTTTGCCTAGCAAAATAGTGGACAATACAGGAGGGGACCGTTGCTGTTGGTAAAAGAGCCATTATCACATCCACAAACTAAATGATGGGATGCTGGCAGACCAGTCCAGTCAGTAACCTATTTACATACTACAGAAGGAAAGTTTTCCCATGCAGTAAAATAATCTGTAAAACCTGCTGCATGTGATTCCAGGTTCTTCCCTAGGGCAATAACCAAACCACATGGACCTCTGTTAAGTCTAAATTTGAAGAATATGCCCATCTCAGCAGTAATTTCTTTGGGTTCTATAAACTGGCATAGATGCGTACCTCAGAAACCAAGTTCTCACTAAAAGCATATTAACTTCATAGCTATTATCAGATGCAATTAAAACCTTGCACACAAATGACCTCCTGTAGACTTCTTTGCATTATCTCCAATAAGCACTCATCTCAAGAGAATGCTAAACTTGAAACTTAATTAATTAAAATCTAAGTACCTTTTCCTATTGATTTATTAACATAGTCATAGCCATTATGTAAAACCTTTTGGTACATCAGAGCAAGAGCAAGACTGCTGCTGCTTCAGAGTCAAGGTGTTCAAAATCCCCTGATAATTTCAAGCAGCATCTTTCTCTGTCCAAGAGGCAGCATCTGGACGAGCTACCATCTCCTTTCCTCCTCCGCTACTCCACTGTCATGAGCCCAAACTTTGTGTGTTCAACTAAACTGTTGTTTGAAACAGCTATGCAAAAAAAATGTTGTCAAGGAGACAACAGCTAGCTGCAGCATAGTGCACTAGGAAAAAGGAGGTTTGTGGGTTTTGTTGTTTTGCTTTTTAAAAAAAACAATAGCACAGTATTATGCAATTCATTACAAGTTTTAGGATCTGTTTTAGGATCTATTTTTAGGATAAAATCCCAGTCTGCTTTACAAATAAGGTGCTTGAAATTTGATCCAATTCTTATTAGAGCATCAACTTCAGAACTTCAGGTTCACACTCAATTCAGACTCATACAGTGATATGCTGCCAAAGATATAGTTAAGTACTTAAGGGGAAAAGCCGCTTCCCATTAGCTGGGGCAACAGAGAAGATAGGGAATTTCAGCAGTGCTTATCCTCAGGAGAAAGCAGACAAGACCTACCTAGGCCAGTGCTGGAGGTTCAGTGAAGCACAGTGCTGCTTTTTGTACAGTGCTGCAGTAGGTACAGTGATGATGGTTAGCATGGGAAGGCAAGAAGGGGCCGTATCTCCCCTCTACCACTCTAATCCTCTCCACTCCAACACTGGCTTTTCTAAGTACCGTGGGAAGAAACCAAAGCTCTGTGTAATAGTGCAGAAAAAGACACAGAGAGCTACTCCTCCTCTTTAACCATGCACGTGTGCCCATCCGGTGGTGCCGAGGTACAAAGGTGGGATGCAGGCACAGCAGAGGGCTGGTAAGGCCAGAAACATCGCTATTCGGACGGGAACAAAGGCCCCCATAAAGCACTGGGGTCTGCCCACCCCCGGGGCGTAGGGGGCTTGCAGGCACCTCTCCGGCACTCGAGAGATTTGAGAAGGGGTTCCAGCACCCGGGGAACGGCAGGCTGGGCAGCTGGGGCAGGAGTTCGTGGAAACGCAGGCGGAGGCCAGGAGCGCTGAGCTGGGGGAGCCCGCAGAGCCGGGGGGAGAGGCGGGACCGGGGCGGGGAGCGAAGGGGAGCTCCCCGGTGGTAGGAGGGCAGCGGAGTGCCCGGGAAAGGCGCGGACGATGAGACAGCGCGGCTGCGGAAGGGACCGACCGGAGGAAATTGTGGAACCCTNAGAGACCTCGCCCACCAGGGAGCAATGGTGGCTGCTATTGGCTGCCGCCAGGCCCCTCAGGCGCCACGCGCCGCTGCGATTGGCTATAACGCCCGCCTGTCCCGCCCTCGGGCTCCGCCCCCGAAGGCGGTGGGGTTGCCGTGGCAGCTGGGCTCCTCCCCTC
>VYXD01002847.1:147628-367064 GCA_013397195.1 Hylia prasina
GCGGGGGCGGGGGCGAGGCGGGGCCGCCCCGATTTGAAATCGCAGCCAAGGCCCTGCGGCGCCTCTGGGCTCCCGGCCACGGGCTCCGGCGGGAACAGGTTCCGACCTGGCCGCGCTGCAGCCCGCAGGAAGCTGTGGCGGGGGAGGGGAAAGGGAACATGGGCCTGGGCGCTCCCCGCTGTCAGGCGCCACTTCCCTCAGGGTTGGGGAGTCCCGGAGCTGCGCCCCGCCGGGCTGACAGGAGGCCTCAGCGTTCCATTAGCAAGGCCTGTGGCATTTCCTGTTCGGGCCCCGCCGCTCAGCCTCGGGTCTCGTCAGAGCCAGGAACCCGCGTGCTTGGGGCGGGGGTGATGTCTCACACCCCGCAGGGAGCCGCTGTCTGAACACGAGTCAGCAGTGAGTGCCCAGGTGGGCAAGAAGGAAAGTGGCATCTTGGCCTCTATCAGGAATAATGTGGCCAGCAGGACCAGGGAAATGATTGTCCCCCCTGTACTGGGCACTGGTGGGGCCACACCTCGTGTTCTGTGCCCATTTCTGGGCCCCTCAGTTCAGGAAGAATATTGAGGGGCTGAAGTGTGTCCAGAGAAGGGAGCAGAGCTGGTGAAGGGTCTTGAGCACACGGTCTATGAGAAACAGCCGAGGCACCTTATGGGTGTTTAGCCTGGAGAAAGCTCAGGGGGGACCTTGTCACTCTCTTCAACTCCCTCTGACAGGAAGGTGCAACCAGGTGGGGGTCGGGCTCTGCTCCCAGGGAACGAGTGACAGGGTAAGAGAGAACATAGCCTTAAGCTGTGCTGTAGGGAGTTTAGGCTGGACACGAGGAAGAATTTCCTCACAGAAAAGGTGATGAGGCACTGGAATGCTGCCCAGGAGATGGTGGAGTCACCGTCCCTGGAGGTGCTGAAGTGGATGTGGCACTTAGTGCCATGGTCTAGCTGACAAGGTCCTGTTTGGTGATAGGTTGGACTATGATCACAGAAGTCTTTTCCAACCTCACTGATTTTGTCCTAAAGCTGGCCGCCGCCGGGCTGGGCGAAACCCCCTCCCCAAACCTGGCTCACCGCTGTGACCCCAGCCCGATGCAGCTGCACATCTGCAACCACTTAGGCCGCCCCAGCGTCTCCCGGTCGCTCTCCCGGCCGAGCAGCTACGTGCCGGCTGCTCCGGAGCAGCCCGGGGAAGGAGGGGCGGCTGGCCCGGCTGCCGGAGAGCCGCAGAGGCGGCAGCTGCTGCCTCCCGCCCTCGGGGCGCGGCGGGACGGGGAGGGGAAGGAAATGGAGAAAGGGTGGGATAGGCAGCAGGAGCTGGAGGATTGGCGAGGCTTGCGGCTGAGGCTCTGTAGGAAAGGCTGGGAAACGGCAGAGCTGTGGCGTCATACAGCAAAGCCAGGAGGAAATACCCATAGCAAAACAAGATCTGCTTTTGGGACAAGGCAGTTCACTCAGTCATCTCTTGTCACTTCATCTGGCTCTTCTTTGTAGAAGTAGCCCCAAGTTCATTTGCAATTTTGAAGTTGCCTTCAGTTTGCTCAGAAATGTCAGCTCTCTCACAAAGCTGTGCATTCAGGTAATTGTTCTTGCCTGAAGCCACTACACAGGCTGGCCATCCCCCAAATAAGTGGGCTGTGTGTTCCTTTTTGTTCTGGCTGCTGAAGCGTCCTTTACATCAGAGACCATCATTGATCTGACCAGGACCACACCATATCCTTTATTATGCATCACATTATTGATCATGGTTACCTTGGGAATGTCATACTATTCACCTAAGAAGTTGCCTATGAGTATTCCCTCCTTGCAGCAGTACATACCATTGCTCATCAGAGTGCATTCACTACGTGGTTATATTTCCACACCTTGGCATCACACAGATCTGAGTTTTTCATTAGTAGCTTGGCTGATGTCTGCACTGCTATGCCTCTGGTTTCACATTGTAACACAAAATTTTCCACGGAGGTTTTCCCATGATGGACATTTAAAACCTCCTTCACAACTTCATGTTGCACTCACTTCAAACTGGAGATCTTTATATTGGATTCTGTACAGTCAAGAAAGATGTCTCCTTTCTTTTTGTTTATTCTACCACAATATAAAAGCCATAGCCTTTGAGTTAACTGAATCAGAACTGAAGAACAGGCCCTCTAGAACACAGTGACCAGGACAGATGATGACTGTGTCTGCTTCATAAGAGGCATTCACAGCTGTCAGTGGATTACAGTGACACTATATTTCTAGGTCTTTACCACAATCAGCTTCAAGCTCAGAATCACACCATGTTTTCAGACTGTCAGATGTCAGAATGCAACCTCAGTCAAGGCTCAACACATCACACAAAGTAATCCAAGTCATCCTCCTCCTCTTTGTCTGAGTCCTCCAGATGCACTGCTAGAAGAGCACGACATGCTGCACAGCTTGTGCTGTCTGGTCAAACTCTCCTGAATCATCACATACAACCCACAGCTCCCACACTGGTATCTGGTATCCCTTAAGCTTCAAGGGTTCCAGCTGTCCATGACTCACACAAGAAAGGCTGAGTTGCACAACTTCTTTCAGAGCTGAGTACTCCAGACCAGCCACCCCAACAAGAACCTCAAACACATTTGTACACCAGATTTCCTGCCATCCACATGGTACAACGACTTTGTCTGGGTACTCAGCTGTGAACTGTGTCACCTCTGAAGTTTTGCAGTGTTAAGGGAGGGTTTGGACCTTAGGTTCTGAGCCAGTCAGTTTCTTTCAGCTCAAGGTGGTGCCTCTGGAGAGGGATCCCAAACAAAAAATCCCTGGGCTTTTATATCTTCACACTGTGCACCTGATCTTCTTTTGTGCCCAATGGTGGTTTATGGTCTGGAGTCTTCTAACACCTCATGGAATTCTTTCTCCATGTCCACGTGGGCAGGCCATTAATTGTTCTTATCTTCCATCCTGGGGCCCTTCAGGATCTCAACTCTTATCTGAAGATACCCAGTCTTTCTCTGTTTACTTCCCTGCTTAGCTGTCCATGCTAACAAAGTTCATTTAAAGTTCCCTGACACCAAGCTTTGAGCAGGACCCACTNTGTAGTTGTTGTGATTTGTTAGCATTGCTATAAATACTAGTAAAGAACTGTTATCCCTACCCCATAACTCTGCCTGAAAGCCTCTTTAATTTCCTAAATTACAATAATTTGGAGGGAGGGGGGTTTGAATTCTACATTTCCTAAGGAGGTCTTGTCCCTCCTTAGCAGATAACCTGTCCTTCAAACCAAGACACCCACTCATGCTAAAGTGTCAGCAAGTTACAATTAAACTTAACCCTAGACAATTAATTTCCAATATTTTATAAGCAAGCAGTGTAATCCCCAACATGCAGTCAGCCAAAATGTAATCCTGCTAATCTCTAAATTTCTCGTGAAACAAAAGATGATCAGTGTGAAAAATATCTGGAAAAAGTACATTCCCGTTGGGCACATTCTCCTAAAGCAGTGCCTGGTTTATCACGATGATGCTTTAGTCACTCCAGGAGCCATCACTCCAGACACTCAGCATATTCCTGGAGCACATCCAGGCTCTGCTGCCGCGGCTGCTCCCGCAGGCCACCGCCTCCCACAGCTGGCTGCAGCAGAGCCTGACCCTCCTCCCACGGCCCCCGGCAGCCCCAGCTCAGCAGGAATTCAAATAGGTATTCCCACAACAAATCCTGCAAGAACCTTTGAGCCTCCGTGGAGGCCCCTTTCGAGGCAGTGTGGGGGCTATTCCCTGAAGGATCGCAGCTCAGAGAGTTCATTTGCATTGCTCTTTCTAGTGATAGCATCATCTGTATAGAGCAAGGTACTTATGCCCCCCCCCTTTTTTTTTTTTTCTTCTGTGTAGCTACAGTGAGAGGATCACATTTTTGTTTGTGGTTTGTTTTTTGGTTTTTTTTTTCCCCTCAATAACCTCTCCAGTAAAACTGGAGGATGTCTTATGGTTTGACAACTACATCATCTATGTTTCTGATTAAACCAGTGAAAGAAAAAATTGTGAAAGGTTCTCCATCTTTGTTAAAAATCTGAGAGTCTCCTCGTTTGATGATTCTCAGCAGAAAGCAACTCTCACATCTCACATGTGTGAGAATCAAAACTCGAAAAGTCAAAATGGAAAAATCTGGACAGATCTTTGCAAAACAATGCAGCCTGAAGTATTTACTAGAAAGCTGGAAAGTGATGTCTGCAAAACAACCTGGCAGGAGCAATGGAAATGAGAAAGTAACTGCATACAAAGAAAAAGGAAAAAAAATGAGGGAATCACTGGGCCAGGATCCTCAGGAGAGCTTTAAATCAAAAGTTAATTCACGGCATATACCCAAAGCTTCTGGACAATTGGGAAGGCATTGCACCTAGTAAGACACTGCAGAGCAGCCTGCCGGCTGAGGAAATGAATAACATGGGTGACAGGGAAAATGGTGCAAATCAGCTCAGCAGGTCTCTCCTGGGAAGCTGGGTCACCACTAACACACAGCAAGATCTCCAGCGTGAGTGGAAGTCTGAAGGGATTTAAAAGCACAGGCAGCCTGTATAAAATATGAATGGGATGTTCTCTTTGTCTGAAACAGGAGGCACAAAGGTTGGTTTAACAGGATCAGGCATTGCCTCGACCTTTCCAAGCAGGTCCGAGGTGTAGATCCATCCTTAGCACATGGAGGGAGTGATTTGAGCTGCAGCCCCAGCCTCAGAGCAGCAGGGCCGGGAGCTGCCCTGAGCTCCCTTCCCTTGGCCGGGCAGCGGACGCCTCGTGCTCGGTGGAAGGATGGGCTTGGCTTCAGTCCCTGAGAGCTGCGTGTGCTCCAGCCGTGGCGCCTCCCCGAGCGGAGCATCCGCGGCTGCGGGAGCTGTGCCGGCAGCCAGCTCCGGCTCTCCCGTCCCACGGCCCGCCTGCTCTGCCGGGAGCCCTGCCTGCCCCTTCCTCCAGCGGTGGCTGGTACCGGGTGGTGTGACCTGCGTGCCATGGGCGTTGGAAAGCAGCCACTGCTCCCTCCCGCCCAGCCCCCTTCCTTCCCGTCTGGAGCAAGCCTGTGCTGGGCTGTGCTTGATGCCTCGGGAGCTTTGGCTGCTCCTTTCTCAAAGCTGCGCAGCCCCTGCGGAGCTGGCCAGACTTTCACACATTGGCTGTGACGGGAAGGCTGTTTGGAGCTGGATAATGTTTATAAAACCGCAGAAATTAACAGAAACGCAGTGTCCAGGAGCAGGCCTGAAACTACCCTTTTAAAAGACAAAAAAAACCCAAACCCAACAAAACCAGACATGACTCAGCCCTGAACTGGAAGCTGTGAGCTGTCGCCAGTGCAGTGCTGTGCTCTGGCTAGCGACTCTTTTTGAGAGACAAGGTGTGTTAGCTCAAGCTCTCTGCATTACCAGCACAACTGCCTGTGGTTTGGAAGTTTTTTGGCTGTGATCCCACTGGTTCAGAACGGCAACAGAGCTTGCTTGCCTCTGCCTGCTAAAGACAACGTGGACTTGTTCTGAGTCTGTATTGTTTCTCTCATAATTACTGTTTGATTAAAGCATTTAAGATATGTTTGTCTTTTTAATTTGGCTCTAGAATAGGGCAGGAGGCTCACTCCTAGTATACATAGTTTCCTTTATGCCCAACCTGGCAAATTCTGATTACTTCTGGGATAGGCAGCATTATGAATCAGTCCTGAGTGCTTCTGCAGACAAGCACATTCCTGCAGCAGAGCTCCCCTAAAAAATCCAGAGGCAGATGGAAAAACAGCTAAGGAGTAATTAAATGTGGCTGTTCCTCAAGAAACAAGCCTGTAGTAGCAGCTCAGCTGGGCCCCATGAGCCAGGTACAGGATGCAACTGCACTGCGTGCAGCATGCAGTTACAGTGCACTGAAAGTAAGATAAAGTGTTTTTGTGTTGTTGCAGTGTGTTCATGCGTGGATCACCAAAGGTGGCTGGAAGTTGTGCTCAGCCTTCAGTGAGGGCAAGCTTCTCCTTCACTGCTCTGAGCCTGGATGTTACTCCTACCTGGAGGAGGGGCTAAATAAAGAACAGTGGGCAACTGGTGAATATAAAACAAACACAAAGGTTTGTAGTAAGCGAGTGAACATTTGTGGGCAAACTGTAGCTTGATGTTGGATGATAATGATGCTGGCATCAAATGTTAGTGGCTTACAAAATGAGACTAGCACAGTCAGAGCACTCATCACCCCAGCTAATCCGTGCACCAGCTAATACATGTCTGAATATGGCAGTGCTGGCTCAGCTGGGGGTTTGAAAAACAGAACAGTGGTAGGCAGGTGATGGGAGGGGTGTGTGGCTGTCAGCACAACAATGGCAAAGCATTCTGTTCTTAGGCAGAAATCCGTCTGCCTCAGGCCACCAGCCTCAGGCCTCAGGTTTTATGGCTGTGGGTATCTGATCTATCTACTAGGAGGCCACGGGGATTAGGAGTGACATGAGCCAAGAAATGAGTTCTTTGTAAGAACTTGTACAGACTAAGATACTGTGTGAGCTAAAGCAGCACTGCTGTTTTTACCCAAGCCAGCTAGTAGCTTTATGGAACCAATAATAAGTTGCTAAGAAGAGGTATTAGTATGTTTTGATTGCAGGAAATGCAGAGTGAAAACAGGACACAGGGAAGCAGTTAGGCTTGCAGTAGTCCACTACCTCTCTTAGCCTGCCTGGCTAGAGAGGTTTGGTTGGAGCTAAAGACCTCTCACAGGCCCTCACTGTGAGTTTCTTCTTATAGTGGAAAGGTGCTGAAAGAAAGAGTGCCCTCATTACAGTATTTGTTTATGCTCTTCAACCAGGAGGATGTGACAAAATAAAAGTAAAACACAGTGTTTTCAGCAAGATCTACAATTCAGAGAAGGTGTTCTCCCTGGCAGGTAAAAAGTGTGTTGTAGTGGACATTGGCAGGGAGGAACAAAGCCCAGATGATACCAAGTGAATGATAATAGGAACCTCTAGCAACAAAGCACCACACACTGGACCAAACAGCAAAAGTCTCCAAATGTTGCACCAGCAGTCAGCAAAGATGGTTTTTAAAGTGCTGAATGTTGTTTGGGGGTTTTTTGAAGGTAGCTCATTGTGATAATTCAGGTTTACATTTGTGAGGGACAAGATTATTTTGTTGTTGCAAAAGTGCTGCCTTAGTAAAGATTTTTAAGAACTAGAAGAACACGCCTACTTCTTAATGAGGATGTTTTAAACGTACATTTTGGATACTTGAGTGCCATGTTATCTGGTGCTGCTTAAAATATGTGTTCTGTATCTAAGCATAAATACCATAGGCTATGACAGTTGCTATAGCAACTAAGCATCTACTATTAAATAGCACCCACAGGCTGAAAAACCATGTGCAGCCTGTCAGTACACAAGGTATTCCTTTCTTTTCAGCCAGCTAAGTACAGTATTGTCATCTCAGGAGCTCGTCTGTTTCTGATGAATGTGTTTGTGCTGGTCATATGAAGATCTTTTCTCCCCCATCAGCTATACCTTCCTTTGAAACAGCAGATACTGTAAGAATAAAATAGCCCGGAGTGGTTGCAAGCTGAAGAAGTTAATGAATAATTCCTTTTTCATATTATTTTTGAACATACATTAGAGTGTGGCTTTCAAATCTTTTAGTCCAGATTTGAGCTTGCACCTTTGCTGTTCTGCATCTTTTGATATTACAGTGTTTTTCTCTTGAAACCCAGCCTTTCAGGAGGCACCGTGCTGTTCCTAGAAACCGTGTCCTTGAAAATTACAATATCAGTGGGAAACTGATTTCTGCAGTCATGGCAGACTGGAGAGTTATAATTCAAAAGCACAGTTAAAACTAACAAAACTTTTAGGAATATGTAGTCCAGTTATTTATTTTTAAGCTTGCCTTAAAGTTGGTAAGCATTTGGACCATGAAATCTACAGGGGAAAAACAGAAAAATAAGAACACTGAATTTCATATGCAATAACAATTCTGGTGGCTGAGACTTCAGCTGTTGACGGCATTAGTTTTCTACATTTTCCAAGTCAGAAATGTGATTTTCTTTAGACCTGTCATAAATAACAAGGAGAATAAAATTAAGCATCAGTAAGAGAAATATGCTGGTTATAGAAACAAATGCTTTATCTGCAAAATAAAATGATCCTCTGTGAGCCTTGAAAAGTAGAAGGCGGTTGTGATGGCTTGTTGGAGTGTTTGGATTGTTTCCAAATTTTGTTTGAGAGTCTGATGAATCAATAGGTTAAATGGAAAATGTACTGTAGCCACAAATTATTGCTGATGCTGATTTGCTGGTGGCTTAGCAGAATTACATAGTCTGTAAAAATATAAATTATAGTAGGAACAAAATAATTACCGTTTAATAAGAATATAAAAAAGTGAGGATAACAAGTGGGTAAACTAAGGCATGAAAAGGCATATTAAAAATGTGATTTTTTTTTTTTTTCCTGAGAGAATGATTCCTAACACCCGCATGCCTTGTCTGTTTAAAGGGTTAACCCAATTAGAAGCATGACTATGAACAGAGATTGTTCTCTGCTCTGGTCCTGCACCTCAATGGGAATGACAGCCTTGACTTTTGTAGCAGTAAAGGAATGTTAACTCCTGTCTCCTGGTGGTCTGCCAGCAGCCAGTGGTTTCCCAGCAATCATTTCAACATGTCTCATATTAATGGAATAATAAATCTTTAATTGGCATTACTTACAAATAGCACCACATGCCAAGAGACTTGGGATGAAGTCGCAGGAGCTGCTGTGAGCAGTGGTGCAGGATGATGTGGAGAGCAGTTTGCCGAGGCAGAGAGGCAAAGTGGGGCTCATCAAAGAGTTGTTTAGAATTTGCTGGGTGTTTAGATACTGCATGGGGCTCAGCTGAATGCCTTAGATGGTCTGCCTGCCTCCTGCCACTTACATCCTCTCCAGGGAATCATGGACAGATCCTGGCAAGTTCCATCATCCTCCGTTTTTTAATTTTACTGCAAGGGAATTGTCTTTTTCTCCCTGTGTTTTCCCTGTTTGTTTTCAGTTCTGTTTTTTTGGTTTGGGTTGGGTTTTTTGCTTATTGTTTCTCAGCCTGTTTGTAGCCATCCTTTGAAAAAGGCTGTGTTTCTGCCATATTTGGATAAATATCATAGCCTGATCTTGTGTCTGGCTCAACAGCTATTTGTATGGTGAGGATAAGAACACAGACACACTCCTCTGTACAGACTGTTCTACCTAAGAGCAGTACAAAGTCTTTAAAATTATGTTTACAGGATATGAACTTTAGGGCTATAAGAGGTAATGTTTTTTTCTTCCACAGTGAAGTCCAGCATGCCCAGCACAAGAAATAGGGTAGAGTCTGGTGCCCTCTGGTGACTACATTAACCTACTGTAAAAACATTATCCTCTGACTTAAAAGAAGACAGAGCTTGAATTACACTGGAAAACACAAAAAAAGATTATCCTAAACAAAAGCTGGAAGTATAAAAAAGAATGAATTAACCTCTCAGGGTTATTTCTGAGATGAAAATTCTACGTGGTTCAGAATAGAGGCAGTGGAGTCACAACTCGTAGTTGATATGTTGAATATTTCAATATGTTGCTTTCATAAAAACTTTTCTTCATGCTGTTTAACTAGATATGATACTGAAGGATGGACAAGTCAGGGTTATACATTAATACTGACCTACATCATGGAAGATTATGCCCAAGCTACATTTCTAAATGAAGAACTCCCTAAATTCTCCAAATTCTGCATGGTTGAAGTAATTATGATCTGAAACTATGGTCCAGCAAAAAAAGTTCAGATTTACATTTAATTTTCCACAGCTTTAAAGGAGGAGGATGATGACTATTTTCATGGCTTTGGTTTAATTTCATATTGATTTATTTGGAATGGGTTTCAGTATCTCCAGAGGTTTTTTTTAAAAAAAAAAAAAATCTGGGATCTTCCCTTGTACAGTGTTATTTCTTATCTTGGAATTTGACTAAGAACTTGTTCTAGTATCTGAAACTGAATGCCAGGAAGACAAAAAGAGAAATATTTAGTATAATTTCCAACTTCTTCCCTCTCATGAGAGGGGAATATTTCTGGCCGGAAAAGGCAATGACTTATCCTTTCACAAAGCAAGAAGGGTCCACTCAGCCTCTCATTAAGGAAAGCCCCGTGCTGAGTTATAAAACCACACTGAATTCTCATTTTGGGTAAACTGAAGTGTCCCTCTGACCTTTAGTTTCCTATCAAACCTTTGTGACTTTAGAGTCTGCCTGTATCTGCTTCACACCACTGTGTACAGAGGAAGATTCTCATTTGTCCTCTTCTTGTTTCTGATGAAACTTCAGATTTGTTCTTGGCCTATCTAGAATCTCCTGACTTTTGCTGGTGGGACATTTCCACAAGTCAAGACAGAAGTTGGTGATACTCCTGAGTTCCCTTGCTGTTTAATGTACATTTTTCTTCCCTTTTCTCTATCACTCCATCCAGTCCTGAGTTTATTGTGAAACTTATGCATTTGTCCCTTTTGGGACACAGCTGTACCTGCCAGCGATGCAGTAATGCACCATTCCACTGAGAGCTTTATTTTAGGAAGGATTTGAACAAAAGCATTAGAGACAGAAACCATACATGCAGCTAAAAGGAAAATTATAGGACTTTTTATACCTTATCAAATGTCCTGTATCAAACACATGACCTCATCACCTATAAATGTCAAACATACAAGAATAAAAACTACCTGTAGTGGATCATATGAGCCTCGTCTTCTTGACTGTATTTAAGAAAGGCAACACTTCCTTGCCCCCAATTAATCAAATCAATAAGTAGTAGTGCTGTTGTCTCAAGTGTATCAGACTGTCAGAGACTCATCCCAGAAATCTGGTGCTAAGAAAGTGCTTCCCAGCTCATGAAAGTAGTGTCAGGAAGGAAGAGCTTGAGAGGCAGAGTCCACATGGATAGATCTTCAAGAACTAGGGATTTTAGAGATTATTGCTGGTGGCCTCCTGTGTACAGACTGATGTCTTCAGTCCTGTAGCCAGACAGGTACTATGAGCCTTGTGAGTGCTTGGCCCTGCGTGTTTCCAGTCTGGAAACCAATCTGCAGATCAGTATCACTCTTATCTTTTGAAAACAAGACATCTCAAAACACCATAATATCACAGTGAGGAAAATGCCAGCAAAATCCCCAAGGGTCTAATGCCTGTCTTACCAGAAGGAGACACAAAGACAAAATGGAAGTCTGCATATTTTTTTTCTGATGCCCCAGCATAAATAGAAGCAAATAAAATACTTTGATTCTGACCCTGAAAGTGCTGACTAATTAGAATTTGTGCTTTAATGCCTTATATTTGCCTCCACACTGTTCACTGCTCCATTGCAATAAGCTCTGAATATGCACAGACATACCTGCTTACGCTTTCTAGTATCTCCTGCAAGGGCTTGTATTTTAAACTGAGGAGCTAGACAATGCTCAAGGGAAGAAATGTCACATTTTACAGATGGGGAACTGTGATACAGGTTGCTGCATTTCTAAGTAGCTTTCTGAACATGGATATTTGCATATTTGTTCAGAACATCTGTGACTTCAGGTTTACAAGGTTTTTCAGGACTCTGTATATCATACAGCACCCTTTTCCCACAGTATCTCTCTTCTCTTTGATTCTTCATTGCCCTCAAGAAAATATTTCAAGACAGACCTTTGAACATGGAGGGATGCTCTGTGATCATGGGCTGAAATGCACAGGCCCTGTCACCGAGGGAGACTGCCAAACAGGATGGATCATTTCATGGTGCAGTGAGAGGTTGCTCTTGCAGACAATATTCATGTGATGTTTTGTAAAATTTTTACCACGTCTTATCATATCTCCTCAGCATACTTTCTGTCTGAAAGGCTGGTTTTTGCTTCCTTACCTCTGAGCACTTCTTATAGGATGGAGAAAGACAGTGAAGTCCTAGAAGTTATCAGTGATCTGAATTACAGATTAGACATAATGAGTTCAGAGCCCTACCCTTTCTTACCAGCAGCTCATGATGGCAGCTACTAACAGCTATTACCAGGGTATTAGTATTAGTCCAGGTTGGGGTAATATTTCTCTTTTTGTGCTTCACATTCACTTAGAATCAAGAGGCCATGCTGCATCCCTGCTGCAAATGGAAGCGCCCTCTCCTGTGCAGAGGTTCATTTTGCAGGGAAATAGGGAGAGGAATGCCATACAAACCACCCACTTCCAGCAGGCACTGGGAGAGATGGGAGAGGACTGGTATCACATCCTCTAGAGCTGGGTGCAGAAGACATTCTGGGAGATCCCACTCTGGGGATGCTGGCTGGCACCTGTATGCTTCCCTGCATGCCAAAGAGGTTAAAAAAGTATTGCATCTCTCTGATGCAGTCTCCCCACTCTACTTTACTCTTTTTATTTATTTATTTATTTATTTGTTTGTTTGTTTGTTTGTTTTTATTTTTATTTTCCCCTACTGTTAGTTTGTGCTGGTTTGAAAATAAGACAGGCACTCCAAACTGTCAGGGAACTTTGGCATTGTTTCACTGTACAGAGGAAGTTTCCTACAAGACCTGTCCCACAGTGTGAGCTGTAGAATTACAATATCCTCACTAAGAAAAACGATTAGGCTGTGGATGTTTCTGAAAGCCTGGTTCTGAGTTAGATTTCATCACTCACTACCCAGCAGAAATTTGACATTAGGTTGTACATGAGAGCAGTCACAAGGTCACCAACTGCAGAAGAAACTTGTCACACCTAGAGAGTCTAGAGTTCATTCCTATGGGGTTTTGCCAGCTTTGCAGCAAAGTTGTAGCAATGCTCTTGCAGCAAAATTTAATACAGAAGATGAAAGCATTTCTTAGTGGAATAGAGTTTTTACAAGTCATTTACCCTGAACATTTACTTTAAAAAATTGCAGTCTTCAGATATAACTTAAAATTGATGAATAAGCAAACAAATCACATATATTGTCTGCAAAAACTAGTCTGGCCAGCTCTAGTTCATAGCCAGAAATTATTCACTTTGTATTTTATAGTCATACTTAAAATAATCAGCAATGAGCTTATCTCCCAGGTACATTATAAATGTCTGAGACACATGTAAAAATAAAGTAATGTTTTATTTATACAATAGCCCACTCTTCTTTTAGTCAAATGATGGAAGTGATACCTGAGTAAATGCTGAGTATAAAAGAGTGAAATGTGCTAATAGCACCCCCTTACACTAGTGAGCAGCTTACCTGCTCTGAGCATTGTGTGTGGAGACCTGGCCATCTAAAGACCAAATCAGGAGGCACAGCCTAGGTTTGGTTCTAACTCTCTAACTCATCCTGCTGCCTGGTCTGAGTTGGGGAAGTTGGGAGCCAGATCCAAGTGGGTACAGATCCAAGTGACTGTGTTGAGAATTGCTGATCTGATGTAGCAGGTGACCCTTCACAGCACAAAGCAGTCCCTGAGGGCTCACTGCTGGTGTCTCTGCAGGAGGAAACCGTGGAAAGACCCACAGAATCAATACATTCCTCAGATTGCTCTGAACTGAGAAGTGCCCTTTGCTGTGCATCCCACACTTGTGCCAGTGCTGAGACCCTTCCTTCGAATGACTGGCACAGTCAGATACTGTCTGACAAAAAATAGATTGTGTGCTTGAATTATCAGACAAGAAACAGTCACTTTATCTAATGAGATATTTTTACAACATGGAATGTTTCTTGATGCCCTCAGTCAGCCATAAAGCTGTTTTTCTGTTTATCAAAAGAAGTCAGCATTTGCAGTTTTCCCATGTGGATACATTGCTTGGTACCAGGCCCCTAACCCCTTCAGTAATCTATCACAGAATATTTTAGTTTGGAAAGCACCTCTGGAGATTATCTAGGTAAATTTTTAACTTAGATCAGGCTGCACAAGTCTTTGTCACTTCTAAAGCTTTTGTTTCAGAGTGTGTCTGAACAAAGAAACTCCAAGGATTTTCACTGAGAGAACATGCATAATGACATAGTAATTTAGAACAGCATGCAACTTCACTAAGGCAGAACTGCAGCTGTTGCATCAGACCCTGATAATCCTTGGCCCCTGCATCTGTGGCACTGGGTTCCAGTGTTGGTTCACAGAATTGTAGAATATCCTGAGCTGGAAGGGCCCCACAAGGATCATCAAGTTCAACTCCTGACTCTGCACAGGACAGCTAAGAATCACATCATGTGCCTGAGAGCATTGTCCAAATGCGTCTTGAACTCTGATCTCAGAGTTGGTGTTGTGACTACTTACTGGGGTGCCTGTTCCAGTGCCCAACCACCCTCTGGGTGAAGAACCTTTTCCTACCGTCTGAGCTAAGTCTCCTCTGATTCAGCTTCAGGACAACCCTCAGGTCCTGTCAATGTCACCAGAGACAGGAGACCAGTGCCTGCTCCCTTGATTCCCACCATGAGGAAGCTGTAAACCATGATGTCTCCCCTCAGTCTCCAGGCTGAACAGACCAAGTGACCTCAGACACTCCTCACATCCTCCCCTCCAGAGCTTTCACTATCCTCATGGCCCTTCTTTGTTTTTTCTCTAATAGCTTAATGTCTTTTTATATTGTGGCTCCTGAAACTGCACACAGGACTTGAGGTGAGGCCGCACCAGCTCAGTGCACAGCAGGACAATCTCCTCCCTGGACACTCACTTTTTATCAGAGCACAATCATCAGTGAGTTTGAATTCATCGAGGTCAGTAGCTAACGTAACATGCATGTCAATGAGTTCAGAAGCCTGTACCTCCAGTTTCTTCTAAATTCACTGCTTTTATTCATTAAAGTTTGCTTTCAGACTATGAAAATCCTGAGGTCGGGGCACTTTGCATGTGTGTCTTCTGAGATGAGTCACCAACGCTCTGGCTGGCAGGGGCTGCCATGAGCTGTGGTCTGCTGCTGCAGAATTCTTTAGCAATGGAAAGTTACAGACATTCAGCACTTTGTAGGTCTCTCCTTGATACCTTAGAGAATTTGATCTCTGAGATGCGTATAAAAATAGAAATCCAGAATTTTTTAATTAGCACAACAGAATTTCAAACTTTTCCAAGAAACAATCTCCAATTTAGTATTATGTGGACTACTTTTGAGACAAAACCATTTCACAGATAAATACCAGAGGGGTCATAAATAATGAAAAAATGAAAAATGTAATAAATATAATAAATTGAGGATATTTAATTTTGGCATAATGGTTCTTTACAAATGTAAGAATATATAAGAATACAACATAATATACAAAAATATCTATGACAATTTTAAGATAACAAAAAGTGTTGTACTTAATATTAGGACTGGTTAATATTAATTCAATGCAGAAATGTCAACATCAATAACAATTTCAACATGTCACAGAAATACAACACCACAGATTAAATGGAAAGATGCTATGAAACACTCTACAAACTCGTACTCAAACTGATTCATGATCTGTTGAATCACATAAAAAGGTGAAGAAGATGTTTAGATAAACATTGCCAGATTTGTACCACTCTTATTTTTTAAATTCTTGTTTTGTTTAAAGGCACAAGGAACTACTATCAGTAAGTTATTCATAAGAGAAGTGGCAGCAGCAACAATGAAATTTGCCCCGGCACATCTGAGGGAGTTCCCAGCTGTGGGGAGGAAGGACTGTGCTCTCCAGGCTGCCAGCCTTCCATACCATCTGTGAGCCTACCCATATCTTCTACAGACTCCTGCACAGTAAAAGTGGCATCAATAACAAAAGGGAAGGGTTAGCTTAGTCAGAAAAGAAACACGAGTTCAACACATGTTTGGAGATGGCAAAAAAGCAGTCCCTGACTCCTCTTGGAAATGTATACATTTTCTGTATATTTCAGTGCATTCTGGAACTGACTGCAAAACAAGTAAAATTTACTAATTGCTAACTATCAAGCATTAGAATTGTACATTTTAAGAATTTCAGGGCAGTGCAAGGTCTTGACTAATGCAGCAGCAGTACTGTTGGTCTGAGTTATCAGGCCATTTTTTTGCCCTCTAATTCTCCTGGAATGTGTGATATACCTGAAGTCACATATTGGAGTACGAGGAAAATATTCAAGCCTCTTCTTGAAAGACTTATTCATTTTTAATATTTTCCACTGGTTAACCACAAACATTAACAGCAGAGCGCATGTATGAGAACCTGAACATGAACCTCAAGAAGCAAAAATTTTAGCCATAAGAATAGTACATTGTTCTCCTCAGCAGTGCTATTTTTTTTTTCTCAGAAAATAAAACTGGTTTTATTTAATATAAAAAAAAGAGCCAGTCCAAAAAAATAAGCTTTAGAATCCCAGTTTGAGTCAAAGTAAATTACTTAGTTTATTCCACATATCCTTAGCAAAGCAGTATTTTCACCAATGATACTGGTAGGCAAAGTTTATTGTAGGAGACAAACAGAAATGTCAATTATTGCTCCCACAGTGTCCTCAAGGAGTTAATGGCCCATGCAGGACATGCAAGATGATGTCAGCACATACAAACTTGTGTCCTGCAGCTGGCATTGGGAACTTCTTATTTGTTCCAGCAGCCACCAGCTAGCTGCCACTTTCCTGGCCTCTGCCAGTAGTACAGGTCTTCTGAATGTCAGATGAATCTGTTATTTCTTTGTTTTCTTTTCTTTGGCTGCCTTCCTCGGATTCTTTCTGCGTTTCCAGTTTTCTGCTCTCAGTATTGTGATCAACGGATGAATTTAGCTTGGATGAGTTCCATCTCCATCTTCTCAGGCTCCTATAACAATCTTCTCTGATGTTTTCACTGACCAGAACATAGATGATTGGATCGGCAACACCGTTTGCAGTGCCTAAACACAGAAACACTGTAAAAACTGGATATATCTTGTTTTCAAATGGACATGGGCAGTCCTGATGAAATATAAAGTATACGGCTCTTATTATGAGCACCACATGGTATGGAGCAAAGCAGATCAAGAAAATAACAATAATGGCAATAGCCACATACTTCACTTTGGCTTTCTGGTGACAAGTCAAGCTGCTGCTTCTTTTTGTAGTTTGGAAAATTTTGTAGTTTGTAAAAATGAGGATTGTGAAGGGTATGGCAAATCCAAATAGGAATCTAGCAAAGCTGAAACAAGCCAGTATTATGTTAAGAGGCACTGTCTCAAAGCAGGTTTCTGTACATTTTTGCTTATCTTCCATGTAAAATACTGGCGTGTGGATCACTGCAACCACAGCAAAGAGAAAACAGACTATTATGATGGCCTTTTTCTGTCCTCTTCTCCCCCTTGATTCCAGAGAATACACCAGTGCCACGTAACGATCCACAGAGATGCAGCACAAAAGCAGAATGCTGATGTAGATATTGCAGAAAAAGATGAATCCTGTTACTCTGCAAGCAGTGTCAGTCATGGTCCACTTGTGCCCGTTTTGCACATAGATAATCCATAAAGGCAAGGTGCTTAAATACATCAGATCACACAATGATAAACTGAAAATGTAGATGGCAACTACTTTATTCCTTTGGATTTGTACAAATGTAAGCAGAGAAGTTAAGCAATTTGCTGGAAGGCCTATGGCAAAAACAATGCTGTAAACAGCAACCAGAAGTGTCTGACTCTGTTCATAGGGAATTTCTGGGCAAGTGGAGTTACAAGTTTGGTTTAGACAATGTTCCATTATTCTTTTTCCAGCTGGTATTTCCTGCAAATGAGAAGACAATGTGGAAAGTTAGCATTGCATCACTTAAAAATGTGTCAGTAAAGGTTGTGGTCCCATAAGTGCCAGCTTGACATGCCAGTGGATCAAGTGGGATGGGGGATGTTTGAAAGGTGCCTCCTCTGATAAGAACTGAGAAAGAGAGGGTCATGTCCCTCCAACTCTGAGAGTTGGACTGGATTCTGGAGGGTGTGTGGAAGCTCTCTCAAGGGACATCTGAAGTTCTGTCCCTGGACATAAAATCATCCATCTCCTTTTTGTCAGTTCCCATTCTAAAATCATACCACAAATGCTAAAACACCATCATTCCTCATGCCATGTATCACCTGCACCCAAAATCTCACATGGGGATCAACCTACAAAAGTAAGGTATATGAATAAGAAGTCGTAGAGCAGCTTAGACATATTTTTTAAAAAAGCTAGATTCAGTATTGTCCCATCTTCAGAATGACTGGAGAAAAGAATCCTCACTGATTTGTGGAGAAGATGGCATGGTACTCAGACCAGTGACAGGACCTGAGAGAGTGGCCTGAAGATGTATCAGGGGAGGTTTAGCTTGGATATTAGAAAAATATCCTTAACCCAGAGGGTGGTTGAGCTGGTGTTTACTTACAAACATGGTGGTTGCAGTAAGGCTGGTGGTGACAAGTTTTTTGCTGCCTCTGAGCATCTGCCACTTTTGGTGGAGGGGTCTCTTCTGGGCCACCTACCGAACTGCTGTGTAGAGGGGATAAAAAGTGCTTGATTTCAGGGTCAGCAGTGGTTCTCTGCCCAGGCCTCATCTGTAAACTGACATACAGAGCTTGTCCTTGACTCAAACATGCCTGGCAGTGTGAGAGCTGCTGTACACCTGCACACCACAGAGGGTCTTGGAGACCTCTCCTGCCATGGTAAAGCACAACAGGTGAATACAGTTCATAGGCAGATGGTGACAGCCAGGGCAGGGACAATGGCAGAAGGCACACACCACCTCAGTAACTCATCAGCTTGTCTACCCCACACACCTCAATAAGAACACCTTCAGGAGTGGTTGAGGGTACTCTCTCCTCCCCTCCTCCTGGCTTTGCATGCTTCTCTTGAGCCTGTGCTTGTCTGAATAGTCTCCTTTCTGTACAGCTTCTCCCAGAGCAGTCAGTGATGGTGCAGGGCAGGAACCACTAGAAGAGTTCTGTGGACACATGGCTCTCAATGCTTGTCTTGCCTCCTCCCCTCCCACTTTTGCTCCTAGTCCCATGCTCAGCACCCATGAGGGAGCCTCAGGAAGGAGATGCCTGTGACTTTGTAAGGCATTTTTCCTTGGCATTTGGCATATGGACTAAGCCACAGGGCTGGGGCTGAGCTGAAGAGACCTTCACCTGTAAATGGCTGTCAGCTGCCAAGCTCAATGCCTCAGATGACCATGTGCAGCCACAGGATGGACTTACACTCCACAAGAAAATACAGGTGCTGAAGGACTATCCTGAAGTTTTGGCTTGTCAGCTTGGGAGCTTGTATCCTTCCCAGCAGGAATGCTCCAAGTCCCAGCCCAATATAAGAAAGGAAGAGAGGAGGCCACCCATTTGCTCCACTCCTCACCTTCTCCAGGCTCTCAGCCATGTCCAGGGAAGAGTCTTCTTCCACTGGCCACTGCATCCACCCCCAGTTCAGAGCTTGCCTCCACTCCATTCTCCAGGCCTGCAGAGAGGTTTCCCCCTCAAACTTAAGATCACAAAGCAGCACTAAGCAGAAAATTTATAAAATTTCTCCTGGTGACATTTTCCCTTGTATTGACACACCCTGAAGGGGAAGGAAGTAACACCACAATCCACCCTGTGACTAAAGTCAACTTCTCTGTGCTTCTATGCCCCCTACAATTGAAAGCACATTTATATCCTTCTCTCAGACCTTTAGAATTTAATAGTTTGATGCTTGGCTCAGCCCAGAAGATTCCCAGTTCTGTCTTCCTCTGGGATGTCAAGGCTAACCTGCATCTCAAATATTAATTAAAATGAAAAACAGTAATAATTACACAAATGAAAAAAATATACACTACTTTCTGTTAATATTTGTGATGATCAGTTTTGGTTTGAACAGCAGAACTCAATAGATCTATCACACCCAGCAATTTTCAAGCATTTATAAAGGGTCAAACATAGTGATGCTGACAAGGATGAGCAATATCCAAGAACACATTTGTGAGATACAAACTGTTCCAATGAGTTATCTTTGTTGCCCTGTATCATTCAGTGGAGCAAAGCCTCTCCAACACAGCTGTTTTTACCTTTTTGTGGCCTATCCTGATCTGCCAGGTCTCACCAACCATAACTAGGGATTACAGCAGGTACTGGCTGTGTTTCGCATCAACAGCTCAGTGTATTTTTGTCAGCACTCTGAGGCTTCTTGCTCTGTGAGAGACACTGCACAAGACAAACCACAGTTATCACGTGCTTGTTTCTCACCTTCAAGACGTGCAAAACATCTCATCTTCCAGGACAGAGATCACGAAGCACCTGAGCACAAGTCACTGGAAGACTGGGTAATCCACTAAGATTTGCTGCATGCCTACTCTGTATTTACACTCTTCCATTTCTAATGTTCTTGTGTTGTGTCCTCACTGTTAGACAATCAGGTAATTACGTTTCATACTCCTAAAATGCAGTGGCACCTGCTGCTCATTTGGGCCAGTTGCATGAATCTTTTCTCAAGAAAAATCTTTTCAGTAACACTGAAGTGTAAAAAAAAGAAGTGAAACCAAGCAGGAAGGCAAAAGGCTTTACTTAGTCTATTTTTTTTTTTTTTGTTATTTGTGTATGAACTGCTCATGTGAAACTGTTTAAATTTCCAAAGGAGAAGTTGGAGTGATAAAAGTAACCACTATTAGAAAAAGTGAAAAAAGAAAATTACAGATATGGCTACGAGGAAGAGAAGGATAAGTTTAAAAATGCACAACAACTGGACAGAGACCTCTTGAAAGTCTTTGGATTAACTCACCTGAGATACACAGGGACAAAAGAAAAAAACAAAGGCACAGTGAAATCCATATCATGAGTACAATTACATGAGCAAAGCACATTAATTCATATATTTTTTATTTTCTAATATTTTTCTGATCATACATCTTTTCCAGGGATTATTGTTAGAGTAGAAAGTTTTGAGGCATTTATGTGGATATTAGGAACAATTTAAAATAACCGCTATGATGGTTAAAATTAAAACAAACTTTCCCTTCACACTTTCCTTCCTGTCCCCAATATCTGTAGAGGAAAATAACCTGTGTGTCTTAAAGCATAAATCAGCCCTCAGTGAAAGAGGACCTGAGTTTCTCCTGAGGTATTTTGTGTGCTTTCCATAGTAGAACGTGCTGCTGAAGGATTTGACACAAGGGTGCCAGTTGGACACTCAGATCTAATATTGAAACACATCAGTTCCCACATGTGACATTTCTGCCACCTACGGTGCTCGTCACCAGCAATGTCACTCCTCCAACGTCTAAACCTGGGCTTCTCCTTCTCACGCAGAACTTACACTACCTGCCTGTGAATTATCAGCTGATAAACTTTTGTGTCTCTTAACTTGAACCGTAAGAAATTGCTGTGGATTATTTGCTCTGCTGTTCTTGAAAGAAGGAAAAATGTTTATCGTGTCTTTGAATAGAAACAGATCATGGCCCATTCTCCCAGCAAGTCAGTGAACTGCTTTATTTTTTTTCCATTATTAATAAACCAATTAGTAGAGGAAGTCACTCCTATAAGCAAATCTCAGCATAAAAAGGAGAAATAGCCATGGCTCCATTTGGCTACTCATCAGACCAATCATTTTTACTGACACACAACACAGTGGATTTGAAGCTATGTAATTTGAAATTTGAACATAAACCCATGTATTTTCAAGCAACATCGTTCCAAATTTGAACATAATATATGAATATAATCTTGGCATGATAGTTTCAAAGCCCTGTTTAGAAAAAAAAAGTGTTTTAAAGCTTTCCTGGGAATCCAGCCTGAGCACAACTCTATCTTAAAATATCTTTCTTCCACTGGTGAAGTAGGTGCCTACTGCTGGTTAAAACAAGTTACAGGACATTTGTAGGCTGAAAGCAGCAAGACTGGGATTAGTTATACAGCCTTTAAATTTATTTCTATATTGTAGATATGAGATATAAGCAGTCTTATAAAAGATATTAAAATAAAGATAAATATAAAAATAAAGACATTTGGTAGAAGAGAGAAGTTATTAATCAATTGCCTTTCAGAAGGGGAGGAGCTCAGCAATCTTTCCTGATGAGGGAAAGACACTTGATTTACCTCAAGATAACACTGTTCACAGATGTGAACTCTCAATGACTGTAGATTTTAAATACCCAAATGCAGGTTTTTTACATAAATCCATACATCCACTTTCCATTTTCCACAATCTAGAAATCCCATAATAGTACTAAATGTGCTAATTGGCTAAAATGAGCAGCTGTGGTTTTACAAAGGGGAACTGTAATAATTTAGGTTTGACAACGGCCCAGGATTAGGGATCCTTCCCTAATGTGGGTGCCCTAGTGCCATGTTTCCTGGAGACAGACTGCACAGGAGAGAAAATGTCTGGTGGGTGGGACAGAAATACGCTGACAAAAGATCCTGCTACTGGGTTTAAGACCATGTTATTCAACACATATAAAAGCAGGTAAAACTGCTTAAATGTCATACATTGTAGGTAGGGGAAGTTCACAGATGAAAAATAGACCCCAAAATCCACCTGTACCAGGGGCCTTTTTTCTCTGGTCTCATGATTCAAAGGCTGTGAGTTAGGATTTTGGGACTTTGCACCTAGCAAAGTTTCTCATTCCTCCCTGAGAGCATCAGAGTGTAGCTATTGCAAGGCAGATTTACACCCTGGTACCTTGTGTGGAAAAGAGGAATGGCTCCACGGCCAGAAGAAGCATCAGGAAACCCAGAAAAGCTGTCATAAATTTTAGGCTAAACTATAAAGCCTGTCGAGTCAAAAGGCTGAGGAAAGTGTAGATGTTGGAGCAGCAGCAGTGAAAGTGAGAAACTGTGGGCACCTCTGCTTCACACCTGAAACCATCAGGCACTGGAGCTCAATGACTCCCTAAAGCTATTGCAGCTTAATTGGTGTCCTTGACATTGGGGGGCTAATTGTATATGGCTTCTGTTAAAGAAGTGGCTCATTTGGAAACCCAGCTGACCAAACTTTCCTACTGGCTTGTGCTGGAACTACAAAGTTTTAGAAGAAGAGGATGAGAGTGGTGATTCTCATTCCTCTCTATTGCATCAGGGTGCTCAAGGAAGCACAGCCAAGTGCCAGCAGATTTGGCACTAAGGGCTTACAAGTGGATAGATACGGCTCTGGATTCCCAGAAGAGCAGGCTGGGATATTAGGGAACAGGCTGTTTTAAGAAGGTGAGGAGGTCTAGCTATGCTGCCACACTGTTAGAGGTGAATGTGTCTTATTGCCAGGTTAAAGGAAAATCTGACTTCAAGCAGATGAACAAAGAAGCACCAAGACCTATGTCCAAACCCACCAGTGTACCCCTTAAAAAGAAGTGCTCTGTTATTCTTTAGATTTTAGGATTTCCCCAGCAGCTACATATTGATATCTTCCTCCTTATTCTTGGCCTCCAGGCCTTCAAACATGAGACTCCTGCCAAACCTTTGGTACCTGCAGTTAGAAACACACTATGAGCTGTAGAAAGGCCCAGTCTAGAGTCATCTCCACCCAAAACTACTGTGACTCAAAATCATCTCTGGGGTAGCAGCTGTTCAGCTGGAGTTGCTGGAGATTTCTGGTCTGGGTTGATACATCTCACCCTTCAGTAAGCAGCAGGACGTGGCCATGTGTGATACCTGGACCAGTGCAAGGCATTAAGAAAGGTCTTCAGGACCTGAAGCAACCACAGCCACACTGTGGCCCAGAGAAGGACTTGTTCCTGCTAGGAGGAGCATCATTTGCAGACCTGTGAAGTTGGGATCTCCTCCAGGAGATGGTCAGCCTGGCAGCATGGCCAGGACTACAGCTTGCGGCATCCCTTAGCTGGCACCTCTGTGCTCCTTGTGTTGCTGCTACACAAGAACAGGGCAGTGTTGTAGCAGAGTTGGAGTTTTAGTGCCCATTCAGTTATCCTACCTTGTGGTGAGTGGCTTTGCTTATTTAAAGTTGGCTGCGGATGGTGGCTGGCCAATGACTCTGTGTGTTTCCCATGTCTTGGTTTGTTTTTATTGATGACCAAGGGTTGTGTCTGACCACAGTGTGGTCCTGTGTGCTGTTGGCCTGTCACTGCTGAGCCCTACCCAGGCTCTGTCCCTCATTGCTGACCTGGTCACCTCCTGCAGCCTGTCATCACCTGGGTCTGTCTTTCCCTGTCTGTGATCTTTGTACTGCCATGGCTCATTCCTGCCTTTCACCATCCTGCTGCTCCTTTTCCTCCCTCTGCCCCAAGGCAGTGCTTTTCAAACCACTGCTGTCCCAGGAGATTCACAAGTGGCAAATCATACCTCTACTGTTGTTCAAGCTCCTGGAAGTCAGAGGCAAGTGTCCAGTGCCACCAGGCAGTGACACTTGCAGAGAATATTTATTCATAACCAAACACATCTGATCAAACTCTCAAATTCACAAGCTTCCCCTCTTCCTGCACTGACACCTTCACTGCAGTAATTACAGTCACAGAGATGACAGGCTCTTTCTGCATCCCCAAAATGTGTTTGCTGCTTTCATCCCTCTTAAATCCCCCAGTCAGAGCATGGCTTAACTGCTGCAAAGAGTGAGCACAGATAGGATGGCTTTTCTTTGCCACGAGTAGGAAAAAGCAAAGGTAGTGTTGAGCTTTTGACCTTGTGACAGTAGATTATCTCTCCCTGATAGGGGTCTTGGCCAGCCCTTGTGGGTCTGTATGGAAACTGCTGTGGTGGCATCATCAGTACTAAAGATGTTGCTGGCAAAAAGAGCAGAGCTGCCCAAAATAATTTCATGATCTGACAGACTTGGGCTCACTGGCATACTGGTTGTTAATGACTAGCTTAACTAGTTTCATCTCAAAATTGTTTTACTTTTGTCTAAAGTGGATGTCTCAGCATGCAGGATTTGTAAAGCCTTGTGAAAACCACAGGGCCTTCTTTACTTTAAACAATCCTGTTTTTAAGAGTGTCTACCAATGGTATTTAACAGTGCTCTGAACTTAGACAAAAATATTTCCCCCTTCTCCATTTACTATGAAGCACAATTTCTTGGTTCCTTTTTCTCTTCTGATTTGATCTCAACTAATTGGAGAACTTCCATTTTCCTTTTTGACATCTGGGTCACCCCCTGTAGCTACCTGCTCCCATACTAGCAGCAGGGCTTTCCCCTTAAGCCTATAGTGATACCAACAAAAACTGTGATGCTCAAAGATTCCCCTTTGCATGTACACACACCTCTGATATGTCTGTCAGCTCAGTCACTTCTGCTAAATCTGTGGTGTTTCATCTGAATCCTGATCTCTGATCTCTTCTGGCTCTTTATACATCTACCACAATGAGCATCTCATTCTTTGTTGGCACACTTAGGGCCTACCCTGGAAGTTATTAATGTAAAAATCCCAGTTAGCAGGTATTTCCCAAAGTGTCCTGACACTTGACAGCAAAATTATTTGTGTAATCAGGGTGAGGCTGTAAGATCAGTGTCTCCCAAGAGGCTTGGGAAATGCTGAACCTGAATCATCTGCACTTTCAGGCAGAAATCTGTATAGAGGGGGTGCCCAATCCAAACCTTTAAATTTCTTTAAATATAGTGTCCTGTGTAAAGAACTTTGGCAAACATCTCAGAAGAATATCAGTCTTGCCCATTATGTACGAATAAGCAGAATAAATGCTGGGGGTTTTTTTGTTAGGTTGGGTTTTTTAGTTTTTGTTTCCCTCCTACAGCCCTCTTCTTTTTCCCCACAATGAAGTTACTGGAAGTTAAAGAGCTGCTGGTTTAGAGGCAGCAGCGGATCTAAATGGGATTATGAGAAGGTTTATTTTAAACCCAGATGCTCTTTGGTCTTTGGCAAATTAGTCAAATTAGTCAACTCCAAATATATATATATATATATATATATATGTTAATTTAAACTCCTGTTAACCTCCACATTCCTGAGTGCCAGAGATCAGCAGTGCTGTGTGAATAAAAGGTGGAGAAAAAGAAGGAATGTAGTGTATCCAATTAGTCTCTATAGATCAGCAGGTAAACTTGACAATTAAATGTCTGCCTTGCTTTTCCAGCAGAGTAAGGATAAGAGGAAAGGCTGGGTGTGAATTCTCCTGAAAAGAAACCCAGCGTTCAAATTTCTATTGTAATTCTGTATTGATGGCTCATGCACTGCAGTGATAGCTGAAGCCAAGCTCACAGCAACCTCTATTCTGCCAAAATGCTTCAATCCTAATAATCGTCTATCCCTGACTGGAACTAAAGTTCATTTCTAAGAGAAATATGGTTTTTATGGGGAAGGGAATTCCTAAGGAAGCCAGATAGGAAGGACTGCATTATGTGCAATTAATTAAAACAGACCCAGCAACTACATAAATCACGAGGAGATTTAGACTACGGCGAGGCATCAACACCATCTGCATTTCTTGAGCACAAACACGCGGCGTGGAGAAACAGTGACCAAAACAAAACAAAGGAAAACGCTGCTAAATAGAAGCAATGCCTTGACTCAGAGATGGAACACTTACCATTTTCCCCCCTTGTTTTTGCAGAGGAGACGATGGAGCGCTCCAGCCCGAGCCGCGCTCGGAGGCGGCTCTGGCAGCGCTGCAGGAAGTAGTGACGGTACCACGTGCAGTCCCAGGAGCTGGGAGCTAAAAGAAGTTCTGTGGGCACTTCATCAGACTCCCCAAGTGTGTCACTTTTAGCTGGGTGTGCACAGAAAGCAGAGGCTGCCCCGAGCCGGCAGAGCACCCAGGAAGAGAAGCAGCCTTAAAACATGAAGTGTTCGCTGTCAAATTCTATCACTTGTACAGGGGTGGGCGGTTTTGCTTTAGTGACTGCCGGACTCTTGTTTGGGCTCCTGTTCTGGGCGTGCCCCCAAATCGCTGCAAACATGCCCCGAAGGGACAAGGGACCCATGAACTGCCCCAAACCCTGCTCGGGGCAGGGCGCCTGCGGGAGGTGCTGATTTCTACAGTAGAGGCGATTCCCACTGGGTGCGACACATGAACTCACCTGATGATGTGTGAATTGGCCGGGTATTGAGAAATGGGAAACAGTATTGGAGCCCAATATGAGGGAGTGGTGATAGGAGGGAGAGCCTATTCTGGTGCCAGCTGGGATAGAAAAGGCTGAGAATGCTAAAGAAGATTTGATGGTGTTTTGAACACCTTGAAGAAGTAAAATTGAAGTAAATGGAAATGTTTATTTTAACCTCAATGAGTTTAGATTGGGCATTTTGAGAATATTTCTTTCTGCCATTTAACTTCTGGGTGCTGTTTAGCCAGTTGCCTTTAAAGGTAGCATGTTCAAGCAAGGTAAGCTGCATAAGTGATGTCCTCTATGCATTTTTCATAATTTCCTTACTGAGGTACAGTGACTGTCCAAGCAATAAGAGAGAAAAGGGTCCAGCCTTGTTTTAACTCGGTTCTACAAAACACAGATTCCCCGCCCCAGCACTACCATAGAGAAATTGCTTATGCACCACTGATCAGTGAACAGAAATAATTGTGAAAGACTGATGGGGTCCAATGTGTTTGAAAGACTTTAAGACTTGAGTTTGACTTGAGTTTTTCACTCCCCTTTAATTAGAAACTGTTAAGAGAAAAGCAGGAAGGATATTTCTGTGTTCCACTGTATATGAAAATGCTCTGTGTTAATGTTATCTTCCCCTGGTTGTGACCAACAAGAACTTATAAATAGAGGAAATGTCAAATCACCTACCTCTCCTTCCTCCACCTGCAACTGAATACAGTGTTGTTGTCATGTATTGCAAAAGATTACCGAGGAAGACAATTTTGTGTGGTCATACATCTTTTTGTAGGTAACCAAGGTTCATTTTTTTGAAAAATGATAGAATATGGCTTTAAATTTGCAGCATGGCAAGTGAGGAAATGAAAACAGTGTCTTGAAGTACAGGTCTTAGTAGGAAACAGTCAAATGTCTGTCTCTTCCATTACCAGGCAGTGCACTGAATGGGGAGAGAGCTGCAGATCTGTCTGGGGAGTGCAGCGTATTACAGGATGGCAAAAGGGACTTTCTTAATCATAAGCAAGGCAGGGAAGTGCCCAAGAGTCTCTCTAGGACAGCAGCGTCCAGGGGCCAAGAAGCACTGAGCATTGAATTCTGCTCTGTGCTCCTGTGGCCAAAGCACTGTGCAAGTGCCCCTGCACTGGTGTGATAAAACAACTGTGCCCAGCAAAGAGTCTCAGTAGCTTGTGGTTCAAACTCGGCTGTGACAGTGCCTGTGATGCTGTCTGGGACAGGGACAAAAGCTGGCCAGGGTGGTTTTTTTCAGTCTATATCAGGACCAACCACAGGTTGGATCCTTCAAGCCAGAATGTGTTAAGCTCTGCTAAAACCAAAGCTCAGCTTCCTCCCAGCCACTTCCTACCTGCAGAGTCTTTCCCTTACACATGAGGTGCATACACGTGCCACCCTGGCAGCCAGGCCAGCTGAGTGGCAAAACCACTGAGCTGAGCCCAGCACAGAGCTTACACGGATTTCTGTCTGACCATGCATGCCTAATCCATAGCGTGCAGTCTGCAGGAAATGCAGAAGCCTTCCAGTCCTGCTGCTGCAAATTAAAAACATGGGGCTGTCAGTTGCTAAGACTTTTGATTCAGTGGCTTTCCTACATGGGATGGGCGGGATGACACAGTCAGATTCTGGCTGCTTAGTCAGGCTGCATAAATGCTTTCATCTCACTTCTGTGTTGGAAAGCCCTCTTGCTTTAAGTTTGCCTGTTTTTGTGAGTGGTGTGTAGAAATTTGGCTGTTCTCCGTTTTCACTGGTGCAGTGATGTGCTGTGTGCCTCAGAGGTGGAAATCCACTAAGCTGAATGTGACTGATCATGCTCTCATCAAGGAAAGGTCTCTCACTCTGAAGAGAAAAGCTCTATCTATGTTTGACAGTCCTACCCTGTCACATACTGTGATTAATGTGGTCCCTGTCAGGAGCTTGCTGGCAGAGCAAAGCTGGTTGTCACACAGAGCTTCTGAGAGACCTTTGAGACCACTGACTTCCCTGGAGCAACAACAGCTTTATCCTCAGTGTGGTAAGAGTGGAGAGGTGCCAGTCTGTACCTTAGGGTCCTTGGGACCAGGTGGGGTTATATCTGACAGCTTCTTTGGGACCACCCTGCTGCTGGTGGTGTGGCCAAAGCCGAGACAGCGACTGTGCTGCTGCAGCTCAGGGAAGTTGGCTCCAAACTTTGAATTCAATCACTGAACATGTGTGTTCCCAAGCATTCCAGCCCATCCACTTTGTCCTTTCATTCAGCTCCAGCTGTTGGAATAAAAGGAAACTGAAAACATAATGAGTTAGCAGGCGCCCATCGCTGCCCACTACGCTGCACGGCGGGCTCAGCTCTGCTGCTCCTGCTGCACGTGCAGCCTTGTGACAGATGTCTGGCTTTCTTTTCTTATGAAAACCCCTCCTTATACTAAGAAACTCTAACACCCACAGGGGTAGAAAGGTTGCAGTTGTTAGTGCATGAGGAGGAAAAGGGTGCGGTTCAAAGAATACTCACTCTAGAATTTTTTTTTACAAACTCAAAGCAGTAGTAGTGCTGGGCCAAGACCTGAAATTGGTTTAACCTTCACAGATCAGAGAGAAGTTCAAGCTGGTTTTGCATCTTGTGCAAACAGATCATATGGCTACCCAGAGCTCTGTGCTACTGCAGGACTCTTATATTTTTTGGATATTAAATCTTGGGTTATTACAAAAACTGTGTCAACCGTGGAAACAAAGTCATAAAATTCATCCTCCTATTCCAAATCCTGAGGGAGTGGAGTGGCTGAAGAACAGGGAATTGACATATACAGAAATGCCTTGGACAAACCTGGGTTCAGATAAACCAAGTCTCACTCAAACACTCTGCTGTAAGTCCAAATACTTTTTTTTTTGCTACCATTGTTTTCCCCTTAGCCTCCTTCAGTTTGCTCTGCAGCCAGGCTGGACCAGGTGATGCAGCAGGGATTCAAAGGGATTTGGTGTTTACATTGCATCAGCTCCTCCTGCAGTGGTCAGGGACGCTCGCTGCCAGCTCTCCATGGCAAAGATCCCAGCAGTCCACCTTGTGGAGCTGCACCTGGAGGTGGGTGGCTTTAGGAAGCTGGTACCCTGCTAGGGGAGGATGTCACAGAGCTGGCAGGCACCCGTGGGTGACCCCAACACGTCTGCTCAGCGCCGAGGGGCACCTTAGAGAAAAGCCGCAGACAGGAAAGCAGGAAATGTTTTGCAGAACAGAGATAACATAGAAAATAATGGTCTGTAAATGGTTTGATTTGCTGATTTACACGTCCAGGGGCTGCCTTGTAAGCACACAGGAAAAGGAAATGGAATGGAGGAGGAGGGGGAGAAAAAAGGCAAGAGGACAACAAAACAGGCTGGCAGGTTTCACTGGGAACGGGACTTCATGTGCTGGGTTTTTTCCTGAGCATGGTTGTGGAGGTCTGCAGTCACACATGGACACTCAGGATTGTGAGCCCTTTGCTTCAAAAGGATGTCTCTATCAAAATGGGCAACATGCGTCGTTTTGGGGTCCTTCTGCACTGAGAATTCCCTGATGTATACAGCTGGAATCACCCTGGGCACGCCAGACCTTATCTAGAACAAACCAGTTCCTGAGTCACTGTTCTGAGCTTCAGCTGTGTGATGGAGGAGTCACAGAAGGTAGAGTTGTGAGCCCTGTGCTCTGTTGCTCAGATTTTCTCAAAAAAAGAAGACTTCAGAGATCTCTGTGACTTCTTTTGGGGTGAACCCTCCCTTGACATGAGCCTCAGCAAGCAGTGGGATGCACAGTCCTGCACCTCTGTGCACAAGTGATTTTTGTGAGCCTTTGCCAGACTTTGTGGTCCACCTGACTGCACCTCAGTGGGGGAGCTGACAGATCTGGGCAGGCTCTACTTTACAACTGTGTGTTTCTTAATTTGGTCCACTTCCTTTGTGTCACTGACCTCCAGTGAGGAAACTGAGGCTCATATGTGGGGGTTGAGCTGGGTGATGATTCCACTCTGCAGTGGTCAGGCCATGAAAGCATCTCCTGCAGCTGGATGGTTACCTTTGATGTCTTCTTTGAGGCATCTCCTCTGAGTCTTGGGGGGTGCTGGTGGGTGTGAAAGACCTTCCAGTCTCTGCTGGAATCATAGAATAGAATCATTTAGATTGGAAAAGACCTCTAAGAACATCCAGTCCAACTGTTAACCCAGCACTGCCAAGTTTACCACCAAACCATGTCTCTAAGTTCTACAACCACACATTTTTGAACACTTTTAGTGAAGAGTTCAAAAAATATATTGTTATAAACAACTTAATGTTTTGAAGAAAGGAAAAGGATTCATACCTGATGAAGGTATGATATCACTCCAACTAAAGTGAAAGATTTAGTGGGGCACATATTTGGAGGTATTTGCTTCACTTTTTCCTCAGATAAATTCCCTGATACAGTCTGAAAAAGAAAGTATGGTCTTCCTTGAGATTTCTAGGTATGTATACACCCCAAGGAGAAAAAAAATCCAAGATTTTTCCCTTCCTTTCCCACCTGTTTTTCAGATCCTCTTATTCCATCATAATAACAGAACAGACAACAGAAAAACCTACTGGAAATCACCCTTGAAAACACTGACTTTTGAGCTCTGGCACATTTTTTTCAGTATAAATATATCGTGCTATAAATTGGTCTTCCTACAGACACATGGGATTTTTTTCTGTGTTCAGCAGTTTGCTTTCACTTAAACTATGAATTTACAGCCTCATTTTCCAAGCATGATTTCTATGCCCTCCTTTCCATGCTGGGAATATCCTTTTTGAAGATTCATTTGTGAAGCAACCATATAAATTGGAAAGATTCTTTGACATTAAAAAACATCACTTCCATCATCTTTTCTCCTGACACTAGCAGCTTCAATCCTTTTGCACATCAAACTACTCATGGAAAGACAGATGGTGAAGCTTCACCTGGTGCTGGAGTGGTACAGGCACATTTTAACACATGACACTGGGAATGGAAAGTCTGTCTGTCTGTCTGTGGTGCATGAGAGGGATGTCTGTGGTAGCTTTTCTGGAGTGAGTTTGCAGAGTGGAAGCAGGTGGCCCTTGACACCACAGCTCTCTGTGCACTCCAGGCTACCAAGATGTGGGATATTTTTGCATGAAACCTCTGCTCAGCCAAACCTGCAGGTTTCAACATTTTAAGAAATGCAAATATTTTATAATTCTCTGCCAGATTTGGTAGCTAGTGTGTGCTGTCAAATGGGAAGAAAACTGATACAGCTCAGTTCTGGACTTATCTTGTGGTCTCTTTTCATTAATCTCATCTCTGTCTGAGTTTTAGTTTTCTCTGTTTAGAAGACATTTGTGAATTCTTTTCAAGACATCCTTTGCAGATATTTTGAGATGAAGTGGCAAAAAGATACTGTAAGAGACCCAGTTATATCAAAAATTAAGGAAAACCCCCAGATATAGATGCCTACATATAATGAGACATGGAAATCCCAGAATTTCCCAGAACCAAATGCCAGTGCTCTCACTGACCTGACTGAATGAAAGTGTCATGGTGTGCTGTGCCAGCATCACTGCTCAGGTCCCAGGCAAACAGGATCACTGGCAGGAGAAAGGCAGGTTGCAGGCCAGCTGCATCCTGGAGCTGCAGCTTGTGGAATACACACAGCAAATACATGGGTGAAAATTAAAGGTGTCTTGTTATGCTACCAAGCACCAAAGAACACAAAAATGCAAGCACACCCATATGTCTCCCATTCCTCTGCAGACTTTCCTGTCTGATCAGCTTTCCTGGCACTTTCAGGAACAGGAGGAAGGGGCTATGAGGAAGAAGAAGAAGAAAGAAGATGCTCCAGAAAGAATGCAGTGTCTTTTCTCTACTCGGTTTCAAGATGTTTGGGATACATGTCAGTGAGGGCTCTGGGCAGTGATAAACAAGCTCATGTCCTCTGCAGAGAGATGGATGTGAATGTTTGCAGGCAGCTGCAGGAGCAGCCACTGCTGTCCTACACCTGGTTCTGGGTGTCCTGGAGAAACCTGACATTGCACAGCCAGGCAGTCCCTTTGCTCAAGACTTCTTTAAAGACCAGGAAAACAGGTTGCTCCAAGCCCCATCAAACCTAGCCTTGAATGTTCCCAGGGGTGGGGCAACCACATTTTCTCTCGGCAGCCTGTGCCAGGGCCTCACCACCCTCACAGTAAAGAATTTTTTCTCAGTATCTCAACCTGCCCTCTGACAGTTTGAATCCATTATCCCTTGTCCTGTCACTCCATGCCCTTGCAAAAAGTCTCTCTCCAGCTCTCTTGTAGCCCCTTCAGACACTGGAAGGTCTCCCTGGAACCTTCTTTACTCCAGGCTGAACATCCACAACTTTCTTGAGTCTGTCTTCATAGCAGAGATGCTCCATCACCCTGAGCATCTTCATGGCCTCCTCTGGACTGCTCCAACAGATCCACATCCCTCTGATGTTGGGACAGCCAGAGTTAGATGTCCAGAAGCACTGCAGGTGGGTCTCACCCATGGAGCAGAGGAACAGAATCCCCTACCTTGACCTGCTGCTGAGGACATGGTTGGCTTTCAACACCCCAAAGTTCTTCTCAGCAGGAGAAGAGAGTCCTGCTCTTAATCCATCCTGCTTCTGTGTGCTGGCTGGTGGAATGACAGCCAGGGATATATCAGCTAATTTTTGTGCTTTGATTTTTTTTTAATTAAAAAAAATTAATGAAATGGACACCGTGGTTACCAGGCCTCTTTCCCTAAAAAGCTTCTTAGCAATCTAAAGGCAAAAACACAGGAGGAGAGAATGAAAGCTGCTGTACTGTTTATGAAAGAGATATCTTCTGGTGTTCTCTGCAACTATTCTATGGTTCCCTTTAGTGGTTTGTTGTAAAAAAATTATGAACCTGTCATGGTAATCAAAGATTTGTGTCCTCTTTCCTAGCAATGACATTTTCTGTTAGGACACCGTCTTATGTCTCCTGTGCTAGAGGGGGTCTTAGTGGAAACATCAGTGATAGGACAACAAAACAAGAAATAATCTGTTATGATGTCTAAATCCTTTTGAAAAATGGCAATAACATGCTGGTATTTGCTCTTCAAAGTATTATCCATTATTTGGGAATGAATGAGCAACCTCTTGTTGTTAAAAACATTATCAAGCTCAATCACAAAATCAAATGAAAAGCTGTATTCAAATGCAACCTAATTTATAAAGTGAAATATTCTTTTATTGAATAAGAAATTTAAATAGTCTAAAATGAAAAATCAGAGTCTATCAGTGCTCGATCTTTCTTTGGTAACCACCAGATTGCAAGCAGTCCCTAATTCTATGTCTGCTACTGAATTTCAGTTCACTTTATTTTAGCATATTTGAAGGGAGTTTGTTTATGGTATAACTGATGGGAAATTCCAGACGGAAAGGAGTTAGTACATACAGAGAGGGACTCTGAGCTTTTCTTCTAAGCCTTGGTTTTTTTCTGAGAAGGAAAGAACAAAACAACAACACCCGTTTACCAGTGCTTTTTCATCTGGCTGTGTGGGTGGTATGTTGAAATAATAGTTTGGTGGAGATTAAAGAAAAGCATGACTGCTGTGTAGCTGCTATCAGAAGGGGGAATCCCAGCTCTTTAAAGAGTGTGCACAACTAGACGTGAGCAGTGTTATTATAGGGTTCAAAAGAAAAAGCAGCCCAAACCCTCCCCTTCTCACCAAACCTCCCCTGGATTTCCAGTGTGTGCAGCAGTGGGGCAGGTCTGTGACTGGGAGATCTCTGCCAGCCTGTGGCTGCTGAGTCTGGGCTCTGTGCTGAGTCTGCACAGGTCCTGCAGAGATGGGCAGCCTTGCTCTGGAGATGCAAAGGATGGAGACCCCTGATGTGTTTGGTGTTTTGTCCCAGTTACCAAAGAGCATTGGTGAAATCTCTCCTTTCTTCCAGTCTGGACTCAGCAGAAGACAGTGTGCTGTTGGTATAAAAGGAATACACCTGCTTAATACATAAGGAACACACCTATTTCAACCTTCCCACCTAAAGCAAAGCAGTCTTTAGGTCCTGGTGTTTTCTTCCATATAAATTCAAGGTATGCAAAAAGGCATAACTCCCAGAAGTCATTCTTGGCAGAATGGCAGACACTTATCATAATCTGCCCCATCTTCTAAACCACATTTAACCCACGGTCTGTTTCCTGTCCTTAGCAATCACACTTTTTGTCATCTGTTGTCCCTAGATACCTAGAGATGAATCTTCCTACACACCAGTGCTGAGCAGTAAAGCACCTCAGCAGTTTCACTTCAGTGCCTGGTAAAATTATGGAGACTAATTTGGGAGTTATTAAAAAAACACTTGAAGGACAAGGCAGACACTGGTCACAGCCAACATAGGTTCATGAGGGAAAGTCCTGCTTGACAAACTTAATTTCCTTTTATGACAAGGTAGCCAGTCATAATAATAATCCTTGATCAGGGGAAGCCAATTGATGTAATCATTTTGGATTCCAGTAAAGCTTTTGACACTGTCTCTCACAGGATCTTTCTGGACAGAACGTCCAGCAAACAGCTGGATAAATACATATCTGTGATTCCATGACTCCCCAGCCAGTGTCAGATTCCTGTGGGTTCCTGTCAGGATCTGGGTTGCTCTGGAGAAAGGGCATGATGAGGAGAGGAGGGGTGGAAGAGGGTGAGGACTGTACCTCTCCCACTGAAAGCAGGCCAAGTCTGTGGAAAATACATCTATGTTTCAGAAGGGAAGCAGTTGGGGAACTGACTGTGGCTGGGGAGCTCGGCTCTCAGAAGGAAGTCCCAGTCCCTGGTGCTGAGGCTATTTTTGTCTTTTAACAGACAACTGTAATGGATCAAATGGAAAACAGCCCTGACAGCTGGGTCTAAAACACGCCTGCTGCCCATGCACCCTGCCAAAGGTCATGCTCAAGGCCAGACCTGTGCTGGTAGTTAGAAGCCTATGGTGATAGTTAGGAACTCAAGAAGCACGTGGTGTTTTGTGAAAATATTTGTGCATTTAGCCTACATGCAGTCACAGTAGACTGAGAAGAGATTTCATGTGGTGGATAAAGCAAATAAAAGAACAAAGAGCAGAGTGAGTCCTGAACATCACGCAGGGTAGTCTTTGCTCTGGTCTTTGCAGGTTGCTACTGCAAGTAGTTCATGGTTTCCTCTTTTCAGATTCCTTTGAAGAGTGCACACATGTACAGAAGGCAGCAAGAGTGGCTTTCCTGGGGAACCAAAGATTTTCTTAGTTTGACATCCAGCCTCCAGTGGTGGTTCAAAGCAGCTCCTGGGGAGCAGAAGTGATGGGGGCAGCTCCCAGTGTCCTCACCCAAAGCTGCTGCCTCACTCCACAAGTCTGTGTGTCAGGGACTGTTTCAGCAGTGATCTTTCTACTGCTGTGCAAGAGCATGGAAATCGTTTCCCCCCATCTCTGCCTATATCTAACACTGTATACACACTCATGGTTCCTTTATTCCCTTTTCTCATAGTGCTGTAGTGAGGCCGTGTGCTGTGACCATTCATTAGCATTTGCAATGTCTCACTTTTCCAGCTCTCACATCAATTATGGGATAACTTCTAGTGTTCTACAGGACACAACATTGATCCCTGTTACAGCTTTGGAAAACCCTGAATCTGTCATGTCTGAGCCAAACTTATCAAAACTGTAACTCAATTTGGCAAGTAACTCTTGTTCTTTGAAAGATGCCAATTACCATTTACTATTAATTTCTGTTTGACTGTACTTGCCCAGTGCATCCTCTTTACCCATTTGGAATATTGACACACTATGAGCACTTCTTCAAATGGAAGTGGGAGAGACATTATGCCCTCTCTTTTGGGAATGCTAATTAGCCATAGTGCTTATTTTCAATATTTTTTCCCTAGTAGATCTTGCTTATGAGACTCGTGATGTAATTGAGCAAAAATGTCCATCAGCAATCCCATGTTATACATGTGCATGGTCTCACTTCTTTCTGAATACAGACAAATATCTATTTAGTATTTTTCTTTTTTACATTACCATTCATTTTACTAGCCCTCTCTAGTGATATTCCTGCACTATTTTTAAGCTTCTTTTGGTCTTAGTAGAAGAAAAAGTACATTCTTTGCTCTGTTCTGAGGTGTTTCTATACATTTCTAATTTTACTTACTAATTTCTCTCAGTTACTTCTATTTTATGTTAACTGGCAGCTGTTTCCCCCTTTCACAGCTGTGATTGCTTTTCAGTTTCACATCGATTCCTTCACTTTGCTGCTGAACCAGGATGAGATTTTTACCATGATCTGCTTGCACCCTTGGCTTGGAAATTCCGACTTTTTGACCATCTGATAAACTCTTCATCAAAGGCCTGAACTTTCATTTGGGTTTTTCTACCCACATTTTGTCTAGCAGTGAACCCGGATAGTAATTTTCCTTTGAGCTAGAGAATGTACCTTTTTAATGTTTAGTGTTTAGGGCACGCAAGTAATCAGGTCACAATCAGGTCACAGTGATGCCTGGCGTTCAGAGGTCAACCAACTTTCTACCCCAGAATTTGGTTCACCACGGTATGTTGCAATGAACACTCTCACCATGGGTGTGACCCTCATGGGTTAGAGAATTCACCTGTACCATGCAAATGCTATTTTTCTGTTGGCTACTTACATCTCTAGCATGTGTCTCCCACATGAAGGTCTCTGTGCGTACAGAACTCTTCTGTCCACAAATTGGATGAGGGTTACATGAATAATGGGTTTAAAAGAACAATCATCCTGCTTTTTGACTCTGTGACTTTGTCTGGTGATCTGTAGCAGATCATTCTGCAGGTACTCTCCCTGTTCTGCTGAGCATCTTGTAAATCTGACCTAGCAGCTCACAGGTCCACAGTGGTGCTAAAACAGAACCGCCCCCAGTCTGCCCTTCCTAATCAACAGTTTTATTTCAGTATCAGGACAGGTCATCTCGCCAGCCTTCTGTCACATCAGCTGCATCAAATTTCATCACAAGTAACTTTCTGTTCCTTTCATTTCTTACTGGCCCTTCTAGCACCTATGTAATTGACCACAAGTTCTTTTTTTTTTGTCATTCAGTGCTTTCATCATTCAGTCAGCAGGCTGCTGTCTGTGTGTGGACTTGCATGACACACACTTTCTTGGCAGTGTTTATTGTTGCTGCTCTAACCAGCCCTCTGTGGCCCTCTCTGAAAATATGGGCAGCCCCCACGTTACAGTATTTTTTTTTCCTGTTTCTGATATTACCCCTCTTCCTCAAAGACAGGAGGCAAGCAAATCTGTTTTCCTCATACCCATTGTGCTGGCCATCTACAGTCTATTCATTAATTGTCCTGCTTTGCTTTGGGACACCAGAATTCAGTCAAATACAATTTTTTTTTTTTTTTGTATGTTCAGGGTATTATTTTGTGTCAGCTCTAGAGGGATAAAAACAAGACCTGAATGCTCATGAGAAAATCTTTAGTTTGAGGATGTTTCAAGAACAGTTTTGCTGATCTGTTGATACAAGTGAATATTGACAAACGAAACTGCTCATGAGTCACATCACTGTTAGAGTAATGAAAAACGAAACATCATCTGTAGTATCTGGGCTGAGGGAAGGTGGTTGTGAAACAAGCTGTTGTGATGGGAATGTCTTTCTAGAAGGAGAAAAGGAGGAGAGTGTGAGACAGTAACAGCGAGTGTGTTTGGGGGAAAGTGAGAAACACCATGGGTCAGAGAGACTCCCACTCTGGGAGCTGCTGCAGAACATGGCAGGGCAGTGTCCAGCAGCACAGCTCCTGCCTCCCAGCTCCCATCCCATTGCAGGGCAGCCAAGTCCACTCAGGACTCACCCAGGGGAGATATCCTTGCTTCTGGCTGTAGTGCCTGGAATGTGCTGGGGGAACATAATGGAAATCTTGAGCCAGGTGAAAGCATCTTCTGCATACAGGCAGAGGGCTGAGAGAAACCAGGATCCCATGGATGCTGCATTAGGTGGTGTGGAGAGGGTCAGAGAGAGTCTTGAGAACAGTAAGGATGGAGAAGAGTCACCACTGTGCCATGTCTAGAAAGTCAGGACAAAACTTGTAAGTATTGCAGCCAGAGTAGGCACAAAAAGAAAAGGCAGGAAGAGTGGGCTGCTGCAGGGAGGTAAAGGGGGTTTCTGTAGCCATGGCATTTGGGATGAGAAGTTAGGGGAGAAGAATTTTATGCTGCTGAAGGCAGGGATGGTGAAGGAGGTGTGGGCAAGATGAGAAAAGCCCTAGAGTGGTAATGCTATAGGCAAAGGTAGGAGTTACTGAATCTGACTGCCAGGAGAAGTTTAGGAGATGGGAGAAGAAAGTGCCATGAAAGTGAAAGAAGGCATTTACAGGAATGGGAATGGGTCTAAAATAAAGGTTTGTGCAGGAAGAGCAATCTTTGAGCTGCTCGCCCTGCAAGAGCATTCAAGGGACATGCAAGAGCTCACAGTTACAGAGAGTCAGAATAACAGTGCAGATGAAAATACTCTTCTCAGTAAAGTGGTTACTGTGATGGGGAATAGGGATCAGCCTGCCAGAGGAGGGACTGGCAAATGATGATGGCACCTTCACTGGCAAGGCCTGCAGAGCTGATGTGAGGAGCAGGCACCAAGTCCAGCTCCTGGAACAGACTGGGCTGAAGGTTCATCAGGGAGGACCTGGATGGAGTCACCACTGGATTTGTTAGCTTCTCCTCAGAGATGAAAATGGTAAGGAGGAGCTTGGAAATAGATACTGGGCAGGTGGACAGGCACTATCAGTTGTCCTGGGAGGTGAAGCATGAAGCCACTGTTTGTGGAAATGAGATGTGGCTACAAGAGATCTGAGCACACCTTCCCCAAATGGGGAATGGGAGAGCTACTCCAGGGCTTTTAGGAAATGAACCAAGGAGCTCCCCTCAGGAGGGAGTTGCGAGAACATCTAGTGTGGCCTGGAGTTTTGTGGGGTTTCCCTCCATCCCTGTGACTGGTGGCTCCATGGTGTCTTCCCAATGACTCAGAGAATTTCCCAAGGCCCTGCTGAGAGCTCTCTCTGCATGCATCAAAACTGGTTTGTGGTTGGTTTCTTTTGAGCATCAAAACTGCAAAAGAAATTTTCTATATTCTCTCTGTCTGGGAAGTGGAGTAGTCACTGGGAAAGCAGATGTCAGACAGGAACTGGGTTTTCTGTCTGTCTATCTGCCAGCTTGTGTGTCCCCAGACAGGACCTCCTGGATGGTTGGACCCTAACACCTACAGCTAGGGCTGTCACCACCCTGCCACCTTGCCAGGGTCACAACTCCAGGTCTGAAAGGCTACATGAGAGACAGTGTGAATGCAGCTCTGCTTCTGGAGGGAAAGATAACTTCTAATACTTAATTTTTTTTATTTTTTTTTTTTTTTACCTCTTAAAAGTAGAAGTTTTACCTCTACAGTGCTTTGCTACTTTACCTCTTTACTGCTCATGGACAACCACCACAGCTCTTCTCTCCTCATGGACATGTATTTGTTACCATGTGTCCAAAAGATTTCCACAGATGGAGAATCAGAGCCCTGCCCAGGAAGCCACTGGGGAGGAAACCTCATGCTGGGCCAGGAGCAGCTCCACAGAGCTACCTGCTGCTGCTATTGAGCTGCTTTTAATTTTTTCCTTGGCTATTTATTACAGCTATATATTGTAGTGAGGAGCCCGTGCACGCTCCTGGTGTGTGAGCACTAAGCTGGTTCTCATTTACGTTTTCCCAGTGCTGTGTCAGGCTGGCTGCCTCAATAAATACTGGTTGCCCTTGCTGAGATTCTCTTGTCTGTGCCTGACTGAAGGGATCTCACACACTTTCATGCAGAGGACTCAGAGGTGGCACAGAAAAGCCATCACAATGCATTCATCCACAGAGAACCCTTCACAGCTCATGCATTCAGGGATAGCTTCTTGTTTTTAATTGAGTCACTCATTGTAAAACTATTCAAGCTGCTCAGGGATAGAGAAAGTTATCAAGGAGTTTAAAAGAGGCAAATTCAGACATGTCTTGGCTGTTCAGGTTGCACATCCAGCCTTTTTGCTCCTAGATGGAATGTAGCTGTTTCCATGTTGAAAAAATAACATGACTAAGATGTAGTGTGTTTGAATAATAAAGTAACCCAGTCTGGGCCCCACTGAGTGTGAAAGCAAGACTCAGCTTGTTACACGTGGCTTTGAAGCCTCTGACTGATGGGTGATGTTTTGTCTGAACCTCTCAAACCATAGGAATTCAGGAATGGCCCAGGCCAACTCTACAAATACTGTTCCTGCAGAATGGATGTCATCTTCCAGGCACGGAATCACAGAATGGTTTGGGTTGGAAGAGACCTTAAAGATCACCTTGTTTTAACCCCTTGCCATGGGCAGGGACACCTCCCCCTAGACCAGCTTGCTGAAAGCCCCATCCAGCTTGGAATGGGCATGACTCTGCTATCCTGTCTCCTTGAGCTACTCCTCACAGTCACAGCTCATCTTGGCTATGCCTGTTTGGATGACCTTGGTCTTGGGAAACACTCAGATTCATTGCCTGGGTCATTCACCTTTTTTCATTAGTGTTTTGGAGAAAAAGACCATTAAGGTCACAAATTTAAAACAATAACCCAAAGCCCCCGAAGCTGTGAATGATTTTAAGGTCACTTTCAGCTGTCCTTTTAAAGTTTTTGGACAGAGCATTCTTGGGGAGCAGTAGCTTCATTTGAGTGATTGACACCTGTCATATTAAAAATGTGGACTGGTGAGGACTCCATTTCCAAGAATGGAAACTATTCCCCTGGCCCAGAGATGAGTTTAAAATCACAACCAGGCATTACTATCCCATGATTTGTCCTAGATTTTTAGAGCTGGTGCCTGGTCTCATCCCACCCAAGATTTTATAGAGATTTTGTTTTCCCCAATTCAGTCAATATATTTCTCCTAAACCACCACTACCACCACCATAAATTAATAAATAAATATATAATCCTGCGTCCCAAAAGCAGATCAATTATTCAGGGTTCTTCCTGGGTATAAAATCTCTGGAGCAGCAACATTTAAGAGGCTGTGGATCAGCTACTTTGCAGTGTCATGAAAATTTCATGCTGTCTTGGCAAGGAAGTTAGTGAGTCAGGCAAATGAGCTCTTATGCTGTCTCCCTGACCTGGATACAGGCATACACAGTTTCAGATTACAGCTCTGTGTGTGTGGCTCAGAGAGGAGGGACCCAAGTGCATTTAGGCCTTTGACATCCAAGCAGTCCGAGTTTCAGATGCGCAACAGCATTAAACATGTTTTGAAAATTTCAGCCCTGGAGACCCTAAAAAAAAAAGCAATAATGATAATTTAAAAAAGCCTTACAGATAGATTATTTGTTTCTAAATGCAAAGGTTCAAGTCATGCACAGAACATCCACCTGAGAGTAACTCTATTGGCCTGCTGGCACTGACTCCTCCTGCTCCTGGCTGTGACTGCTACAGCTTCAAGCATGTCTCACCTGGTCTGCAAAGTGTGCCTGGAGGTGGAAAAGCACTGGAAAGAGAAAATGTGCCAACCAGTTGCAAAAACGTTGACGTTTAAAAAAAGCCAAGTGTGGGGCAAATGAGGGAAAAGAAAGAAGAAAAAGCAGAACAGTAGACCCAGCAGGCAGGTTTACCCACAGCAGAAGCAATTAGTACAAAGTGAGAATCTGAATTTTTGAGTTGCTTACAGCTTGGTTACACCGACTTTGCTGTACTGCGTTGCTTTATTTGCTGCTCCTGCCTGTCGCCCTCCCACGCTCTCCTGCGAGGACCAGTTAATTCACCTCGCAAATCTCTGCTGCTCCGATGGATGGGGCTCTGCCAGCCCCGGGATGCTCCAGCCTCGGGCTGAAGGTACCGGCTCTGGCCAGACGATGTCACGCTAATCCCGCGGATCTCGGCAGCCGGGAGCTCCTCTCCCCAGCCGCAGACACTGCAGCGGAGGTGCCTTCTGTCCTGCTGCATTAATGTCCTCCCAAGCTCTCCTTTTTGTACCAATCACACAGCACAGAAGGTGCCATTAAGGCTTTAAAATTTAATGAGCTCTAATAAAACCTCTCCCTGTGATATACAACCCAAGAACAGGCTATGCTGAGGGAACCTTGCACTTGTGTGTGCCTTTAGATCTTTCCCTCCTCTCTGTTTTAACTGTAGATTCCCAATCACTTTAATAACATTTCTGCATCTTTATGTTGTGGAGTTATTGCAGATTAACTCCATAAAGGAAGGTAGGTGTCTAATTGTCTAACGTGGGGTGCCTGCCCCACCTAGCTGGAGTGTTTGCATTCCTGACATGCTGATAAGTGCAAACCTGCCTAAGCCTTGTCTTGGCTGAAATGATCATTCCTAAATCCTGCCTGATGACTTCCCAGCCCATGGAAACAAATGGGAAGACCTCCCTCCTGATTTGGCCAAGAGTTCATCCTCTAAATTTACAGGGTGCAAGAAGCTCTGTGAGTGGCTATATCCCATAAGCTTTCTCAGCACACCAGTGTTGTTCACTGGAAACAGATGGCACTGGTCTAAGCCCTCTCTCAGGCTCTTGGAAACCCAGACTGAACTTCAGTTTCCCATGTAGAGCCTCCCATGTCCTGAAAACGTGCTGTGAGCACCCAGCTGTTAGATCCTCAGGGGTCTGGTCTCAAAGTCTCCTGCTGAAGCTGTTCCATGTGGCATAAATAATTACAGATTCACCAGACCAGAGAGGAGAGTGGAAGATGGACTCTCCTTCCCCATGGTCAGGACACACATGTGTGTAATGTGGGAAAGTCAGGTTATAGGTTCCTGCTCCAGTGAACAGCTAACTAGCCCCACAAATTGGACCAGCTCGAACAGGAGAGGCTGAGACCCCCCTCCCCAGGACCATCCAGGGCCTGGTCATTTGGGCATTTCAATGAAACAAGAGAAAGAAAACCAAGAGCAACCTGCAAAATCTTCCAGCCCCTTAACTACTGATTAGGAGCTGAAATGTCTCTGTGGGAAGGACCTGAGCTACCTCACATGAAGCCTGAAGGATTAGCAGGATCAGAAGTGTCCATCCACCTCTCTGTCTCCAGCCTTAGCTGAAGGCAGGTTCTGGTGGAAGACCAAAAAATGTTTAATGATACCTCCCGAAGATACACACAGGAGCCAAGTGGACAGAAACACCTGGTCACCTCACCTGTGTTCTCCATGCTTTATTCTTGTGCCTTACCCACTTAGCTCATTTCTTATGATCTTTAGCCCCTTATTTTTCTTGTACCTGTGGCAGAGGGCTGGACAGCAAAATCTGAACTGGGAGATCCCAGGGGTGAGCACAGCAACTTGTCTGCAGGTTTGCTGCTGTGCAGCACTGAATATCGTGCACATCTGAGGCCCACAGGCACCACCACAGCACAGACCTGAGTCTGGTTCTGTGGTTTGCCACCATAAGTGACACCAGTCTCTATTGTCTTCCACCTGATACTTTTCTTTAATGACCTGGGTGTGCAAGACCATCTGAGGTGATTTTATTTTAGTCTCAGCTTGGGTTTGCTCATTTTGCAAAAAGAAAGGGGAAAAGAAAAAGTGTTTCTTCTTGAAATAAGCCTCCAGCAAAGCCTCTCAATTCCCCAGTCTGCTTCAACAATTTTGAAGAGGAGGCAAGGTGTGGAAAGGGAGTCAGTATTTTCCATTTGGTATATTTGGACAGAAAGGCAACTGCCCAGGTCTGAAGAAGAAAACTCCAGGCTAAATTTAGAAGCATCTATTTCAGACTTGGAAAACTGCAGGGGTACCTGAATTTATCCAGATCAGTAATGGAGCTAATGAAAAGTGTTTCTTTGTAGATCTTCCCCAAAGGATATCCTTACATCACCTCAGCTGGCTGTGACACCTAGCAGAAATGAGTGGAGCTGCACAGGTGTTAAAACTCAACAGCACACGGAAAACCAAGGCTCTCATGTAGGCTCCTTGTTAGGAAGGTTTTTAAGCACCTTTAAACATGTTTGCAATTCCCCTGATTTCAAGTCAAACTCCTTGCTTAACACATTAAAAGGCAGAATGACTTTGCTCTGGAAGCCCTGGAGACTTCGTGGAGAAGTTGTTTGACCTCCTTGTGTCTCAATCCATCCAGAACATGAGAGTGAAAAATAAACAACACCTCATTAAAAAAGAAATAGATAGTGTGACTGACCTGAGGTTGCCTTGGTAAATAAATTACAAAGCCATAAAACTGCTTGAGGAGCTGCTTTGCCCCTTTGAAACAACACCCACTTCAGGCACCGTGCTGGGGGTGACACTGAGGAGCTCGTACCATTATCTGCCTGTCAAGCCCCCATACATTCTTCCTTGTCTAAGCTAAGCAGAAATTACAAACCAGTGATGAGAGGCTGCAGTAAACACCAGAAGGGACTGATTTACCCATGAGCTTTCCCAGCTGCTCTTGCCACCCTAAAGCATCCCAAGGTCAGATTGATACCTGTGTCCTTCTCTGTTCCCAAAGGACTCACTTTGATAGTTCAGCTGCCCAGGGTTTTAGATGCTGCTGCTCTCAGTGGTGTTTGCTGGGATGCCCTATATTTCCTTGGTAAATAACAGGGTTTGTGAGGCTGGCACAAACAGCTGGACTGGATGATATTGGTGTTGAAGTGAGTGTTCTTCCAACTCAGGGTATTCTGTGATTCTAGGAATAAGGAGCAAAACAGCCAAGGACTGCTGGGAGAAGGGTCAGAGGAGTGATCTGGAATCTCAAAGATAAAAGAAACAGCCAGCCAAAGTTTGGGATGGATATGGGTATCTTTAAGCACTGAGGTGGCAGAGTTTGTCTGAAAAAAAATCAGTGCTTCTGTTTCAGCATCAAATCTGAATGCAGAGTGGAAAAGTCCCATGGGTGTAAAAACAAAAGTTGTCTCTAGAAAAGTATTTGTAGGGAGTTCACCACAGATGGAGATGGGTACAGCTATAGCAGGATTGAAAATGGCCAAAGGCTCCATATACCACACAAGCAGGTGAAGCATGACCCCCTGGCACACCACTGCTTCAGAAACAAACCCAATGCACAGCATCTCACCAAACAGAGCAAACTTCAGCTTCCTGCCCAGTGCTGCCTGGATTATCTGCCCATGGATTACCTTCCCGTGACCTGAAACTCTCATCCTGCCCATTCCCTCATCCCTAGATAGCCTCTGTCTTTGGGAATGCAACCTGCCAGGGGTCACAACAAGAGATTACAGCCTAGACATTTAAGCTACATTAACACCTGTCCCTGTGCTGTGTCCTAAAGGCAGGATGGCAACAGGATATTTCCTCCCATGTGTAAACAGAAATCTTCCTGATGGACCGTGGTCCCATCAAAGAGAAGGTGCAAACTTGCTTTTCAGTAGCTGCAGAATCAGTGTTTAACTAAGTGGAACTGCCCAGGAGAGATAATTTCTTGGCATGGCCTTTCTATGCTACCTTTAAATTCTTGTGTAATTTAAAAGAAGCAAGGAAAAAAACCCAAACCACAACAAGCACCACTTTTGATTGCTCCCCCTATGCTTAACGAAGTCCTAAAGATTAGAGAAATGTGCAGACAAGACACCTGTGGCAGAGCAGAGCTTGTGGGCTGTACCCAGCCTGCTGCTGGCACTGCACACAGCCAGTGTGGCTGCAGGGCATCTCTAAGTGATTCAGGTCACTTATTATCCAGGACAGCAAGGCTCAGGGTCAGTGAGTGGAGAGAAACAACCATGGCACTTGTGTTGGGTAACCAAATGCCCTTTTCCCTGGGCAGAAGGTGTGATTTTGTGTGTCCTGATGCCTCCTCTGCCTCCTGCTTACCCATGTGAAGGGCTCTGTCACAACCAGATGCTGTAAGATGAGGATGGAGTTTTGCCTTTGTTTTTAACCATCTAAGGAGCTGTGTTGTGCCTCTGAATGAGTTTGAGATACATGTGGAAAGCAGCCAAATGGTAATCTCTGCATTTGAGGGCAATCACATTTATTATTTTATTTTACTGCTCAGTATGGCATGACATTGCTCATCTTGAGGGGGAAGGGGCATTTATTGAGAGAAGCACAGCATTCCAGACAGAAGAGTGAGATTTCCTTGATATAAATGTTCTCCTACATGCAGTGCAGTGAAAGGAGCTGTTTGCTCAGGATGAATGAAAGTATTTTGTTGGCCTCCTCTCACAGCAACTCATCTCGGGCCATGCCCTGTGGGCTCTTGCTCAGATGGGTTTCTTGATGCTATCAGTAGCAGCAGCATGCCTGCAAATGTCTTAGGGGTACAAACCTTGGCCAAGCCACCCCAGGAGCCCATGGAGTTACCCTGACACACTCTGTTTTCCAGCTTGAGCTTTTTTGGGCAATCTGGGTGACTCTGTGGGCAGATTCCCTCAGGCTTATATGTGCTGAGCAATATTTAGTGGGACATCGTGGGGAGTGAGAGGCCATTCAGTCTGAGTGGGGACTTGGGACTGGCCGTGACTTGGAAATACTGTGTATAGTTAAGATCTGCACACTCCAGTGAGAGAGTTAATGTGGTTAAAATCAATGAGCTGTGCTAATTTACCTCAGCTGAAGCCTGCATTTCACCTGGCTTTTCAGTACTTCCTCTAAGCTCTATTAATTCCAATGTTTAATTGCAAACAAACTGGATGATGGATCAGTTAAAGAAAAATCTACTGTAAAGGGTCAAAGATTTAACCTGCACTATCTGTATGACTCCCATGCAGATCTTTTAGACCAGTTATTTGCATATGTTAAATTCTCATTTGAATTGTTCATCACATGGAACTAGGTAAGCTTTTTTTTTTAATGAGAGATGTAACTTCAGGGCACTATTAAATTCTAATTAAAAATCAGTCAAAAGCACCCTTTTCTTAGTGTTTGTGCCTGCAGCAACACTTCCACTGTGGTATCAAAAGCTCAGTTCATTACTTCTTAATTAATTTTGCCTTGAGAAGCTCTAAGTTCTCAGAGGACCTGTTGGGTTTTTAGAGCATTATCTACATAGTGTTTGCTTGTACACAGCAGCCACAATGACATTCAGATCAGGAATCCTTACCCATTTAATCCAATTTGATACAATGTCTGCAGCCTGCCAGCTTTTGGGAACATGAAAGATGCCTGAAGTTCACAACACAGAGGATATCCTGTCCAGAGCTACTGGTATTGTAGGGATTTTCCCATCTCCTTATTCCCAGTGTGCCTGTTTTACAGTTGAAAACGTTGGTAGACAGGTTGATGGATTATTTTTTTTCAGGTTGATTATTTTTTTTTTTAAATGAGGAAGATCATGATCAATAGGAAACTAGTCTTGCTCCTGACCCCAAAGAAGTCTTGTCTGGAAGTATAAGTTTCTTTTTTCAAGATAAGAATCCTGCAATCCAGATCTCCCACTGCAAATGATTCATTTCCCCTCTTGGCCTGGCTGTGTGTGCACGTGTCTGCTGGTGGTGAGCTGGAGCTGACCAGTGCCCCGGGACAAAGAAAGGAAAAGAAGGTAAAAGGGTGGAGGAGAATAATCAACCCAGTCTCAGGGGACGTTTCACCGGTTTAGGGCATTTCCACCAGAAGAGTTTTGGTGATGAACAGACCATAAATGTGCTTGGGGTGGCTTTAACATCCAAGAATTCCTCAAACTCTACAAAACAAGGGTTTGGCAGGAGAGTGTGAACCAAACTTGCAAATGTCCCTCTGAGCTGGGCCAAGAGGGACATCTGTAGCTGCTGTCTATGCCAGGAGGGACCTGGATGATATAAATTTTTATTAGGAACCTTTGTATTAAGCCTAGTTTGCACAAGCAGACCCTGTAACTATCAAAGGCAGTCGTTCACATCTGCCTTCATGTGTGTCCAAGTCTTGCTGCAAGGCACCGAGTTAGATGGGTGGGGCTGAGGGAGCTGTGGAGAAAAAACAGTATAAATTGGGGATGGGGAAGGCTTAAAATGAGATTTTGAGGCAATGTCAACTTCCAGCTTTCCTCTTGGAGAAAGTGCATGGAAAAAAGGGGAAAATTTTAAAAATAGAAAGAAAAAAGCCTTGATGAGGATATGTGGGCAAGGTGGTTTTGATTCTGGGGGAAGCTCCCTTCTTTCCCCAGGTTGCCCTGTTCTTTTCTTCAGCAGTGCTTCAAAGAAAGCTCACCTTTCCTCTTCTCAAATGCTGATTTGGGGACAGAACAGTGGCTGCATATTTTGCTCCTCCTCTTCTCTACTGGTGCTGGTGAGGGGGCTGAGCAAGAAAACACACTGGACAGCTTATAAATTACCCTCTCAGCTCTCTCTTTTCAGAGCCTGTGCACACTGGCACCAGCAGGAGCAGATCTCAGGACTGAGGTCCTGAGCCCTGTCTGCCTCTTTGGTGTTGCCAGAGCCCCACTTAACAGCAGACTGGATGGATGGATGGATGGATGGATGGATGGATGGATGGATGGATGGATGGATGGATGGATGGATAGCTCCACATATAAATGGTCTCATTTCATGTTGTGGAGGCAAGGAGAGGTTGAAAATCAATACCAAATTTGGTTAATAAGCTGTAGAGTTTGATTCTCCTATGTCATAGAGCATCAACACTCAACAACAAGCAGCTACCAGTTGAGATGAGCATCCAGCTGAGTTCAGAAAGCTTCAGCCCAGCCTGTGTCAGGGAGAGATGGTCATTATTTCTTTCTGTCCTCAGATAAGAGCCAAAGCCTCAAGCTTTTGATGGTGCAGTTGTAGATGTGCTAAGTCAGCTGTGGCCAGAGCTGTGTTGTGCCAACATAGACATGTCAGTCCTGGAGAGAAGAAGCTGAAAGTTTCCTCAGTTTTGATTTTCAGGTTCATTCAATTTTGCCAGGTTTTTGTTACTGACAGGCAACTGTCCCAAGTCTAATGTGCTCCAGAGACATCTTCATTCAAACATCAAGAACCACAAGGGATGTGGAGCTCAGAGAGAAGACAAGGGGAAGGAGAGACAAGGTGTTCTTACCTGAGATGTGGGAGCAAAGCTGGCCTGGCTTTCCATGGAGGAAAAATCACAGCAGGACTGTGCCAAGGCCATAGTGGTTCAAAGATGGCAAGTTCCAAGGCAAAACAGTGAGGCCCTTGCCTATTCCATGTGGCTGGATAGGACAAATTTTCATGGTACACTCCAGCATGTGACTGCCACCAGTAATAAGTTTATAAGGAGGTGCAGAGAAAGGGCTGTGCAGAATGTGAAGAGTCCATGGATGTGCAGCCAACAAACCTGAGCAGCACTATGGAGAGGGATGTGCCTTGCCCTCAGTATGCAGAAATAGCCTGAATTTCTGCCTCTGTGCCTTCCCAGACTGACTGTTTTCACTTTGCACTGAGTGCTGATGAAAGAGGAAATATTCTTTGCTCAGGGAGCCTTTGGAGATGTTCACGGAAATTTTGGGTGAGGAGGTGAGCAAGGCTGCAGGTTAGTTTTAGCAGGAATCCTCTGTATAGTTGAACCCACCCCTCTTCTTTTTCTGCTGAGAACACCCAGCCATGGGGCTGTCACTGCAGCCTGTGCAAAACCTCCTGGCAGGGAAAGCAAGCCACTTGTGAAAGACTTCCTAAGGGAAATGCTTGCATCCACTGAGGTTTAGCATACTTGAAAATGTACAAAAAGGAAAAATTCTTGTGTAGGACAGAGGATGGCCTGGATAAGATAAGATAAACAATCTTGTCAGGCTCTCAGAGCCTGTTTGTTTATATACCACTTTGCAGCAACTAAGGGTATACTGGCAGCATCCTCCAGCCTGCACCTCCTCACTGGCATCTGGACAAAAAACCTTTGAAGAGACAGAGCCCAGCCGCAGAGCTGAGAGGGCAAGTGAACCTTCTCCCTCACCCCCTGCTCCCCTTCCAGCCCCCTCCCTCTCTCACCTCCCTGCTACCCCTTCCACCAGCTCTCCCCAGGACAATCTGGCCTTTGGAGTACGTGCCTTTGACCACCCTGTACTCCGTGCTCTGGGATTACCAGGAACAAGTTTCCAAGGAATTCATTTGTCATTACTTGCTAAATAAATGGAGTGTGATAAGAATCTGCATTCTGCTTCCATAAGAACCTGTAGATGCTGTCCCCGGTGTCCCAGTGGTTTCTCACAAGAATGCCCAAGTCACTTTTCCTTCTCCATAAAGGCCGGAAAGGGCTGCCTGGCTCAGCTGGTGGGGTTAGTTCTTGGGAGGGAGCCTCAGCACTTTCATTATCAGCAGTTGCCACCAAGTGTTGGACAGGGAGGGCTCAGCAGCGCAGCAGGAAAAGGGTTTCATGTCTGGAAATAATCTTGCAGAAGTCTCTCCTAGGCCTGAAATTCTTGGCAGCAACCTTTCATCCAGATCTCCTGAGACAGCAAGAAGCTTTCATCCTTTGGTAAAGTCTGGCAAGTTTTACATATCTTTGAAAAGCAAATAATTTTTTCCTAAAATCGCCATGACAAGAACCATAAAAAAAATACATCTAGTCACATTTTATGATGGACATAAACCAACATATTCCACAAGTGATCTCCTCAATTGTCTCTTTAGGAACAGGTTTGGCTCCAGAGCACCTGAACATCAGATCTACAGACACCTGATTGCTGCTGAAATTTTTATTTAGCTGCTTAAATATATCTTCAAATTAAGCCTGTGCTGCTTTGCATGTGTTAATACATTTATTCTCATAAAGTCTCTCTGAAGCAGGACTGTATTTCAAGGATTGGGGTACAAGGGCAGAGTAACATAAGGTCACATTTTCTGAAGAGCCTGAAGTAAATCCCAGCAGACTGAAAACCCTTCCCCTGCAATTTGTCCAGTGTCTGGGGATAACATTCACATCTCCATCCTCCAAACTTGGGTTGTGTGGTGCCAAGCAGGCATCAGCTAGAGCTCATTACCTCCAGTAGTCTTTTAATTTTTCTATTATTACATAGAGTATTTCTATTATAGAAACACCCAGCATTGGAGAGGGAGGGGATGACTTTTGTGCTTCAAATAGGTCTTCACAAAAGGGCTAAAAAAATCCCCAGAGAACACCCAAGATAACATTGTCGTCTGTAATCTTAGTAAAGCACCCAAAATGGAAAGCATTCTTGTTGTGAAACTCTCAGGTTGCTGTTTTGTTTGCTCCTTATTAAGAGTTAATAAACAAAAGTGTTTGGGTTAATTTTGTCATGTGTACTGTGAGTTGCTAAGGAACACGGCTCCACTCTGCCTGAAGTCTCTGTAGTGAGACAACTGAGAGAGGCATTAAAGTGCTGTAAAATAAATGGGAGGGAGCACGTTACAGTGTACCAGGCCCTGGCTTTTGGAGCACTTTCTTTGTCTGAGGTGTAAAAAAGCCAAAGATACAGAGTCCAGCTGACACAGCAAGGGCAAACGTTGGCAGGTGGAAGCTGTGCAGCTTTGGCTGAGACACGATGGGCTGGGTGTGATGTGCAGCAGGAGGGCAGGCACCAAAAGCCTGAGGTGGTCAGTGAGGAAATTCTCACAAGATCTGGGAGGTTTATGGACAAGATTTTTTTGTTCAGCAACAGGTGGAGAGGGCTTGGTGTTTCTGAAGGTCCTACATGGTGGCCCATCAAAGCAGGGAAGGCACATCCCATGTTGTGAGGTGATACAGGGGTTACAGTCCCACAACATTTCCCTGAGAATTCCCAAAGAAAAGGCTCTCTCGGATGGCTTTTAGCTCCCAGCAGGGCCAGGAAGGCCAGGGTGGGAGAAAGGCAAAACTGGATTAAATGGTGACCATGTGAGTGCTCTGAGCAGAAGCTGTGTGTGTGCCATGGAGGGCTGAGGGAAGGCTGTGATTTTGCTGTAGCTTTCAGAGAAATGGACTGCTCTTCAAAATGGTGGTTATCACTGTCACATGAATGCAAACTGAGAATCATTTTCTGCAGACAAGTACAAAAAGAGGTGCAGTGTGTAAGGTCTAATTTCACACTGAAAGCAAGTAGCACACAAGAAGACACTATTTTAACAGCAATAGAGATGGAGTATGTTGCTGGGCTGGGAATTACCAGAGAACACTCTTAAAGGTTTTATCACACCTCTTTTGCAGGCATTATTCAATTTTGAAGAAATCCTAATCTGGATCAGAGAATTTCAATCTTTCAAAGTGATGTCAGCAGCAGAGTAGTTTGCCTGTGCTTCAGTCTCCTCCTAGGACAGGTTTTTTTCAAGAAAGAGGTACATGTGTTTGGGCTGAGGATGCTAAAGGAATAATTTCATACATGTTTCTTAGGATGTTTTCTGTTCCAGGACTGGAGATACAGTCTGAATAAAGCAAATCAAGTTAGAAAAGTCTCACATTGGTCCATTTCTAGGGTGAGCCACAAGTTTTCAGCACATGGCACAGCTTTCAGAATTACAATTTCAATGCAAACAAGCACGTGTTCAGGATACAGCTTTTCAAATGTGAATTTTCCCCTTGAATTCAGTGACTTTAGATAGCATCAATTCTACTGCAAATTGAGCAGGGGTTAGAGGAGGGGGGAGAGAAATGAAATCCAGGAATACCAATCAGCCAAAACAGATGCTGGAGGAATGCGAGCAGTGCAACTTTCCAACTTTCAGGTCTTCCCAGATTTCTTAGGGCTAAACCAATGCTTGTCAGTGTGGAAAAAAAACCTGACCCATCCCAAAACTCCAAAACCTTCTATTTTGATGAAGTGTGGATGATAACTGCTGGGTTTAGGAATCAAATGACCTCTTTCAGTACAGACCTAGAGCTGTTCCCTTCCAGCAGCCAACCAGACAACCTCCAAGTGCCCACAGGCATGACAGGAGAGAGCTCCTTGCAGCCTCTGGGGTTATGGTAACAAGCACCAGGCTGGAACTTCCCAGGATCCCACCAAGAATATTTTAAAAGATACATTTATGGAGCTCATTTATGGCTTCTGCAAGCAGAGGTTGGGCAGGATGCATTTCAAGCAGCTTATGTGTAGAGCCCATATAGATGATGCATATCCAGTCTGTTTTATTTTGCCTGCAGAGCCTGACATAGCATTGTCTGACAATGAATCACAAACCTTCAAACAGTCCAGCATGCCACAGATTTAAACATGTAAGTGCCATTTCCTATTGTCCCCAGTCCAAGGGGCTGGTGGAACATCATGTTAAATAATAAGGCTGCTATTAATAAAGCTGGAGAGGCTGTGTTCAGCACTGCTGCATGACAAAACACATCCCTGAGGCCGAGGTTCTCTTCTGCTGACACAGGCAGCCAAATCCAGCTGTGCTGGAGCTGCTAACATGCTTCTCAGCCTTGCTGGAGACCCTCAAGAAATACTGAGATGATTAAAATACGACAGAACAATATGACTAATGCAACCAGGAACCCACGCTGCTTCTTAAAAATGCTGTTGTGTGCATTTCTGCTGGTGGAAGGCAGGCCAAGTCACTGGAACGGCATCAAGCAGTTGCCTTATTTATATGAAATTTGCTCTGCCAAATGAATGCTTGTTCCAGGGAATACATAGACACCCTCAGATCTCAGAAGGAGGGGAGGTGGGGGAACACCTATTTTAAAGAGAAGCATCTTGGGAAAGTGGCAAACACACAGGCTGAGACAGTAAGGTGTCAGGGCATGGGCAGCAGACCTGCCACCTCCCAGCAGAGGAGGAAGTGTGAGTGACACAAAGCAGCGCAGTCAAAGGGTTTTTTGAGTGCTGCATAGCCAGCCAAGGGTGTCAGGTGGATTACAGATACTCCTGATTGAAAACTGCATGAGTATTAAAGTTAATTCTACTCTGATCTGGAAGGGCAGATTTCGTGTCATGGGCTGGCAAAGCTGAACTTCCCCAGACCAACTGTGACTGTGCAAGTGATGAACTGGCAGGGGCCAGGAAAACCTTGGAGAGAAACTGAGGTCCAGCTTCATTTCACTTGGCTGTAAGGACTTAACTGAGTGCCTGAGCAACACTGCATCCCCCAAAGAGAGGCAGTGGGAGACACCTAATCCCCACCTCTGTTATGCTTTGGGGCTGTCTGTCTCCTTCAAGGCTGCTTTCTAGTCCTTGGCATTGTGGGGAATGAATCCAGGACTGAGCAGCACCTGAGACCACACAAGGAAGGTTCCTCTCCTCCTCTGGGAGCACAGTGTCTCCACTGGCTCTTGTCTTCTGCCACTTTTCTACCTGTCTTGACTTTCACTGCATCCTGACCTTGCTCCGTGCTGGAACTCCTTGGCACCCAATCTCCCTCCCAAAAAGCAGAGTGAGGACTGCTAACACTGAGCCTTTGAAACTCTGACATTTCAAAATCAGTTTTTCCTTCCTCACCTATCAGAGAGAGAGAGTGAGAAGCTGCCATATCCTTCTCATGTTTTCCTTCCCCAGACAATGGGGATGGTGGTCTGCTTCTTCACCCTGTCCTCATCTTTGCTTCCCACTGCAGTTGATCCCGCCCACCTGGTGCAAATAGGTCACACAGGAAAAAATTCATTTAAATTAGGGCTTGAATCATGCTTTGAATGGCATGTAGGCATCTCAAGGGTCTTTCTGAGACCAACTGAATCTCAATTCATTGAAAGTTTCTTTCTGAGCAAACGAGAGAATTGAATGGGGCTATGCTCTGCTACGTGGTGCTGAGGTTGATATGGCAACAAAGGTTCTAAAAATGATGAGACGCAAATTATATTCTCCTGTGTTATAAATAGCTGTGTCAAGTTGTTATGGAAACTGTCAAGTAAACTGGGTTAAGAAGGGCTACTTTTCCTGCTCCCTTTTGCCAAGGCTTTCTGTAACACTCTGTGCCAGCAAAGTACGAGGAGGAACTACAAAAACTGGGCAGTGCATTGATCAGAGTCTCTACAAATGAGGTGGGATGGCATCACAGCCTCTGTCCTTAGAGGCTGGAACTTCAAATGACATTGCTGTACCTGCTCTGTTCCCCATGACAGTGAAAATCATGATGCAGTCTCAGCAGAATCCCCTCCTGGAGATCAGGGCCTTGATGCTCTGTGAAGACACAATTGTGTGGGCAGATTTTTTTTCCCTGAAAGTCTCAGAGAAAACAGTCAGGTGGGTGAATGCCAGATGGAACTGCAGTCACAGCTGTGCATACAGTAAAACACTTTTGGGGCAGGCAGGTGGAAGAAGCTTCCACCAAGATTAAAAGTGCAGTTCAGTGGGTTTTGAAACCAATGTACCAGCTGTGAACTGGAGGGGGCATCATGTATCCTTTGATGGGAATATAAAGAACGTGACAATCAAAGCAAAAATGTTGACTTGCACTTTGGGCACCAACCTTTTGTCTTAAAGGTATTCCAGCAGTAGACAGACCCAAAACATCCAAATCCCCTCTGAAGGATCCTTCTATTCTTCAGCTGAAAGGTTGCTTTGACATCTTGTTTTCAGCTCCAGTCCCTTTTGTGAGCTGCACAGAGACATCACTTAGGTTAACCTCCCCTTGTGAGATGCCCACTGTGTTGCATTGTCAGAGGGGTGATTTTGAGATAACACACTTGGTCTTGACTCATTTTATGTCCCGAGGAATTTTCCAGTAATGAAGCACAATTTGATGTCTTTGAAAGATAGCAGGCAGGTAAATGAACCACTCACCTATTACTGCTGTCCTGTTATTGTCACTGCATCTGTCCAAGGCCATAATTCAAGCAGTACAACTGCTTATGATATGCACAGCCTTCTTATCTTCATTTCCACAGATACAGTTATCTGGCACCTATCCCTCTCAACACAATCAAGATCAGACTCAGAGGGAATGAGGTTGTTGAAAGGTCTGCCTTTCATATTTCCAAAGACATGATAGCAAAGAGAATTTTGAAAGGGTATTCCTGAGCTGATGTACAGTGGGTATTCAATCCCTATAAAAAGCTCTCTGTCATACATTCAATACACCTTTCCGGGGCTTAGCAGTCAGCATGTGGAGTTATGCCACAAGGGGTTAGTGGAATGTACTTTGTTCCTGTGTATAAATAGCTGGCTTTTAATAAAGAGCATTGAGAAGTATGCAGAAGTGGACAGGATGTTAAGGCTGAGAAATAATTTTCCTCTGAAGCTGTGAAAAAAAAATAAATTTTTTATATATATATATATAAATTCACACATACAGAGGAAAGAGAGTAAAACACAGTGAATTGTCTTGGTGCCAGCATTACAAAACAGGGTGAAAAAAAAAGGACAAAAAAAATCTCACCTTTGTTTCTGGGAGCAAATTTTTGTTTTATCCCTTCAGTGAAGAATAATTGCCATTTTCTTTGCAAAAGAATAGAATGTGTGCACAATGGGGCAAGGCTGTGTGACACAGGGGTCAAACGGTAAAAACCCTGCCTGCAAATCATTTTTGGAAGGTAAATAAGTTACACCACACTCATTCTGGGATGGAGCTCCCATGCAGAAGAACCTGACAGAGCTCCTGGCCAGAAGCAAGAGATGTTGCTCGTGTCACACTGAAGAGAAAGCTCAGCTGGGGACAAGGAGGAATCTGTGGTTGAGTTGAGGGGTGTAAGCACAATGGTCAGTCCTCCTGCACCGCAGGTGTCCATCTGCCTTGACCATTTCAATTATAAGGACCTCAGGTGATGGACTGTTCCTCTGTCTGGGCATGTTTGTGGTAGTGATCTCTGACTCCTATAAAGTATAAAAATATGACTAAGTAATGAGGAGTGATAAGGAACAGATGCAATGGAGATGGGCAGCAGTAAAAAGACCCAAGACAGACTGATAATGCAAATATTCCTACTGAGTGAGGTTTCAGAAGGAAAGAGGAGAGGATCAAACAGGAGAAAGGTCAGAGTACCTGATTATAGGAACTACCTGAGAGATTATGTCCAAAAGACAGAAACTTAGGAACTCTACCAAAATTTGAAGTTGCTATTCCTGGACTATTCCTGACTTATTCCTGTCTATAAAAATGGGGAAGACTGTTAGAACTGGTTGCCATACCTCCAAATGAGGACAACTGAATACAAAGCAGAAGCAGAGCTACAGAACTGAACTGAGCATTCACATTTCCTGTAGTTTTCTCAGGTTGTTTTAATGGAGAATGCAGTGAAAGAGGAACTTGGTGACAATTTCTCAGAAGTCATACAACTCTTGAGCATCTCCTGGGGAAAAGAAACAAGCAAAACACCTCGTGCATCTCAGGGCACCATGCAGTGATTTTCCAGTCCTTTCAAATTGCTTCACAGTGTGTAGGCTGATTGGGATTGCTCCAGTGATTGGGAGCTCTTATATTTTAATGCCAAGTTTCAGAAAGATCTTTCTCGATGTCTACTCCACCTTTGTTTCCTCTTTGTGGTTTGGGTCTACCCAGACTCAGAAGTCAAAGAAAAGTGGATGGGCTGATTCACTAGACTTTGCACTTGAACAGCTTCAGACGTTTTTCATTCATTCCAATCCTCCTTGAAGGTATTCATAATATTTTTGCCTTTTTTTTTTTTTTTTCCCCACAGCCTTACATGTACATACATTGCACTATCAGATAGGGTAATAATAAGCATTAAAGGAGTGTGCTTGTTCACGTCTTCTAAGTGATGTCAGACAAAAATGTAGCCTTCAGCTCAGCTCTCTGTAGTTCTGCAGCCGCTCAGAGACTGCTCATGGCAGCATCTCTCCTGCTCCCTGAGCTCTATCCATTTCTTAATTTCATGTTCTTCCTTGCACCACTGTTTCTCCCTGAGATCAGGATGCATGTCCTATTTTCCTACTGCCTTTATTCCCACTCAGCCCATCTCATTTAGCATTTTTTTTTTCTGAACCCACTCTGTTATCAACTATGTTCTTAAGCATGTGGTCATCCCCGGAAAGGTGATCTGCTGTCCCATACACATTGGGAAAGTTGGCCCTAGAGAATAAACCCATGCTGTTTTCTTGCCTGCTGGGAGCTAAAAATTCTTGTTGAGTCCTCCCAGGAGATACAGTACCTTACAGAAATACTGTCCCCTTTTTGCTTTTTCCCAACAGTGGAAATGCCTTACATGCTTTGCAGATGTGTAAGGCTGTTACGTAAAGCACCACAAGAAGGCAAGGGCCTTTGCAAATAATAAAACTGCAGGCTAGTTGAAACCAGCCCCCTTATTTCATTTTTCTTAACGAAATGTAAATCTACACCCACACAAACTATGCGTGCTCGGAGCAAAACAGTATTCCACATTCTGGGAGGGAGCCTGGTGGAGGGGCAGCTGCCTCACTGCTCCCCTTCTGCCCTGAGCTCCTGCTCCATCTCCACACCAGGTCTGATCAGCCTGGGCATTGGCAGGGCTGCTGCCAGAGGCACTGAGGCCAGGAAGTGGTTTGCCCGTCCATAACTCATCAGCCAGCCTTGCTTGAGGATCTTCCCTCCCCTGTGGGCTCTGCAGATGTGGACTGGAAAGTGCTCAGCCTGTTTTCCTCCAAGAAGTCTTTCATGTGCCCAGGCAAACTTCCCAGGCAAACATGGGCACAAGCACAAAACCAGGGGAGTGGTGTCTGTCCAGCCAGTGTTCATCCTGGACCATTTCCATCTGAGCAGCCTGGGTCTTGTGCCCTCTTCCCTCCTACTTGGGACCAGAGCTGTCCCATTTTCACACTAACTGTCTTTTCCAGCATGCATAGGTCTGGTTAAAATATAGAATAAAAATAATAACCCTACCTTCCATCACTCCCTCCAGAAAAGTAAAGCCATGGCAATCTTGGAGCAACACTTTAGTGGGCAGCTCAAAATGACTGCCATAAAATCACTGCCAAAGAAACACCAGGGCAACCTGCAGGATGAGACATTTCTCAGTATGATATCCAGGAAACTGTTTAACGTGACTAGCTTCAATCAAATTAATTGTCTATTATTCAATTAAAAATAAGGAAGTAAAGAGACAAAACCTTATTTAATTTCTTTCTGTCATCAGCCAATGTAATCTTCAGTTTAATGAACCTGATGGGTTGTCTTCACATGAATAAAGAATTTTTCCTCAGGCCACATGCTCCAGTCATCACTGGGGGCTGGGAAATCTCAATTCCATTAACAAAGGAGAGGTCCAAAAGTGCTGCTCTGCAGATGGGATAGGACAATTCCCCATTGCTATTAAAGTGCCTTAACTGAAAAAGGTGCAGTTGGGCTTGCAGAGGGACAACATACACCATTTTCTGAGAAAAATTACTTCCTTTTCTCACATAGATTTGGTGACAATTCATTTCCTCTCCTCTTCCCAGAGGTTTTATATGCAGTTGTTTCATAATTTGCTGTCAGATCCGAGGAACTGCAGAACGGGCACAGACAGAAGCTCAAGAAGAAATTCTTCCATGGAGCAAGGATGTGTTGGCTCCAACCCAGTATCCAGGAAAAGTGCACAGGAGCAGTGAGCCTCACCCTCTACAGGGAACCTGGAAGAGGAACACTGGCTGCATGCAAGCTGCCTCTCTGCTTCTCCCACCTCTGGACAACACCTCAGGGCCAGGGTTAGTTTCCCTGGAATTATTATTATTACTGCCTTGAGGCAGTATTAGAAAGCCTCACCTGCATGGTTTTGCCCCATGTAATCCCCAGCCAAGTCCCTTTCTCTAACAGAATTAAATAACATAACTTGAACTGCACCTCTGTGTTTTTGCACCTACACACAATGTTTATGGTCCAGTTGGAGAAGATGATGTTCAACAAATGGTCAGTTAAGGCAGATTGGAAAAGGGGCAGCCAGTGGGAACAGGGAAGATAAGGAAGGGCTCTGTTGGACAGGGTACACCAGGATATCTCAGCTAATCCAGATGCTGATGGAGCTGGTGATGGCTGCTCTGTGCCCTACAGCAGCACAGAAATAGGTGGCCAGGGGTCACCTGTTCCAGGGGTCTCCCCTCCATTTTGGCCTCAATTCTGAGTCTAATGTCCAGTGCTGTTCAGTGAGTGTGCACATTCCATCAACCTTCATGTAATTTCTCTGTGCTTGTCACCCACCCCAGCCATGTGGGCCACTCTGCAGCAGACACTCCAGCTTGTGGAGACTCTTGGGCCAAAGAAGTGATCCTAAATCCTTCATGATGGTGAAGTAAAGCTGGTATGGCAGACCCAGTCTCCAAGGGGATCCCTGCTCTCCTCTACCTGCATTAGCTTTATATAATGTTTCAGCTGCAGCTAGTGTGACACTGGCACCTTTGTGTCACTGTGAGGCTTTTGTGCACCAGCCAAAGTGCAATGCTAAACCAATCAGGGTAATGAGTGACTGCTAATTATTCCACTTATTCCAAAAGGGGGGTTGTGTACCGTTGCCTGAGCCATTGGAAGTGTCTGTTTGTGGCTGGGCTAAGTCAGAGGCCAGGTGGGCTCCCCCTGGGCAGGTCTGCTGGCCATGCAGCCCTGGCTCACACGGGGCTCAGTGGGAGCCATCACTGCAGTACTTGTGCCTCCTGCACCATCTCCCACTCCAACCCAGCCCTGTGCAAGCGTTGAGATCCACGTTCTTGGTGGGATATTGCAGAAAGGGAACACAGAAGCTGTGGTGATTCAGAGATGCCCTTTTCCCAGTGAGATGCTCTGGTGGAGTTTGAAAACTCCTTTCCCCTGTCAGAAATCTTCTCTGCCACTGTGGCTCCCAGAAGGGTGGTCCCAGAGCCTGAGAAATGCTTCCACTCAACCCTCAGGTTGAGCCTGGCCTGACAAAGATCTATAGAAGAGACCAGGCTTTTCCTATCCCTTGTCAAAAATAAAGCAGAAATGAGGCAGAACAAAAAAATTTGAGGTGTGGAGGAGTTACTTGTCAGTCCAGGCTCCAAGTCCAAGGAGAGAGGTCAGAGGACTCCCTGTGAAGCACTCAGAAACTGTGGGAGCAGATGATAAAGGCTCCTTTATGTCAGCATCTGGCATTGCAGGGCTGCCCAGCCAGCGCTCTGGAGTCTGGAGCAGTGTGCAAATAAAGATAAAGTGACATATCCTGCTAGGAAGGTCACTAATTGGCTGTGGAGCAATCAGGATGAAGTGCTGTGAGTGGATTCTGGTATTGGAAATACCATCAGTGAAGGTGGCTGTTGCTGCAGGGAGGAGCATCTCCCCATGCCCAGGATGTAGCATTTGCTGCTGGGGTGGATGAGTCCAGACTTCACCTTGACCTTCCTGAGTGTCTGTTCTGTGGCTGAAGGGAGCCTCAGGCATGGCTTGGGGTCACTGTAGGAGTTGAAGGGGCACTTTTGAGTGCAGAACAGTTTAAGAGATTCCTACCACCCAGGGACAGACCCCTGTGACTGCAACCTCATGTTCTTACAGATGGAGGTGGCAGTGCCTGGACTCCTTTGCATGTCTGCTGCTATGCACAGCATCTCTTTTCTGAAGCAGTGGGGACCTGATTCAGAAACCAGGCTACATTTCATGGAAAAAAGTGTTTAGTCATAAGCTCAGCTGCCTTGGTCTATTCTGGCAGCTACTCAGATGTCACTGGCCTGTTCCTCTGTGTGACAGTCAACAGAAACTCTGGTTTAAGTCACACATCTGAGAAACCATTTCCCCAGCTTTTAGCAGAAAGGGAAGGCTGGTTAAAGCTATCCACTAAGAACCATAACTCCAATGGCTTTGCATCCCAGGCAACTCCAGTAATTGTTGCTCCAACAGCAGCCCCTGGCCAAGGCTGATCCCAAACTGAGGCACCCTGAGCAGCAGAGCAAGATTTGCACATCATTCCTACTTTTTGCCAGTTTGGTGTGACAGTGACTGCCTCCTCTAACAGTCACCTGACTACGGTAATTTTGTTCTAAAGCATGTGACTCCAGTTATCTCCTCTGAATTAAGACAGGCACTGCAAAATTTAACATTTTTTTCCTGTACGGCCTAGAAAAGCACATTTTTGACAGAGTATGACTTGACACCTTTCTAGAAAGCATGACTGCTTGTCTCTTGGTTTGCCCAATGGGAAATGTAAATTACCAGTAAGCTAGCATGACATATCAAATTCATCTCCCTGAGTAGAGCAGATTAAAATGCCATTTTTACATCCCAAATTATATTTCATTATGCAGTTACGATTTTGACAGTAGCAGTGTGCAGAATGCATTTCATATGCTAACTAAAACAGACTTTTTTTGCTAATTTGCTGAAAAATATTATGGTATATCTAGGGCATAATGTTTCTGGAGTGAAAAGAGCAGCAGCATCAGGGATATAGTCTGTGATCTTTGTTTTGGGTGCTGATTGTAGCTGTACACTCTGCTCAACATGAAGTGACAGACATTTCACCCACTATTGCTAAAGTATATTTTTTGTCTAATTTTAGTAATTTACATGCATTTGGATTAGATGATCTCTGTAGGCCCCTTCAACTAAACTCTTCTATTCCACAAAAACAATTTGCTGATTCGATGGGTTTTTGTCACAGAAGATGACACATTTTCCCAGATGGCTTTCAAAATCCTTCTTTCTTTCAAGAAAGAGAAGAAAAGCTGAGCCTAGGGTTACAAACTTTATCTAAAATCTGTAGAAGTGGATGTGGGGTTTAGCCCAGAACAGAGACCGTTTCTTTTAACACACATTGGCAAATAGGAGAGACTTTGCTGACTTTATTTTCTTGAGCTGCTCTCCTGTTGTATACTCAGGGAGGGAGGGAAGAGTATAAAGTGTCATCACACCTCTTGGTATGGGCAGCAACAGGACACGCTGTGACAGCAGAGAAGTGTCATCTATTTGCCACCTACTTCATGACATTGCTCTTTGTGTGCCAGTCAGCTCAGCTGGAATTGGGGATAACCTGCATCCAGATCCAGAAACTGCTGCTTCCTGACATCATCAGCAGCCAAATTAGGAGCCAGGTTGTGCTTCAGCTGCCTCACAGACTTTTGCTTTTAATACTGCTGCTTAGATGCTGCTGTTATATCCTAAATGGGTTCCCTGTGTCCTCTGTTCCTGGGCATTCCCCCGCAGTTTGGCCAGGAGACATCCCAGCAGGAGCTCCTCTGCCTGGCTTGGGTGTTCACGGAGCCCTTCATTCCTGCTGTTATCTCTGCCACCTCCCCCTTGCTCCTGGCTTTCAGGCAGCCCTCAGACTGATCAGAACGGCAGAACAGATCAAAGATCTGTTTAGAAAGTGGTGTTTCATTACTACATGACCGCTGGGGTGGATGGTGCGCGCTGTGCAGGGGCACCAGGGGCATGACGAGAAGCTCTGAGGACTGTGCCCAGAGGCTCCCTCCTCCCGGGCACCAGTGCAGCGCCTCTTGGCAGCCCTGTGTTCACTTTGGCTGGTGTCCGGCCAGCAAAGCACGATAAGAGATAATTAGTGATTAAACTGCAACCTTTAATCTCGGTAAATGACAGTTACTTCCTCCTAGGCTGTCTAGGTCGACGGCGAGCGCTCAGGACAAGAGAACAAATCTGTTTGCTTTGATCCTGAGTAAAAACCTGGGAGAAGCTTCCCACTCCTTAAGGCAAGGCAGGATGGAGGGCTCCGTCGGCTTTGGCTCTGCCGCCTCTGGGAGCCTCCAGTGAGAAGTTCTGCTGGAAATGGATGCATCCATCCGACCACCTCCTTTTCCGGGGCCGCACAGCAGCAGAGGGCAGTAGCTCAACGCGATGCTTCTTCCTTCCCCCGCTGCAGACGGCTTCCCTTCGCCTCACGGCATCTTCTCCTACAGGTTTTTGCAGCCTCCAGGTAGCTGCGTGTGCTATTAACATCAATCACGGCTCCTTAAATAAAGCTGGGAGCCCTCTGCGGGGAGGAAGAGGAGGGCTTGCCTGTACCCCCAGCCTCTTGCAAGGCGCCCACGGGCAGCTCCGAGCGCCTGCAGCTGACTCACTGCCTGCCTCGGTGCCTCCCCAGCAGCCCGGGAGGTGGAGGTGGCACAGGGGAATTCAGGCACCGTGTGGGATGTGTAGGTGGAGCAAGCAGCCCGGGAGCTGAGACTGGAGAGCCAGGCTGGCTGTTGCTCTTTAGGGTCTCCTCTGCAGTGGATTTGGGTCCCACAGGAGAGGCCACCCTCTGTGTGGTGCAAGTGAGGCTTTCACCAATGCCTGTGGCGCCCGTGAGTGTTTGGTCAGTGCAGCCTGATGCAGGGTCCTGGATGTCAGTGTTTGGGAATAAAAGCAATTTCTATTCTATTGAAGGGTGGTTTCTGATCTAGCACTGAGCACCCAGAGCTGCATAAAACCCCTCCCTATTTGCAGTTTTCTTACCTTGTGGGTATGACAGAGTGACCCTGAAGCCAAAGACACACATGACACAGAAAACAGGCAGAAGCACAAAAATACTATTCCCTCTAACAGTCTCAAAAGCCTCTCCAGAAGCCCCAGAAACCCCAGCAAAGAGAAGAGAAATAAATCATGGAAACCTGTGATGAACCCCACCCTGAAAATACCAGCGCACACACTGCCGGGGCAGAGAGCAATAAACCCAGCACACAAGCAGCAACATGGCAAGAGGGTGCTCAGAGCCACATTTTACACAATCCAGCGCAGGTATGCGAGTTATTGCCTGGTGCCCTCCTGCCTCGCCGGGACGCAGCCCGAGAGCTGCACGAACACGCTCGGGGAGCTGCAGGTTATATCTTTACCTGCTTTGGCAAGCTGAGCCCGGCCATTAGCGGAGTGAAAGCTGCGCCTCACCGCAGGTTCCGGGAGCCGCCGCTGGGCCGGCAGCGCCGCAGCTCCGCGTGTGCCGGCGCGTTTCCCGAGGCAGCCGGAGCTCACCCCTTCCCTCCTTGGCCCCGCTGCTGCCTTGCACAAGAGGGAGTCATGAGGGGGCACAGAGCAAATCTGCAGGAGAGCCCTGCTGCCCGTGGCTCTGCTGTGCCTGGATGCTCTCCAGACCCCAGCAGACCCCAAGAAGGGCTGGCACTTGTTAACCCCATCATTTCAGAGAATCATAGAGTCATTAAGGTTGGAAAAGATTCCTGAGATCATTGAGTCCAGCCATTAACCCAGCTCTGCCAAGCCCACCACTAAACCATGTCCCTAAGCACCACATCTAGACATTTTCTGAACACTTCAAAGGATGATTGTTTCCTGCAGGGAAACTCCAGCTTGCTCCCAGGAGTCTGGCTTCTCTGTGTCTGCAAACGTCTTACCATGTGCCCTGAGACTGGTCTGCACACTGGGCCTATAACCTTGCAGCAGGCCTGGCTCTTTCCTGCCTGCTGCCATCCAGGGAGCAAACACAACAGCATGGAGAAGTCCATCACATGGGAGTGCTTCCTTCTCACTGCTGCAAAGGAACACCTGGCATCAGTTCCATCCTAGGGACAGAGCTCCTTGCTCTCCAATCCTGGCCTCAGGCAGGTCCATACACTTTGCACCCAGACTTTTCAGCTGCAGTCACTCTGTGCACCACATGCAGAAACCTAAAGCGAGTCACCCGGGTTAGGGTTTCATACGGGACCTTCAGAGTGTTCAGGCTGGATCAGATTTGTAAGGGTATTAGCATATTATAAATCAGTACATTGCCTGTCTACTTTCTTCACTTCTGTGGAAAAAGAAGGTTCACACAGCACCCTGAGGTCCCAGACAGTTTAAGTATCATCAGGATTTGTTAAAGGACTTTTTTTTGCAGTGTCTGAACCGCCAGAAGTAAGTGGGTTGCTGTCAGCCTCATTGTCTCAAGGAGTTTTTGTCCACTACTTGGGACCGGGCATGAACAATACTGAGCTCTGGACACCCAGCCCTGAACTCATTGAAATCAATAAAAAGACTTAGGATGACTCCAGGCAACACTTTCCTCATTTACAGGAGGATGTCACAGCTCTATCCTGTGCAGAGAGCCACCAAGGTGGAGCAAGGTGACTAAGATCATGCAGCAGCTGCGTGGCAGAGGCGCCAGTTCCTTTGTACCCCACTGAAAAACGTCCCCAGACAGGGGGATTGATGCCACAGGAGTATTTCAAAGCCTCATGTGGTTGATGGAGAGACAGAAGTCTTGTGCAGACAAGAATGAAGAATCAAAGCATGACCTAAGAATGAGGCAGGAAGATTTCACTTGCTGGATGGTTCAGAAACTCTTAGAGCTGAGGTTTGGCACTTGATCTCTGCTCTGAGGGTTGGATACTTGAATCTCCATAAGATGGTTTTACAGTGATAACTTCAAGGACAGTCTTGGAAGACAAAAGCAGCAGTCCCAGTTGCCATCAGTCCTTAACAGAGCTGGAGAAGGCACTGATCATGAAGATTTGAAGAGGAGGATTTGCAATTAACTGGCTGTTAATAATCCCCAGGCACTACCTGTTGCTCTGTAGATGGCAGCACAAGGAAACCAACCAGCTTCATCAACTATGCAAGGCAAGTGCAGAGGTCTGTCATTAACAGGGTCAGTGGAGGGAGTTATTTCACCTGAGACTAGAACCACTTTCAATTTTTAACAGCAATGGGTTAAGAAAACAAGAAAGAAGCAAAGGCTGCAAACAAGTAGTAAAAGTAACTTGTAAAGAAAGAGAGGTCTTATGTCATGTGGAGATAGCCTTCAACTCATAAAACCCTCTGATGGTTACCACATAACTGCAGCTTAAGGGAAGAAAGCCACCTGATTAGGCTTATTAAGAGTCTGTTCTTTTGGGCACAAACCTGACCTTTATTCTGTGTTTAAATAGCAAATAGGGACTCATTTTCTCAATCCCCAAATGTTTTTGCAAAAGGGACTGGTATGGCAAAATTTTTGAAAACACAACATGTTCCAAAGTGCTTGGAATTTCCATTTGAAAAATGTGGGTAGCTAATAGTTCTCAATCACCTCCTCTGTGTATCTGCCCTGAAATAATTTTGTTGCATTTTGATAAAGCTTAGCTTTGCAATTTAAAGCCATAAATATGCCCTTCTGTAGAAAGACAGGGCTTTTGTTTTTCCTTCCACGGGGCACACTGGAAAGGGAGCCTGGAGGGACCTTCATCTCATGAACTCCCAGGGCTGCTATTTCTGAGCACCAATTTCCTACTTGGGATGTAGATCTTGACCTCTGTGCCCCCGGCCGACTGGTTTGCATAAACAAAGAGCATCGCAAAGAAGTCAAAGCCGGATGTACCTACAGCAAATAAATCTCTTCCTCTCTGACAAACAGAGGATGAATTGACCTCTTGCACGTCATGTCTGGTTGTCTGACCAAAACTGTCAGTCACAACTTTCTCTCTGGAAGCCTTGGATGAGACAAGGGATAAAAGGGACATAAAAGTGACATCAGTAAGACTGAAACAATGAATGACAGGATTTCCTCTACCATCTCCATTGCTTGATTCCTACAAGTTTTCCAATCATGGCTGGTCAAATCCCAGACAGTGTCTGTGTGCATTTGACTCACACAGGGTGAACTAATAAACCATCGCCTGTCACTCCTGTCCCACCCCCATTTTTGCATTCATTTTCTGGAAACGGTCCAGCGAACAAGTTCATCAGCCTGAACATTTGGGCTGGAGTGAATTTTAAAGCAAACATCTGGGATCTCTGCAAACAGGAAATCCACCACACTTCTGGGCTGGAACGTTTGTAGCTGAGAAGTGGGTGCTTTCTGCTCTACGGACAAGAGATCCCTGGGAGACACACTGCAATCCACACATCCAATCAAGCGCTCCCAGCTCTCCTCAGATTTCAGGTGGTGAATCCTAGAAGCACAACGCTGGGAGTCATACCATGAATTACAGCAGGAATTATTATATTGTGAGTCATGGGAAATTAATTTGTGCGTGCTGGACATTGCTCCTGGGTAATGTGGCCATGCCCAGACCAGGGGGGACGTGAACTCCAAGGCAGAGCTCATCTCCTCTCCAGCCTTGTGGAGGGAGTCCTTCCCTGGTGAACTGGGGAGACAGGATGGGGAATCATGTATGGCCAGCATGCCCTGGCACAGATTTGGGGCTCAGGAGAAGAATATTTATCAGTCCCATGCTGGCTTTCTGAGCAGTGATGTGGCTGGATGATTTAGGGCGAGTTATTTGCTCAGTTTCACTAACAATGTGACATGCAGTAAAATGTTGCAGACAATTCCATCCCAGTGAGATTTTTCCACAGTCACACAGAGCCTTGTTTTCTGGCATACACCATCTGGCCCTCTTGGACCTGCATGTGTTTATGCCAGCCAAGGCTCTGACCGAGTAATCTCTGTAAGATGTGTGTATATATATATCTAGATATCTATGCAGACACACATGTGTACATATATATATGATCTCCAGTTTGCAGGGTCAATATGCAGGGCAGCCTGTAATGAGAAGCACCCTCACGTGGGTCATGAAACTGTAGTGTGAGATCTTGGAGTACCAGTGCTGCCCCTTGGATGCTAACTGAAGCTTTGGAACCTTCTCCCAGCCTTTCAGTTATGTGTGAAATGTGAAAATACAGAGCAACCTCCTCCCCATGGAGTGAGCACTAGCCCAGCCCTGCTAAAGCCTCCTTCCAGACCTCCTGGGAATGGGGAAACTGAGGCAGCAGCTGCTGCAGAGGAGTCTGTGGACATGTGGAGTCTCCAGGACCCTTTCCCATCCTGTTCATACTGAGTTGGTCCAAAAGAAGCAGCGACTTTGGGACAGTGGGGCTGAGCTCCTGGATGGCTGCTGAGCTCAATTCTCATCTGGGCTGATCTACAGCGCTGGTGTAAATCCAGACTAATTTGGCCACTGTCCTTTCTTGTGGGAATGATGCCTGGAATGCACATCTGTATAATTTTTGTCCTGTTTAAAGGCAGATTCCAAGCTTGTGAGGAAACAGCATTTTGGGCAAGAAGACTCTGCACCATCGACCAAAGCACAGAGAGGATCAGTATTCCTGCTGGGACAGGCTGAGTTGTCTCATTTTCCAGTCCCTCCTGGGAACAGGGGCTGTTTTCTCAGACTCCAGAGGGAAAACTGGGAACTCCATCCAGGCCTCTGAAGTTCACATCTGAAAAACTCCACACCTACCTCTAGAAAGGATGTGCCTTCTGGAAAGAAAAAAAAAAAAAAAAAAAAAAAAAAAAATTTTTAAAAAAAAAAATTGATTTAAGTTNAAAAAAGTTTGATTCAGATTAGAAGGTATTGGGGCAAGTTATTTCCTAGTGGTCCCAGTTGCTTTATATCTCAGAGGAATGCAGTCCATACATTTATTTCCATTTTCTTAATGCTTCAAGGGCTTTCCTTGGGAAACACCACACATACAGCAAACCAAAGCTGTAATCCCTGCAGTGCCCATCGTGTTTCTGCAGCAATTTTGGAAAGGGGAAGTGTGCAGGTTGCTGTTGAGCTTGTCACACACCATTTCTTCATTTTGGATTTGGATGCATGAGCCCTGCATGGAGGCTAATGGGGAGCATACCTGGCTGTTGGGTACAGGTGACCCACAGGCTGCACTCAGTTCCCTGGAAGGGACCCAAGTGCATCCTTTGGGCTTTGTGTGCACTTCCCCACATGCAGCCTGCTCCCAGTCCCACCTTTCAGCCCCTCACTGAAATGGAGGGGGAGAAGAAGAGAAGGAAGGGAAAAATATAAAAGAATGATAGAGACTACATCCTAATTCCAGGTCGGGTATATCAACAACCTTCCACTTTTGTGGATCCTGCATTTAAGAATTCATCCTACCATCATAAAGGTTTCTAGTGCAACACAGCAACACACAGGCTGGAGGACAGAAAGTGTCACTGTGCCTCTATTCAATTGGCTCACTGCTCCATGAAGACTTTTTCTGGCAGCTGTGAGCACTGGGAAAGGGTTAGGAAAGCTTCAGATGGTAGGGAAGCATCTCATTCATTTGTTTGTTGGTTTGGATGTTGTTTTAAGAGCAGTGCAACCTCTTGTTCTGCTGCCCCCGCGGCCAACTCCCAGTGCTGGCCTGAGGTTTACTCTGCCAGAAGGGCTTGGAGTACACCCTCAGGCATGCCCTATTTATCTACACAACAGGGCTGTGGGAAGGGAAGTGCTTTTAGCCCTGAAAACAAAAAAAAAATTAACATGGAGTGACTGACAGGCAGATGAAGGCTCAGAGCCCCAAAAGGACGCAGATAAAAATCAAAGGAAAGCCAGGAGCAGGGCTGCGTGATTTTCCCAGGGGTGGCACAGGTAGGACAGGACTCCTGACAACTGGGTGGTTCCTGGCATATTTGCCAGTCCTCAGGCTACCCTCTGTCCACGCCCTGAAGCCCTTGGAAAAGAATCCTGAGAGGAGCAGGGGGCTGGCAGGCAGGAGAGGCCAGGCCTTCTCCTGTGTATCTTAGGATGCAGCTCAGCCAGTATCACATCACGCTGGGCTAGAAATCACATTCACTTCAGTTCCCAAGATAAAGCAGCATATAATATCTCAGTAATTTTCCATCCATCCATTCAGTCTCATACACTCAGCATTTGCTATCATCAACTTTATTGTCTCTTCCAATGCAAACAGCCCTGCAGCACAGCCTTTATCTTCCCCCCCACTTATCTCCAGGCTTCCAGGATAGGGGAGCCCTCTGGAAAAAGTGAGATTTTTCTCAAAGAGAAACATGATTGCAGGCGGTTGACTTCAGATAGGCTCTACTACTTCTCACTTTTGTAGTGGAGAAGCAACCCCATTAGGAGTCCATGTATTTAAGTGGAATATTTCAACAGCTGGGGAAAACCCCATACTGGTACTGAACATGAGGAAGATTCAGATTTCTCCAGCCAGCAGGAACCAGGGAAGCTGTGTGGCCTGACAAAATGGAGGCATTGCCTGGTATTTATTTGGAGCAGGGCTTTTTGTCAGGAGTTTTCCCCAGTCAGAGGCTCCTTTCCTCATGGTGCTGCATTCACCAGCAACTGGGACACAGGAGGGGCACCTCACATTTTTTCCTGATAAAAGTAGACTCCAAGGCACACAAAGCCAGGAAACATTTTGGGAAGATGCAGGGAAACAGAGCAGATGCTCCTCCAGACCATTGCTGGTGGCCATGAGGGCTCAGGGAAGGATGCAGGCAGTGCCATGCTCAGAGCAAGACTCGTGGGGCGTGAGAATCAGGGTGCAGAGTTTGTACTGCTCTACATGCTGGAAATCGTATCCACTTGGTTCAGTTTCTTAAAAAAGTCACTCAAAAATATTTGGTGAAGCTGAAAGAAGCCTTGACTTGAAAGAGCAAGTGTGGATTGAAATCCTAAATGCTTTTAGTATTCTAAGTCCACATGTGAAGCATGATTTAAACTGAGATATGTGTTGCCTAACTCAAATGATTGCAGTGACAGTTGCATTAACCTCTCTGGCACCAGAGAGATCACATCCCTCTAATACCAGCTCTAAACAACAGAATACATGCCAGTTGAAAAGTTAACACACAACTGGCATTATCTCTGTTTTCTCTCCACGCTGTGCCAAGATACTCTTTTCTTATGAAGATTTGATCCAGCTCAGTTTAGCAAAAAAAAAAAAAAAAAAAAAAAAAAAAAAAAATAAAAGGTAAAAAAATCAATTCTCTGAGTCTGAATCCCAGCACTTGGCAAGCTGCACCCTGGTGAGTACTTCTCAAAGCAGGACACATCTTGTTTTCTGGAAAAGCTTAAAACCCAACACCTCAGGGTGCATTATTGCAGGAACTTTTTATCACAAGGGAGCAGTTTCCTGAAATCTCATGGCGAAAAGGGTGTGGGAAGGTATGGAGTCTTTTTTCCATTCTGCCCTGGTGAAAGCACCTTCTGCAGAAGCAAGATTACTTGCAGGCAGGTTAGACTTAGGCTGCAGCTCTCTTGTTCTGCAGTCACATAGCATCGTGAACCAAGGCTGAGATCTGGCCTGTTTGGAGGTCAGTGGAACTGAGCCACCTGGGATTCTGTTGTGAGGAACACTTTGACCAGCTGCTATATTAGGAAAGGACAAGATTAAGCAGAGCCTGGCAACTGAGCACATCCTCAAGGTTTAGAGTGCAGCAGGACCTCTAGGACCGGATCCCATGAAAGCAGAGGTGCCATAATACAATGCTGAGGGGTGCTATATAAATATGTCATTTCCAGTGACTCACTCTTCCCACAGATTCTTGTCTGTGCTGTGTTGCTATTAGTGTTAGAAGCAATTTGTGGGTGAGACGGTGTTTCACCAAGGACAATATCCGTGATTCAACACTTTCTCCCATCCTACTTGTTTTCAGAGCACGTAAAAGAGATGCTTGGGTTTCGTAGTTCCTCCACATGCTGGAGGCTGAATTCTCACTTCCCTGACCCAAACCTCTCTGCTTTATCAGTGCTGTGGCTCTGCCTGGGAGCTCCAGCTGAGACTCAGGTGGTGGCTGTGCTGGGTGCTGTACACAAATGTGCCCCTGGCATGACCCTGACAAGAACAGGCACCAGGCTAATGTATATTTGCAAACTCTTCTTCTCTCTCTATCTCACCCCCCACACATCACCTTTTTTTTGGTGTAAACGTCTCCACTGCTTGTTCCCCACACTCCAAAAGGGCCCTGCTGAAATTGCCTGACTTTGTGGCTCCGGATGAAGCTGTTGCTCTGAGCAAGTACAAACAGACAGAGCGATTGCCATAGCAACAGAAGTTGTATGTGAAATCCCTGGGAACCAGTCGTCTTCCTCCTCCTCTTCCCCCACCCATTCAGGTCCCTTTTCAGATTTCTTTCCTCTTTTTTTTCCCAAGGTGCTAGTGCCAATTCATTCCTTGTGCTGAACACCTAGGGAGATGCTTTGAAAGCAGCCCGGCGGGTTACGAGAGCACGTCACCAATTACCGCAGTGGCAGGACAACTTTGTGGAGCATCATATTGGAAAAATGCACCCTGCTGGGTCTTGAGAAACCCTTAACAAGGAGAATTGAAAGAGGGCAGACAGTGGGAGGGTTGGTGCCTGCATTTAGGACCTCAGGGGCATATGCCAAATTCATTCCCGATCAGATCTGCGCCCGAACTATTTACTTTTTGAGACGCTAAGTCAACAGATGTGCATCAAAACAAATTAAAACCATTTAACATCAAGCTGCTAATGGCTAGAACCACACAAAATAATGGAGGTTATTAACCCCATAATAAGGAGCTCGTTAAAATGGGAATTGCCAATTAGGTTACATAGGAGTTCCATTAGGAGAAATACAAGCAGCAGAAAAACCACTGAATATTTACCAGTTGCTGGGTGCAACACACTGTGAAGACTGATGGCCAGGGAGATGTGTCCAACTGGTGTAGACTGGAAGCATTGGCAGGGGCTGCAACACAACCAAACTCTCTCAAACTACAACAGGATAAAGTTCAAATGTCTCATGAACTCAACTCAGACCTTGATGAGGTGCATTTTATGCAGGGAGTGCTGGTAATTTCATTGCTGGTGAGGGTTAAGGATACCGGTGCTACCACTCACATTTGTGTTTGTATTGACATTTAACTTCCCTTGGCAAGCAGTGCTTCCTTCAGGCCAAAAGGGGCATTTTTAAACACCCTTTGGACATCAGCCCAAAACTTACCAAAAGCTTTTTGTGTTGTAATGTCTGACAAGACAGACATTAAATAGGACAGCTATAGGCAGCATGACCTTGCACATAGATATCCCCAAAGTGCATTGGAGAAGGGTTTTACTATTCTTAGTCTGTGCTCTGCATTTTACTATTTCTCACAGCTCTGGGTTTTTAACTTATTCTTCCTAGGTGTTCCTAGCATTTTTGTGTCATCTGGAGGGAGCTGGCAGCCTCTCAGAGCTTGCTTTTCTTTATATATGTAAAATCTATTTTCCCTGACATACTGAAAATGGCATGCACAGAAGAGACCTTTAAGCTTTATTTTGTTGCTGTATAAAAGTAGCACAATAATGTCCTCATGTTGAAATCCCCATTTCCCAAATGGCATCCGTCTTGCTTTGCCACTCACACTTGAGCAGATTTCAGACGTCACAGAATCACAGAATATGCTGAGTTGGAAAGGACCCACGAGGATCACCAAGTCCAACTCCTAGCCCTGCACAGCACCATCCCCAAGAATCACACCATGTGCCTGAGAGTATCACTCACACACTTAACTCTCACAAAGCCAGATTTGAGCTGAATGTTCCTAAACAGGCTTTTAGACATATTAGGAATGAGACAAACATTTAAAGATTTCTGACCCGGCCCCCCCAAAAAAAACTTTAAAAAAGGAAAATCCTTATTTTCCCTTCTGAAGTCAGAGAAAATCCCAGTGTCAGGTGCTTCATAAGATGAGAGAAGGAAGAAAGGAAAGGAGCAGGAAAGGCTGCTGTGATGCCTGAGTGCACAAGGAGGCTTTTGTGGCAGACGCAGTTTCCTGAGGCACTCTGAAAGCATCCAAAAGGGGTGCTTTTTCCTCAGGAAAGGATCCAGCACTGACCCTGGGAGACACAGCTGTGATAACCCCATTCTGGGGCACACCTGAAGGGGCCTACACTCCCTTACCTATACCTAAGGCACCACACCACCTGGGAATAAGAATTGCTGTCAACCTAAATGATAGTCTTCCCACAAGGACTGAACTTCCAGAGGGTACATTTAGTCAAGTAAGTCACCTTCCACTTTACCAACACCCATCTTGATCCCCTTTACCTTCATCCCCTCACAGAAACAGGAAATCTCTGCAGTGCCAAGCCCCATAGCATGTCAGGATATATCCCACTGTGGGTTTATACTGCACTGCCCAGTGCTGGGGAGGGCTTAGCTGGGAAAGTGGATTTTGCTGTGCTGGAATGCCACCCCTGAAGCTGACACACCTTTGGGAAAGCTTCATTCCAGCCCCTCCTTAGGCCAGCCTGCAGTCCCTGTTGAGAGCCCTGCTCATGATGCTTGGTTTCACTCATGGTTCCAACAACAGTCCCAAAGACACCAGGGGAAAGTGCACCCAGGAGGGGGGAGAACACAGGATTTAACTGCTCCATCCCACAGCATCACTAGTTCCTGAGAGGGTGTGGGGATGGGACATCACACAAGGGACCAGCAGCATGTGGCAGCTCCAGGCAAGTACAAAGCTCTGCCATATCAGGGCTTCACATGTTCATCATGAGAACAATGTGTGTGTGCTTCTTTTTGGTATAACTAGACTGGCACTTCAAGGGGAAGAATTATGTGGGCATGTCAATAATAGCTTTATGTAGTCCAAAGTGAGCATTTGAAAGTTATTTAATAGGCAAAACTGTGCTTTGAACAGTCAGCAAATCAAGGTCATCTCAGTCAACAAAATCACGAAGAACAGCAAGAGTTATAAATCAGTATGGTCATATGTTTACAGTGAATAATTTAAGCAGCTCCAGAGTTGAAACCAAGAAGATTTTCTTCAGTGCTTTGAATATAGTTGTGTTTTCGGAACCACTTAAAATGGTAAATTATGTTCTTTTATCCCACTGGTCTCATGGAAACTTGGTCCCTCCTGTCATAACTTCATAAGGGATATTTGCCTTAAAATTTGAGCAGGGACAGGTCCTGTTCTCTTATGTTAACTTTTGCACATATGCTTACTGAGAACAGAAACTGAGATAAAACAGGTTTTACTAGCATTGTTTGAGAAAGCATTAAAAGATGTTAAGTATATTTAAAATTAGAACTGTGCTGTAATCTCAGCTGGTATAGACTGACATATTTCCAATGGTATAATGGATCTATGCCAAATTACATCAGCTGGCCACAGCATAAGATGTTAAAACCAACTGGAAAACTCATCTGATATTTAAAAGCAACATATGGGAGCAGCAGAGACTTCAGGAAGACACTTCATTTAGGATATTTTGAAAACAGTATATGTCCCACAGTAGTGTGGAAGGAGGTGTATTAACTTGTATCTATGTCCTGTGGGCAGTAATTATAATTTAAATCTTATTAATGTTGCTCCACGTCTTACTTAACAGTATTTTCCATGGTCTTCTGGGGTAAATGAGTAGAAAGTAAATGATGCATTGTCAGGTGTGTTTAGGCAAAACAAATTTTAAATGGACAAACAGAAATGCTGACCCTGGCAGGACTTGCTTTTGCAACTCAATTTCTACATCTTTTAAATAATATGCACAGATTATTGTAAAGAATATGTACAAAATATATGATTGGAGAGAGACTATTTACAAGGGCATGTAGTTACAGGACAAGGGGGAATGGACTCAAACTGAAAGAGAATAGGTTTAAATTAGATATTAGAAAGAAGTTTTTCCCTGTGAGGATGCTGAGGCCCTGGCACAGGGTTCCTGGAAAAGCTGTGGATGTCTGGGAGGGTTCAAGGCCAGGCTGGATGGGGCTCTGAGCAAGCTGGGCTGGTGGAAGGTGTCCCTTCCCATGGCAAAAGGATTGAAACTGGATCTTCAAGGTCCCTTCCAACCATGGCTATACTATGATTCTGTGATTCTATGATTCTATCATTCTATGATTCTATCATTCTATGATTCTATCATTCTATCATTCTATCATTCTTTTTTATGAAGATTTTATGAAAAAGTAGATACTTAGCTGGCCACCAACTTTGAAGAAATCAGTGTTCAGTGGGCACAGGGGCTGTGCTTGGCAAACAGAATGGTCACTGTGAATAGTCCCATCTACCTGAATGTCTTCATCACACCCATATTCAGCAAAGGAACTTGAAGAGGTTACCAATATAACCTGGACTGCTCTGCTGAGCCAGGATCTGTCTCGCCTTTGCAAGTGTTCCACCTGCAAGCCTGTTGGTGCTCAAAGGCACAAATGGTGCTGTTTGCAGAACAGACACCGTGAGAGGATGACACAGACAAACATGGGAAAGGAGCCTGCTTTCTCACTCTCCTTGGCAGCAGGTTGAAGAGCACAGTGCATATTTTGTAGTGATTCAGCATTTGACTACCTAAAGAAGAAAATAAATCAGTATTTCCAATGCTGTTTCTCTTATGTCTTTTAAATCCTTTAAAGATGCAGTGGTGAAAGCTTTATTGTAAAGATTGGTGTCATCTGTAAATGAAAAGTACAACTGATTGTTCTCATAAAATAAAAACCTTCTATTTCTAGAGGGTTTACAAAGGAGAATTAAATAGTTCCTGTGAAAAATTCAGATGAGGCATAATACTAAAGGATATTTTGTCAATGAAAGTAATGATGTAGGTCAGCGTTTGGGATAAATTTTCAGCTTGGCTGAAGATCTCATGCTTTATCGATATACTTTGATTTATGCATTAAACCCATCAGAGACATGCTCTGAAACCCAAAGATTTCAGGGTGCTCTGTGTCAGGTCACTTAACAACTTGAGAACAGAAACAGAAAGGCACATGTATCAAACATAAATCAAAAGTGGCAACAATACTGCCAGGAATGTTTTTAAGCACTGGCACCTCCCTTTCCACCCCACTGATTAAAATAAGCTCATGCAGGCATGGATATGAAGCACTAAAACTGAAATATTAAACTCTCCTTTCCTATTATTTGGCAAGAGGGGAGGGAGAATTTGCCTCAGAGGTGTCTGCAACTCAGCCCCTGCAGAAGGCTGAATACAGGGGCACAGTGGGCACCTAAGCAAAGACTTTAGGCTTTAGTTTTGTATGAACCTGGAATCTGTGTATGACCTGGTGGGAATGGTTTGTGTAGAAAGACGTGGATCACTCTCAGGCTGCTCCCTCCATTCCAGGGGAGCTGATCACACTGAACCTGGTGAGTGCAGGGGTAGTTATGTGTGAACCCCTCTGCACTCTGGCAGAGCCTTTTTTCATAACCAGATGGTCCCACTGTGGTAGGTTCTCCAGCAGGAAGGGTTTATTGCCTGGTTGGCAACACTGGTGATTCTTCAGGTTCTGACCACAACCATAGAAGAGCACGTGAAGAATTGCTTTGCAGAGTTGTTTCTCCAATGACTGGGGTGGTGAACATAGGTTAAGCTCCTGAGTTTCAAGCATCTGAAATTGTATGAGATTTCTTCAGGCCTGAATATGGCCCTGAGCATCCTCCAGGCAGCAGGACCTGCTCATCATCACCACAGCAGTGACTCAGGCCCACAGCACACAAATTCTACATTTTTAGCCTTAAATGGCTAAAACCCAGTGAAGTTTAAAGTCAAATCATATGCAGTATGTACAACAAAATGACTGGTTTATACCATTATGTTTTGATTTCCTCAGGAAAACTAGGACAATTAAAGGCAGGAAGGAAGATCATAAATTTGAAAGGAGAAATGGGGATCACCACTCACCTGAATAGGAAGCTTTAAATAGTCTACCATTGACTCATCACAATTTGGAAACAGTTTAGCTTACACTTTTAGTCTTGCTTGCAGAACACAGAATAGATATGACACTTATGAATTAAAATAGGCTTCTGGTAAGCTGTGCCAGAACAGTTAAAATACCTGTATTAGTTTTAATTATATGTGTTAGCCTTTCATGGTGTAGATGTACAGGGAATAATTGCTAGTTTTGGGAACCATCAGGTGAAAATGAAGAGTTAGTCTTCAGCATTTCAACCACAATAAATTCTCCATCACAAGACTTGCTTGCTTGCTTGCTAGACTACTCAGCCTCTAACACATTGCCCACACCTAGACAGATAAATCTGGCTCTTTAAACCAGAGAGACATATACGAGTAATATCTAGTTAACTGTGCTCCATAACTACAGTTTTCTGTAACAGTCTTCCTTTGTATAAAAGAATATGTTGGGACTGATGAAATTAATATAAACCTCAATAATGTGTAAGTCCTTAATCAAGATGAGGTATTCCACTGTGCGAGAGGTTGTGCATCTTTATATTAAATCTTCTCTCTATCTCTCCCCATTATTTAATAGATAATAGAGATGAAGTGTGGGAAAAAGTAATATTATCCTTATCTCCTGATAGTGAACTGTAATACATAGGAGGATTGAGTAACTTGGATTCTGGAAAGCTGGGCTAGGACCAGGAACTGACCCTGGACTACCAGTCCCATCATCTCAACCAGGAGCCTTCCCTTCCTCTCATTTAGTAACACCAAAATGGAGTGCAATTTCAAGATTAGACAGTGAAACATTTCCTTTGAAAAAATCCCTTTGAAAATTTTAATTTCCTTTAAAATTAATTTTGAGACCTTGATTAGAAGTCTCAAATCCAACAATTGTTCACATATCTGCATATTCACATTGTGATTGTTTCTCTGAAACAATACTTAGGCAAGCACTACGTTGCCCAGTCAGAGTAGGAGCTCTGGAGACATGGAACACCCCTTAAAAACTATTTTCAGCAGCTTGTTGCGCATGTATAGCTTTTCCCTGACAACCAGGCTCAGAAAGCAGATAATTCAGCCAGCATTTGAGCAAGATGGTGCCTTACTGTGGCTTCTGTGCAGCCAACACACGCTGCTGAAACCAGCACAGTAACCACAGACGAGCAGATCCCAAATATTTTGATAGGCAGAGCCCCATAAAACATCAAGTTAGAAACTCGTCAGCCCACAGACAGCCATGACTTCAGTGGCTGCCTCAACCTGTATCCAAGCAGCAACCCACACAAGTCAAGTGGTGGGAGGGAGTTTCTCATCCCCTTCCTGCAGAGCTTCCTCTGGTGCTGCTCCAGTGGCTGTCGCGGGCACTCGAGGGATGCTCGAGTGGCTCCAATGCATTGTCACCCTCCCGAACGTGTGGGCAGATTTCACATCCCTTACATGTGGAGAAAGCCTCTCCACAGAGAAGAACTGCCAGGAATTCCTTGGCCTGCTGTGGGCAGCACTGCCAGAGCTGCCAGGTGAAGAGCTGCCACGTGTGGTGAAGAACGAGGGGTGTCTCTGCTGGGTGCAAATTCAAGAGTGGAAGGCCTGCTGCAGACACATGTGGGCTCCCCAAAGCCCCCTGTTAACAAGGGCTTAGAGGTGAAGTGTTGTGAAAACAAAGAATTTGCTAGCTGGCCATGCACACTTTGAGATTTCTGGATCATAATTTGCACTGTATCCCAGGTGAACGTCAGTGCGCAGACAACACAGAGAAATGGGAACACTGGTGGAACAAGTGGTCCAGCAGTTTTGTAAGGAAATCAGCGAAATTCCCATTAAGTCTTCTCATATTTTCCAGATTGCTTTTTTTCAAGTGTAGCTTTAAGCTCCTGTCTGTGGTAAAAGTCTAGTTGAGGTTGTGAGCTAACAGGAATTAAGTCCCAAAGGTATAGCAGAGTAGCATATCTTTCTCACAGTTCCCACTCTGGAGATCTATGATATTATCCCATGGATATCAAAAAGAAGGTGAGATTAATCTCTCCTCTGGCCCACGTTAATTAGTCTCCCAGAAAAAGGAACAATTAGCACCACTGCAAAGGATATCAGCAATCCTTGTGCTGGGACTGGGCTTCTCCATGTGATAACTCATGTCCTTTTCTTTACCTGCCTGATGTTTGTCATGCCAGTATCTGTCTGTATACATCTGGAGTATTTAACCCTGTGCCACTGGGATTTTCCACCTCGTCTGCAGTGACATTCCTTCCACTATCCTTTCCCCCTGGTATTCAAGCCCTGATGAGTTTGTGTTCATTTTCACGTCTACTGGCTCAAGGATCATTGCCAAAAATGTGACTGTAAACATGCCGTGATCTCAGAGGCAGCAAGTTGGGGACTCCATGGAGGTGGAGAACCAAACACAGGACCTGAGTGTAGGTGGTTTTAAACCTTTCTTCCCTACGTCAGAGACCTTTCCAAGCCAATCCTGTTGGAGATCCAAGTCATCAGGTCATTATCCCCTTCCCAGTCTGAAAGTGGCCGTGTGTGTAGCCCCCACCATTGCTTACTGATGAGCCCTGCTTCTCTCTCCCACTCAGCAGCATTCTTTCATGGTAAGGTTTGTCTCTGTATCTGACCATACCCTGCTGCCTTCCTTTGTTTTTTTTTCTCAGGCTATGTATGTGTTTATTTCCTTTGATGTCCCTAGTAAATAGATCATTCCTTCCACCCTCTTGTCTATACCAGTTAATCTATACATTACCTGTTTGCCTGCACTCTTTTCAGAAGGCCCTGCCCCAAGTGGTATTCCTATTAGCACTTCAAAAGAGGATTGATCTGGGAGTTTTTAATGAATTATCAGCTGTAGCTTTCTATCAAATTAGCATCCAAGGAGCTCTTCTGGATTACTCCTCTCCACAGCCTTTGGGGTTACTGCTTTGACCTCTCCTTAGTGAACAATGTTACCCTGTGGATGTTTCTGCACTTAGATTTGTTCAATTTCTTGCTATTCCCACTATGTCCCACTCTTCATTTATTGAAATCCCTTTAGGATGGTGCTTCTAATAAATGATTTGCAATTCACACTCCAGCTGAGTGTTATCTTTGAATTTGATTGATGTATTTTTCTTCTCCTTCCTCAGTGCTACTGCAGATGAATAAAATGTCCAACTCAGCAGGAGTCCCTGAGGAGCCCAACATGGCAATATTTATAAGCATACTCCACTTTCTATTGTAGGGGCTGATTTTAATCTCTTTCATTGTTATTCTCTGTATCCACCCTACATGTTTCTTGTAATGCTTTGGGTCCAGTCCAACCACTGTTGAAGTCAACTGTGTCTGCATGGAATCCTTTAGGGATGGATCAGGTTCTAAAGGAACAATATGTCTGAAGAAACTGGGTAAAATTACTTACTGAAATCAAGAACCTTTCTGCAGAAGAGTTCTCTGTAAAACCAGTTGTCTTGTCAGCCAGTGAAACCCTTAAGGGTAAATTTACCGAGTGACTCAAGGGGCCATATCCCTTTTTCCTCCCACCAGCGTGTCCCACTGTGCTGTATACTCATCCCACATGATGGATAAGCACCTGCTTATCCTTCACTCTCCCCACCCAACACTTCCCACTCCACATGGTTGTCCTCCTCCCATCAACACTGTGAGTATAATCTGTCTGTAGAGTCTATCACTTGGGTGCAACTGCTCCCCTTAATGTGACCTCTCTCTTTGTGTGACACATTGCTGTTTTGTTCCTCCTGCAGAACAGCTAATAGTGCTTTCTGATTATTAGAGACCAAGTTTCACCTGGAAAGGATGCTAAGTTAATTGATCTGTAATTCCCCTTATGGAAAAGAAGCGTGATGTTTTCCCTCTGCCAGTCACCAGGGCTTCCTCAGTTCTCCAGGAGCACTTGAATATAATGGATAATGGGCCTAAGAGTTTTTCAGCTAATTCCTTTAATACCCTTGGGTATGTACCATCTGGCCCTCTGTGTCGATTTGAATGCATTGTGCTCTTTATATTTCTTTGCTGTTTCTTTAATGATTTTGCTAACTCCTGGCTCTCAGTTTCTTGGCTTTCCTTTGATTGCTCATTGCACACAATGTTTTAAAAGGAATTTTAGAAAACTGGAAGAGGTGACCTTTTTTCAGCTCACTGTATCCATGGCAGAAATTAACTCACTTTTTAAATTAACCTTTCATCAAGAAGCATTGTGTCTCAAAAATTTGAGCTGAGATTATTAGCTTTTATCCTATCCAAGCAAGACTCATCTACAGGACATGTCCTGCTATTTGAAAGAGAAAGACATTTGAGAGAATTTTCTTTAAGAGCCTATATCCAAGTTTTGTCTTGTCAATACTGGTAGGGAATTTTTCCTTTTTTCTATTGTGTCCTATTTTCTCTCTCTTCAAGTGCATTTCTGTAACCCTACTTACATCTTTCAGATACTCGTAGACTCAAGCCTGGTATTTTCTTATCTCTTTGCCAGCTAATATCTAAGCACAACGTCATGAATCAAACCCACTCCAAATGATCTGCTCATGTCTCTGATCTCCTTTGAGGTCTCTGACTTTGCAGTGTATGGCACTGAAATTCCAAGAAATTAACAGCAACCTTCCAGCCGTATCTGACACAGGCAGACTAGGGTGATGCCCACTGAGGATGGCAGGGAATTTCACAATACCAGCTGGCTGCCAGAAGCTACATGAAGATTCTCTTCCTATATCACTTCCCAGCTTTCCTTAACCTGGCTGCTTCTGAGTGTCCTTTGGGGACATTTTTTTCCTGAGTGATGGTAACCCACATTATTCCACTTTCATGATGTTATTTCCTGGTCACATTGCTAATCTCTATAGCTGCCACAGGGCAAATTCTCTGTTCAATTGCACTCAAATCTCCTCCCATTTTACCATCAACACCATCTTGCTGTACTGTGAGTTTTCCCTATTTATTTGCATGTGACTTGCTTTCATTTTTCTCCAAACTTTTCTTTCTATTACCCAATATTCTTCCCAGAATGTTTTCCATTTTTAAATGCTTTCTATAGGATCTCCTTTTCCTGTTTTACAAACAATTTTTTCCCCCTCTTTCTACATAGACATATTAGACATGACAGGTTTATACCTGTCTACCTCTAATGCACAGTGTCCCTGAAATAGGTGCACACAGCCATGGGTCTACCCACATGCTGAAGGATGGAGTAAAAGGTAAGTAAAAGTCATTAGAAGAAGCAGCACAAGTGGGCAGCACAACAACCAGGGCATGGTCACAGGATGATTTGAATGTAAATCATTGCCTGTACAATCCACGGAGGCTGGGAGAGGACAGTCTCCTTCTCTCCTGCCTTTAGGTGGCATCAGATGAGGCCAGTTGTGGTGGCCTTCCCTCCACCCTGACTTTGGCAGCTTTTCATGACATGGACCCCAGTGCTCCATTCCTTTGGCACATCCAGTGAGGTGGTGTCTGGATAAGGACATGTCCATGCCTGTCAAAATGCTGGATGGGAAGCAGAGCAGGATAGGACACTCGATAATTTCCCAGAGCCTTCAGGCTACAGAGAAAAAAAATGACCCCCTTTTTCTTTGCAGAGACAATAAACAAAAGGCTGCATTAAAACCTTTGTTTGCAGGAGATCATGAAGATTTCAGGATACCATACTCCCCTGCAGGAGGAGGGATTAAGAGGGTTACAGAACAGATTTACAAGCCCTGGAGAGAGTAAGTATCCAACGGAAATCTTTGGCAATCCCTTTCCCTTCCTCTTCTTCATCTCACCCTGGCTTCTGGTAACACTTAGAACAAAACCACCAGCTCTTGCTTATTTTAATGTGTTCTCTCTTTTACTCTGAACCCAAATGAAACATCAAAGGTTTGGCTCAAGCACTTGCAAGTAAAAATAGCTCTAAGGCCAATATATGTAAGGCCCTTGAATGATATCTCTGAAATAAGTCATCCTAAGCCCATGAGAGGGGAATGGTGTTGTTTGTTGTGTGTGGTGCTGATAGTCGGCAGTACTGACATGTAAAGAGCAATGGGTGATACTGCAAAACAAAAGGAAGGTGAGAAAAGGGGCATGAAGACTGCATTGCACTGTATTGTGGAAGGAGACCAAAATATATTTAAGATAAAAGCCGGTTTCAAGCTGCCTTTATTTTCTTTCCAATCTGATCCTTCTCCCCCCTTCTGAGAAATTTAGATTTGAACCTATCTTTCTTGGTACAGGAGAGAAGGGTAAATCTTGGTACATCCTTGGTACGTGAGGGTATGACCCCCTCTCTCTGCCACAAAATACTGCAATTTGTTTATAATCATCCAGGACTCATTTATTCCCTGTGATGTGCCTGTTTTTGAGGTAAGATAAATCAAGGCTATGAAGGCATCAGGTACATACATCCCTTACAGTCCTTTTGAATCAGCCTTTTGTCTCCATTGTTCTGCATTTGAATAAAGCACTCTGCTTTTATTCTCTGTTACTACAAACTTCTGTCCTAAATTCCTTTGCTTCACAAGTAAATAACATATTCTCTTTCCATCTTCTAGTAGCAAGGTGAATGAATGCACCTTTGCAGTCATTAATCCATACTGCCTTTACATCTGCAGTCTCTCAGTGAAACTTGGGCAAGGACAGTTTGAGCCACTGTGATACAATACCAGGTGGGATTTTCTGGAATAGATCAATGTAAGTCCTGTCTTCCTTTGACCTGATGTTTCTCACCACCATTTTCCAGCAAATGGTTCCCAAATCCAACATTTCTAATTAGGTTATCTCAGATATGATGGAGGCACATCATCTCAGGATGTAAACACAGGGTATTCCACAGATTCCTGCCTGTCCTGGCCAGTCCTGGCCTGTCCTGGAAAACAATTTATGAAATCCCTTGAGTCATGAAGGAGGCTTTATTTACTAGGAAGGTACTCGAAAGAAGTTGGAAAGTATACTTGATTTTAAGCACTCATACTGTTCAAAGGCTGAAGCATAGACAAACCCACTGAAGTGAATCCTGATGGCTGCCCAGTGAGGGACATGAATGTGGCCATATGGAGCACATACAGGTTCCAAACCACTGTCTGTGAGTAGTGCAGCTGAGTCCCGTTAGTTGAACCAGAGAAAAGGACAAGAATGGGTCAAAATCAGCCAGATACACAAGGGGCAAGTGCTGGAGGGTGTGAAAAAACCCCAGCCTCCTGGCCCTCAAGGCTGCTCAATTAACACCAGGGCTTGCTGCAGTTATTTAAGCAGGATGAACAAGATAAAAAGGGCTTGTTGGTGTTGGATGCTGAGGCAGTGTTTAAGACATCCCTGACTCACAGCTCACAAGCTGGGACTCGTTTTGCAAGTTCAGTCCCTGTTCAGATAGGATCAGGGAATGTCTCTGGGCTGGATTGTGAAGGAAGCAGCCTTGCCAAATATGCTCTGCCCACAGCACCGTCCAGACCCGTCAGATGATATTTCTTCTAATTTTACTAATGTATGCTTGGCCCCAGTTCCACGCTACCTGGGGCTACAGCTGTAATAAAAACACAGCACACATGTTGTGGGTGGGTGCATGCAGCTGGTGGGAGTTGAGGCACGTGAAAGTGAAAAACACAACCCTTTCTTAATTGCAGGAGAGGAATCAAGAAATAATATTCTGCTGAATCCTTTCCTTCTCCCTGTCTCTCTGTGGCACACCCTCACCTATGGCCCTGCCTGTCACCAGAGAAGACGACAGCAGGTTTCCTCCATACAGAGACTCTTCCATACCTGAACAATGCTGACATTTTCAGGTAGAAGTGGGCCTCGTATTGCCACACACAGCTTGTGTTTGGGTGTGGCTCCTACATCAGGATCATCCCACGTACCCACCTTGTGGGTTATGCTGGTGGAAGGGGTGTTGGTGATCCAATCCCTACCCGAGGATGGAACCATCACGATGCTGTCTTGCTGTGGTCATGCAGGACATACACTCCTGGCATGGAGTGAAAGAACCCTGGGCATGCATTTGTCTCCTACCCATGAACTGCTTCCACAAACCCTCCTGGTGGAGGTGGGTTGGGCTGCAGCTCTGGACTGGGTGAAAATCTCACTAAGCATCTCATGGGTTTAGAAAGTTTGAGTTCTTCAAGCCACGAGCCCTCATGGACATGGCAATTGCTAACATCACTGCTGTGTCTGTAGAGAAGAAATTAAAACAGAGGCCCCAGTGAAGGCATGGGACTTTTGGGAAAGAGAAAAGCTAGCCCCAGGGAAAGGGCAGAGAGGAAATCCTTGGTGCAGCCCTTGTTTCTGCTCTCAGGATGTAAACACAAGCACTAGAGGGATACTCCCTCAGAGGAGCAGAACATGTTGAGGTCCTGATGCCATCCTCACCACTGAAACCAGCCAGCCGTCACAGCTCTTGACCTCCCTGCCACATTGTCCCACCAACATGTACCCCTGATATCACTTGTTAGGGCCACCTTGTTCTCTGACAACTATTCCTACTGGAACTCTTGCAGAAAGAATCAGCATGGGTTAGAGAAACCCATAGATAGTATTGAGAAGGCAGTTTGTGTGCTGGAAATTCAGAATTTTTATGGACTTGCAGAAGTTTCAAGCTTCTGACATCAGTCTGAATTCTTTTCTTCTGAGCTTATAGTGAACACTGCAGATACTAAGAGTACTTTTAGCCTGAAAATTTGTATTCACCCCACATAGCAGAGTCTATTTGTGTTGACTTTCAACAACAGCATTTTATTTACTGGCAGTATTTTTTGTTGGTTGATATTTAAAAGCTCCACCTTCTGATGTCCAACCCTGCAGGATGATATGCAAGTAAAGATTATGCAAAAAATGGAAAACGGTCACTTCCTTTCTCCACTTCTTCTGATTCTTTTCACACACTTGGTATATTAATGATTGCTTTTTTCACTGGTCTGTGCTGTCTCAGATGCCTTAAAAACACTTGCTCAAGCAATATACTGTCACATCAGAAGGAGTTTCTTTCCCTTGCTCTCTCCAGGGGAACCTCCACCCCTCTCTAGGAACAACACATGAGATGCTAAGGCTTAAAATTTATGGAGCCTGATTTAAAAGCCAGGATGTCTCCTGGTCTCAAGGGAAGGGAAATGACCCTTGGCTTATTTTGCAGTCACTCCTTTTCAGAGAAGGAAGTGCTAATAAGAGCTCACTTGAGGCGCAACAGCTTAGCACAAATGAAGGCCAAAAAGCAGACACATAATTGCTGTGAGTGGGAACAGAGTAGCCAAAAAGAACACAGTGAGAAGTTTCCCTTGTGAGCAGTGCTCTGTGAGTGATGCACACCAGCACAGTACTGTCTGAGACGGGAGCTACCCAACATCCAGGACTGCCCCAGAGATCCTGCTTCCCCTCCCAAAGCAGGCACTTGGAGCTGGGAATGGGTCTGTGGCTGCAGCATGGGAGAGGAGATAGAAAGGAGAGACAGCCCTGAGAAAACATCACAGGTGTTGGTAGGAATTCCACATGGAGACAGTCCATTGCATGCTCTGCAGATACATGAGCTCTTGAGCAGTTTGAAAACAGCTCTGAAAATCCATCCTGCTCACCCAGGGGAAATCTCAAGTGGGATTTCAAAGCACAGCACCCTCAAGCTCTCGGGAGCCCTCCTGGAAGAATATCAGGGTGTTTGCTTCCACTGTACCCAGCACCTTCCCCTTGGGGTGAGCCTTCCCACAGCCTCGCTGGTGGGAACATCTCCTTGGCTGTGGCACCTCTGAGTGACCCACCCTGGTTTCCCCTCCACACATCCCAAAAGTGACCATGCTCAAGGCCCCACAGAGCACCAACGACAAAACAACATGAACACAACATATGATGCAGCTGGAAACCAGAAATGGCCATTAGTTTGTCTTACCTGGCTTGGCAATCACAGACCACTGGATTCCACATGAGTACTGCATCCAGCAACTTGGTCACACAAAAGATCTTGATCCTCTCAAGACTAATGACTCAGTCAGAATCTGGGAGTGGAAGGGACTGATCCTCTGCCATGGCAGAAAAGGACTTGGGTGAGTTGTGCCTCTGTGACACCACTAGGCAACCTGCAACTCACTAGTGTAGAGGAGGGCAAAATGAATCAAGATTCTTGTTCTCTGGTCTGAGGATAAAAAACAGTTTGGAACCTCAAACAGAGTATTCACTTTGACCCTCAGCAAGTTGGAGTCCAGAGTCAAAAGGGGATGTGGAAACACTGCCATGTACAACTGTTGCACCACTTTTTTGTTGCACTTCCACTTATTGCTCAAGAGCAGTCCACGACCCTTTTGGCCGGGACTTGCCAGTGTTTGTGACTTAAAGTTCAGCATGATAGTGGCTAACACCCTTATTAATAACTTTAATAGTTCCCTGACAATGTGTAAAATTAACACAAGTAGTTTCTTAAAGAACTTGCTGCACAAAGGCTTGTGGATGCCATTTGAATACTATAAACTGCATATAAGAATATCAGTTATGTGGCAGTAAATCCAGGAGTCCCAGGCAATAAATTCTTTTGTGTTCCTCATTTCTGTGGCCTTTTATTGCTGTTACAAAATGTCAGAAGGGTATTTGCTGTCACAGATGCATGCAAACACACATTCTAACCCAATTTTTCAGAAATGATGCTCCTCTATAATGTCCTTGTCTTGGAACAGGGAGGGAATGGCAGCATCTCAGCCTCTCCCCAACAAGCAGTTAATGAATCAACAGTGGGAATTATTCTGCTAATAATCCTATTTATTAGCACTGGTTCAGCCTCACTTTGAGAACCATGTGCTGTTCTGGGCCCCAAAGTTTAAGGAAGTTGTTAAGGTACTTGAATAAATCCAGAGGAGGACAACAAAACTGGTCAAAGGGGCTGGAAAGAATGTCCTGTGAAGAACAGCTGTGGATTTTTGGCTTTTCCAGTTTGGAGAATAGGAGGTTGAAGACTGAACTCATTGCTCTCTGCAGCTCCCTGAGGAGAAGAGGAGAAGGAGGTGCCAATCCCTTCTCCCTGGGATCCGGTGGTAGGGCACATGGCAATGGTTTAGAACTGCTCCAGAAGAATTTCAGTCTTGACATTACAAAATATTTCTTTACTGAGAGGGTGGTCAAACACTGGAACGGGATTCCTTGAGAAGTGGTTGATGCCCCCAGGCTGTCAGTGTTTAAAAAGATGTTTGGAAAATGCCCTTAGCAACTTGCTTAAGTTCTGATCACCCCTGCCATAGTCAGGCACTTGGACTGGGTGATCAGCATTGGTCCATTCCAACTGAAATAGTTCTGTTCTATTCCATTCCCTTTGGTTTAGCATTCAGCTGCTGGCAAAGGCCCCTGCTTTTCTTGCACACAGGCCACAGAGTCTGGCTTTGCTGGGCTGTTCAAACTGAGTCCAAAAGAAAGAACTGCTTGGTGATTGTGCTTTAGTGAGCCCAACCTGCCAGCTCAGCCACCTACGCTCCTACTCTGTCCAGGGAAAATGACACCTGGGCATTTCCAGTCAGCCCAGCATCCTTTCACTGCTGCTGGGAACTCCCCACTGAATCATCCAACCCTCAGCAGACCTACACACATTTCCTTCTGTTTCCTTCTGGAGAAACCAGTCTGTGTGCACCCTCTGAGAGCATGTGAGGTCTGACAGCAAGGCCAGGTATCAGACAGGCAGAAGTGTGTTTTCAGGAAAACTTCCATTTTTAAATTTTCAAATTTTTCAGAACTTCAAAGTGAAAGTCTGACACTGTATTGTCATATTGGGAGCTGGAAGTATCCTGAACCTTCAGAGTGAAGTGGTAAATAGGCAAAAAATGTACCTTTAGAATGCACCTACTCCTGTAGGGGCTGTGAGCTTGAATTACTGTCATATTCTGAAGACTCAGCCACATGTATGATAGCCACATTGAGGAAAATTGCAATAATGTCCAGGAAGAGGGAGAGCAGGAGTTGGATCAGAGGGAAGAGTATTCCCCACATCATGCAAGTTTGCCCTGTTGCACATACTCCACTGAAGAGTAGTGCCAGTAGCTGGATCAAAGCACATAATGCAGAAGAATATTCTTCCTTGTTACAACAGAGTGGGAAGGTGAGGTGTCAGTGGACTCCTTAGTGCAGGGTTGGGTTTGCCAGGCTTCATGCTATTTGCTACCCTCACTAGAAAGACTCAAAAGTGCCTCCAGTTCCCCTCATTCTGTTCTCTTCCACGTGGAATCACCCACTCACCATGGTTAAATCACTTCTCAACCTCCTGTCTGACAAGCAAGAACATCCTGGCCCCCAAAGCTCATTTTCCATCTGCAGCCTGACTTCACTGATCTTCCTTTGCACCTTCTGGTGTCTTCATGTCCTCTCTCTGCCCTAGCACAAGCCACTCTGGTAAGAGATGTGAGATTGCTTTCCTGATTGCATGTCACTCCACCTTCCACCCCTCTTTGAAAGAGCCAGACCTTTCTTGTCACACCCCTACACAGAAAGCATCTCTAGACATTGTTGGCACCGCTTCCCCAAGCAGTCTTCCATCCTGTGGGCAGACCCAGGGTTTGTCTGAGATGGAGAGCTGGCAGCCATGCCAGGCTTCCCAGGTAGCACGTGCCAGAGCATATGTAGTTTAAGGGAACAGAAATGTAAAGAACAGGCTGACTATCCCTCTCCCTCGCCAGCCAAGTTCTGCACATGTTCCCCAGTAAAATTTCCAAATGAGGTCAAGGCATTTAGAGCTCATTGTCATCATAGAGTTCCCCCACCAGACTGAAGGGTGTCCAGACAGATGACAAACACTCCATCTGAGCAATGTATATCCCCAAAATCCACCACTGCAGCACAGCTGCTTTGGACTGGAACACAACAGGTCTCTCAAGCCAGGAGTGTTACACAACCATTGCCTAGAAAGGAGAAAATCAACAAAACTTCTCTAGTTTAAATCGCAGCAGAAAATTAAGTAGATTAAAAGTGGGCTCAGCCAATGACATTCAGACTCCAGCAGCTGGGAACGGAAAGTCCTGGTGGTTCTAGTGGCCACAAGCCTCCAGGAAATTAAAAATAGCTTTCTCTTTGGGAGTCTGGAGGCCAGCAACACCATGGCCCTAGTCATTAGTCCTAGGTTGACCCCACCTGACAGAGCTTCCTGCAACATCTGGATATTCTTTGGATGTCTCTGCCAAGTCGCAGCTTGTTCCCAGCTTGCTGAATTCATGAGACCTGAAAACACACATCTGCCTGGGAGCTGGAAGCCTCAAAGGAGAGAACTGTGCTGAGAGCTTGGCTATCCCTGTGCCAGCAATCCTGTGGGCACAGATTGGGCACAGGCCGCTGGGAATGGTCCAGACTTCACTGGCAACAGCAGCCCCACGCTGGCCATGGCAAGGGGGCTCAGAGGTGGCCAGGTCCTGTCCTCATCCCTGACAGCTTTGCCCAGGGGGGTGACACACACAGAGCAGCCTGCATCCAATCAAGCTCCAACAGGATCCACTCTCAAGGAGGGATTTGCTGTTCCTTACAGGAGCTGACTGTGCAGGGTGGTGAGTCACAGCACCTGGGGGGCAGCTGAGTGAGCAGGGCTCCCGGGACAGATGTGCCTCTGTCTGTCCAACACGCTCCCTACGGGGTCTTGGGCCACGCTTGCCCACAGACACTAACTCTGGGAGAATTTGCCCTGTCTCTTGTGCAAACTCCCACCCAAGCAGAGTGCTTTCCTATGGATTCAATTAAAATTTTGGTGCCCTCTGCAAACCACAGGGCATCTGCATCATAACATAAAATCAGATCTGGTTTGAAGAAATATCCTGTGTCAGAGAGGCCCTACAGGACACAGGGATGATAAGGACACGAGCAAATGCCTGACAGTGATGGGTGGTGAGGGCTGGCAGAGCTGATTGGGGTGTCCATGCTGTTGGTGGCACTGTGGGTGACAAGCACTGCAGGTTCCCTCGGTGGCACAGCTGCCTGAGCTGAGCTGCATTTTTGAATGAGAAAGCAAAGCCCTGGTTTGGTGTTTTTGTGCATGTGAGGGTGTGCCTGGAGCCAGAGTGTCTGGGACAGCCGTGGCCAGAGGAAGCTGCTGCGGCCGCTGGCGGAGGAGGAAGTCGGGGAGTGTTGGGCTTTGCTGAAGAGCAGGGGAGGTGGCGGGGGGAGCTGGGAAGGGAGTCCAGCCTAAGAAAAGAGCACGGAAGGAAGAGGCTCAGAAAATTCCCTGCTGATGTGGACGCGGAGGAGAGGGCCGGGAAAGGAGCTTGTCCCTGCAGAAGGCTTTGTGAGGTGTGGGAGAAAGGGCCGAGGTTTCAAGATGGAGGGACTGGAAGGAGCAGGAAGACGCAGCTGGGTGAGCTGGAGAATTGCTTCCAAGTGGAAAATAGTCCAGGAAATAGTGGCTGGAACGGGAGGGTGAAACCCAAGCATACTAGGAGATATGGAAAAATGTCACTAGTGATCAAAAGTAATCATTCAGAACTGCTGAAATTGTGTGTGAAATGAGAAGCATCCTGGAGCAGCCAAGGTGAACAAAACACAAAACTTTGCCCTCAGGTATCTGTACCAAACACGCAATTGGTCTTACCTTGTAGTCTCATGGCTTCATTTCACCATCATTTTTGTTTTGCTTGGTTAAAACCCTTAAGCTTTACCTGGCACCATTTAGATCTGATGGAAAGGAGCAGAAAACAGGGAATGGGTAAATGTTTTTTGATGGAAAATCCCCAGGTGTCTGTACACAAGCAGAGAGCAGACCAAAGTCACGCAGCCAGGAGCAGGCTGGAAACATCCAGCAGTACATGGGGCACATCACCAGCATGTGCTGCAGGCATCTCTTCCACTTCATGGAGAAACCAAGCCAGGAAATATTGGTGTACACAGTCCCAAGGGCAATGGCAACGGGGCATGGGGCAGTACCAAGGCAGGATTTCCAGGGAGCTGGGGCAGGAGAAATGATCTGCTGTGTCACAGCCACAAGACAGCCCCCATAAAGGAGTCAGGTAATGGTGCTCTCTGGATATGAGTTTAACCAGCCAGTTCTGCTAAACCAAGTATGCATGTCCAGAGCAGGGTGACAAAGCTGGGGAAGGGTCTGGAACACAAGGCTGATGAGGAACAGTTGTGGAAGCCAGGGTGTTTAGCCTAAAGAAAAGGAGGCTCAGGGAGTACCTTAGTCCTCTCTACAACTCCCTGAGAAGAGGTTGTAGCAGGGTGGCAGTCACCTCTTCTTCAGGGTAAAAAGCGATGGACAAGAGGAAACAGCCTTGAGTTGTGCATGGATTGGATGTTAGGAAAAATTTCTTTACTGAAGGGTTGGTCAGACACAGGAAGAGGCTGTCCAGGGAAGTGGTTGAGTTACCGTCCCTGGAGGCATTCAAAAGATGTGTAGATGTGGCACTCAGTGACATGGTTTACTGGTGGACTTGGCAGTGTTGGGTGATTATCTTAGAGGTCTTTTGCAACCTTAACAATCCTATGATTCCAGGCGCTTCCTGCCCAGCCCAGCCCAAGATTAAAAGCTGTGTTTGTTGTTGTGTCCTAACACCTATATCCCTTTGCATGTGCCCTGGAGATGTCCTAATCAACTACTGATTGAGTAAACTCCTTACCCAAGGGCAGTGCAGGATTTAGCAACAGCCTACAGTGCAGCTGGCAGCACCCAGCAGGGCACTCCAGTGCATGGCTGTCCCTTGGCTTATGCTGCTTGGTCCCTGGCACTTGCTGCCATCAAAGGGTTTGCAGAAATCCAGATGGGAGATGGCTGATGACACAGCTCAGCAGTGTCAGGAGTGATCTGCAGAAATGCTGTGTTGGGCTCAGGCTGGCTGGAGTTCAGCAGAGATGTGTGAGTGAAAGAAGAGTGTCTTGCTGATGTGGTTCGTAACTCCTGGGCTGTGGGCTGAGTTTCTCATGTTGGCATCTGATGTGTACCTAGTGAGGTTTAAAAACAAGTAACTTCAAGAACAAACAGAGGGGCAGAGCTGAACTGCCTGGGGTTGCCTGTCTTGTGACTGGAGACTCCAGAGTCCAATAAAACACGGGATGCAGCTGTGGCAGGGCCGTTACAACATCTGTAGGCACCCTTTGTGCCTGCTGTGGTTGAGGTCCTTTTGCTGCTTTTCTCTGCAAGCTAATGAGGTTTCTCTCTCCTTAAAGCAGAGGCAAGAATTCACACAAATAATAGGAGTGCAGCATATCTGAGAGCCATTCCCTTCTGCCAAGTGTTTGTTGCAAGCAGCCAAAACGATCAAAAGTTGACCTGGAGGGGAAAAGAATGATACAGACATGTTTGCAAATCCTGACTAAAGACACTGCATGAAGTAAAGCTACAAAACTATAAGTTCTTTTTAGTTAAGTCTAGTTTTAGTAAGGAGTGGCATATATTGTGGCTAGCACGTAGAATTTTGATGTATTAAAAATTTTTAAAATTATATGGCACTCTGTTGTGTGTTATTATAGGTCGATTTGGGATTTTTACCTGCAACAGCCCTAACAATTAAGTCTGTATAATTCTTGCTAAACCATCCTGCAAGGTCAGAATTGGTCTATGCTTGAGCAAAGAGAAGAGCTGAGGTTCATGAAGAACAACTTGCCAGGCTGGAAAACATTTAGCACCTGCATTCTCCCATCACACATGGGAAAACAGACACTGGTTTTCCCCACTAGAATTTTTCCTGGTCTACAATATCTGTACTAAATACTGTCAGCCTGTGGAAGGAGGTAACAATGTCACAGGCACTGAGGTAATTTCTAATAGCAATGGAAAATGTCCAAAAATGGTTTCCTGTAAACACGATCTAAGTTCACCATTTCTGCTCCTGGTGAGCAACATCTTAGGCAGTTCTGTATGTCTTCTTGATTTTTAAATGTGACTTGAAGCATGTTAATGTTAATTACGTGTACCAAGAGCTTTTCAGGTTCTGCTGATTTGGATGGAAAAGCAAAGTATATCCTGTCTTGTTTCATGATTCAGCCCTGTAATTGGTAGTTTCAGTTCTGATGGCAAAAATCACCATGGCAGTAGAGAGGCAGAAATAGTAAGCTGCTGTTCAGATTCCCAGCCTGATCTTACTGTTGGAGTTGTAAATCTGAAACTTGTACAAAATAAAAGCTGTATCATCTTTCCTAGCAGACAAGGAATTTATAGAGCATAATATACAATTGTCCTACGACATATCTTTATTTCTTTAGTAAGTCTGTCATCGGAACTTTCCACTAAATATGGAAAATTTAGTGTAAATGTATTAAACATTGTCATAGAAAAGCATTAGCAACTATATATGTATATTTGTATATGTACACATATGTGTGTATATATATATATGCACACATGCCTGCATATATACATACATACTTAAAAGCACATATACATTTTTTCATAGGCTGGCCATTTCTCACTTCAAGAGCCTTCTGTTTGTGCTGGATACAGGTATTTACCTGCTAAATATATATATATATGGTGTTCAGGCAATGGTTCTTATCAGCCCTGCCTGCCCATGACTGCATTGCCCCAAGTATCTCTGAGATTTTACAACCTGCTTGAACAGCTGAAAATAAAGATCTTAATTAAGAAAAGTCAACCTGGCCTACTTGATGTTAGGTACCTTTCTTCCTGCTTTCAACCTGAAATCATCTTTCTATGAGGCAGGGAGGAAAACCCAGTGAAAAACTGGTAAAAGATGAGAAATGTGCTCAATACAGAGACCTAAAGAGAAATAAAGGCAGGGCTTGTGTTTCGTCTTTTGAAAAGAGGTAAGAGCATGGCTATGAAACACCTCAGATAGAGACATTATCAACACCTGAACCTTGTTTTCTCTTAAACAGCCCTTGCTCAGTGAACCTGACAGAAAGGTCTAGAAATGAAAGTGATGCTCAGTGTATCCAAGGAGGGCTTTTTATATCTATAGACTCAATGCACACGATGGACAGTGAGCACCTGCAAGTGTTGGACAGCTGTAGATGTAAAAATGCTGTCAGATTTTGCACAGGTGCAGTAGAGAACCATAGAAATGAGCAGGAAGTTGCCCCAAAAAGCCTGTTTGGTTTTACTCAAAGAAAACTACGTGGACCATTGGTAAGTAAGCACGTTTTCAGGGAAATGTGTATTCCTGCAGAGGTGTGAAGCCAGGAGGGACTGAGGCACAGGGTGATGTAACCCCACCGGCTCTCATCAGGAAGCTGCACTGGTCCAGTGCATCCAATTTGTCTGTTTGACCCCATTGCAGCAGGCTTGGTTTGATCTGCACCCAAGTTTACCAGTCGTGTGTCACCAGTGAGAAGTTCATTCACTGGAGTGAACTGGGCAGGGAGTTGCTGGTATTTGCCTCTGTGGTCTGGCTGGAAGCTTTGCTGCAGCCTCAAGATAAAGTTATAGGGCTCAGCTCAGGGCTCTCTGGAAGAAACACCGTGACCTGCAGCATGCACGGGGCTGGCCTAGGTGACCTAAGTGTCCCCTCTGGCCTTACACTCTATGAATATTCCTGTAAGACCAACTGCCTTAATCCCTTACCAGAGAGGTGGGGGGATACTGATCTTCCCTCGTAAGACTTTCCATCTCTATTATGGCACACAGTCTTAAGCAGCTCACGTTCACCCATATGGCCAAGCGCATTCTTTGCATTTGTCTTCTGCTCTGGTGTTAATGATCCTACCAGATGCATTCACAAATTCACCCAGCATGTGCAGTCCTTTTGGAATTGTGCATTGGGTAAGAGATACTGGCTTCCAGGAGCTGAGCCTGGGGAGCTCGTGTTGACTCATTCCAGCAATTTGTGGAGAACAAAAGAAATAGGTGAATTCCCTTCTTCCTTGCAAAGTTTCCTGCCACTGGCACAAGTGTTTCTTTAAACAAAGGATTTTCCCCCTCCTCAGATGTCCTCAGACACTGAATTTGCAGTATCTGATAACACACATTTCCATAGCAACAAATAGTGATGACCCAAACACAGGATTATGTGACTTCACTCAGAGTTGAGCAGAATATTAACAAGGATACTGATAGCTAATACTTTCCACTCTGTGGCACCTCCCTGCAGAGGATTTCAGGGAGCTTTACGCACATCGTCCCCAATTTGCAGATGGAGAAATGAAGAGGAGAAGTAAGTGATCTATTCTAAGACCAAGAAAAGAGGCTGGGCTCAGAGTGCCCAGGAGGGGGGGAGGAGAGGAGTCACAAAGACTGGGTCTTCTGGACTTCAAGCAGCAGTGGAGCTGTCAAGGTCCTGCTCCAATTCCTGAGGGCTGCTTTCTTTGGGATAACACATCCACCTTGCTGCTTCCCATCCCCTCTCTCTGTTCCCTCTGAGAGTTCTCTGTGGTAAAATGGCATCAGTACGTCCAGCTGCCTTCTGTTAGTATTCAGTGGGCTGCTGTTACCCCTCCCTAACAAGCCCCAAAAGCTTGGAAGTTTCCTTCACTCAAAGTGATTTTCTTCAGGTGATGGGAAGGCAGAGGCAGTTTACAAACACAGGGTGCCTCAGACCTGAAATACATGAAATGCAGCTCCAGGAGTTTAAACTTCAGCAAAGAGACATTAAAGAAGCAACTGGATGAGCAAGCATCATGCAATGCTCTACTGGAGTCAAGGGAGGAGGGGGAGATCCCACTGTCTGAACTTGCACAACACGTCGTGGAAAACAACCTGTATCTCACTGACGGCGAGTTGAAAAGACTGTTGCATCTTCAGAAACTCAAGGAGTCTTTTAATTTCAAAAGAAATTTAATGAAAATGATAAAAGGAAGCGCATCCCTATCTCTCCTCCCTCAGATAATTGGGTGTAAATACCAACTTCTTTTCATGCATCAGACCTTTTATCTGTAATTAGAATTGGCTTCATCCAGATCCACTGGTATCCCATGCTAAGAGGGTTCTGGTGGTGGAATAAAGTGCCATGTGATTATTTATTTACTCTTACAATACGTGTCAGAACAACTTCAGGAGATTTGTCTGGGTTTGGAAGTGGAGCTCTGAACGGCTGCTCCAGTTGAAGCCCAGGAGGAGATCCCTTAGCACTTCTCTGTGACACTGTGCTGCCATGGTTTTCTCCGTGTGTTCAGAGAACAGGGGGAATTCATTCAATGAAGCACTTGGGCATGAGTTTACATCCAAGTGTTGTAGAAAGTACCTTTAGAAACCAGGTGAAGTTAACCACATGCTTAAACCATGCTTGAAAAAATATGAGATTTTCTTTTGGTTTGCTGTGTGTTTCAGAAAACCAATAAAGCTTTAAAAAAGCACATCAAGTAAAACCTTTTTTTCAGTCCTAGTTATCTGTTTCACCTGGGACTACTTGAAGACTTCTTTTACTGGAAAATACAATGTTAATTCAGAGGGAAAGGGACTAGTGTTGAAGATGGTTTTGGATGTGTGGGTAGGATAGGGAAGCAGGGACTGGATGCTCCCTGTATGCCACAGCCCAGTGAGTAGGATGCCCACCTACTGCATGGGAATCCCCTTTTGCTGTACTGGGAGAACCACATAAACCTTGGTTTTTCCTTCCATCCCTCTGGGTGAGTGCCCAAGCACCCATTTTGCAGAGCCCTGGTTGCACTAAGCCTGTTTTCCATGGTCCCTCTCAGAAGGCTGTAGATTGCAGGGAAGTTGTCAGCCATCCATGTGATGTGACCTCGACCCTGCAGCAAATAAATGGTTTCTTAATATTAGTAATGCTGAGCCAGATAAAATGCAAGAAGGACTTTTCAGACCTGCAAATGAGTTGTATAGTATGGGAGCACAGAAAAGGGTGTCCTGTACTCAGTCTGCATCTTTTCACCAGAAAAAAATGACCCCGTCACCTTTTCTATCTCCAATTTGAGTGGAGGGTGGTTTTGTTTGTTTGTTTGTTTGTTTGGGTTTGTTTTTTTTTTTAAGTACATTGGGACTCTCAGGGCCTTTTAGAGGGAACTAATAATACTCTGTGACAAAAGACCTGACTGGGTTTAGGGTGGAATTTCTGAGTGGCAGACCTTGCCGAGGATTTGAGGCAACCCTGTATCCAGTTGCTGTCCTGGTTCACAAAATGCTATGTATAACACAAAAAGGTGCAGAGTAAACCAGCTGAGTGTTAAAGCTCTAAGCAAGCTCATAAATTAACATCCACTATGAAAGAAAATACGTGTGTGTTACTGCACAGTTATTACACATCTCTGCTGGAGAACAGCTGCAAAATCCCTGGGCAGCTACTGGAGCCACGGGCTACACTGCACAACTCAAAGGATTTTAGCTATGGCTCATGTACCCTCTAGGGAGAGAGGCTGGGCTTTGGAAAAAAACTAAAACAAAACCAAACACACAGTAAACCAGTCTTACTCTGAGCTTTCTGCATGTGACATGAACAGTCAGCCTGTCAAAGGTTATAACTCCAAAACACATTTCCTTGTGGCTCGTTCTAAAGAAGAGACATTTGCTATTTTTGAATAACATGGGGTGTTGATGATAGAATTTGCAGAACACTGTGATACCAATAAAAAGTAAATTTGTCTTTTGTCCCTGTGGCTGGAATAAAGTCAAGAGAAAGTGCTGTGTCCAACAAGGATCCTGTCACATTTGTACCTGGATGCTAAAATGTCTTCAAATCTTCAAGTGAATCCAGGGAGAGAAGCATTTTACATGGCAATCCTTTTCCTATCACTCTTCTTTTCCTGATATACTCTTTCTACTAGTGCCAGCCTAAATAAAAAATTAAGGAAAGGGGATTTTGTATCAGTCAATGAGCCACCTAAAAACTGCAGAGCAAAGCAGAGCATCCTACAAATAAATTCAGGCCAGCAGTTAGAAGTGACCTGTAAGCCAAAACACATTAGGTTGATGCCAAAAGCAAGCTGCAGTGCTGAAGTCCAGAGGGATCATCACACCCTGAGCTGAGTACAATGGTCTTGCAAACACCCACCAGCAGCAGCAGCAGATGTGTTACAAGCAAAAAGCCTGTCTGGAAACTCAAGTGCACTTCTGTGTCCTCTGATACATCCAGATAGGTGGACCAAAGAAGCCACCTGACATTCCTGGACATATATCACCCACATCCCCATGAATTTCAGTGGGGGCTCACAGCAGTCCCCATGAGTCAGGATCGTGTTGGCAGACCTGTCTCTTACTGTATTCTTCTAGTAAAAAGCAGGATATGACAGGTTGAATTTTGCCCTGAATTCTGTGGATAGGATGACTCAGAGACTGGGATATTTCAGGGGCAAAAGAGATCTGTTTTTGCTGGGCAAAGGGGGATCTTTGCAGCAAAGAAGCCACTGCAATTAGCCCTTGCCTTTAGGGAGCTGATACTCAGCTGTGGTGGCAGCCAGAGACTTCTCCTCCTCACCACGTCACTGCAGACATTGCTTCAGTTAATTTGGTGAAGAAACACTGCAGGGGAAGTGACTTTGATGTTTCCTGCAGGAAAGTATATATAGACCAGCCAGCGCCTCGTGCTTTACACTCACGGCCAGGTCAGGGTGGACTTTACACTCAAGCACGCAAGACTTGTAGCACAATGGACCTGTGTGTGAGGGAGGGAGGGACCAGATGCTCAGATGCTTCCTTCCCCACCCTGACCCAGTAGTGGCATGCACATTTCTTGCTTCTTCTTCCTAAAGACCGTGGTCATTTCCAACTCCATGCAGCACTTCCCAGGGGCTCAGCTCCAGGCTGCCTACCATGCACCAGGTTTCATTTCCACCACTTACATTACACAGAATATTCCTTGTTACTAGTTGTTTTGGGGGGCTTTTTTGTATGTGTGTGTGTTGGTGGTGGTGTTTTGTTGGTTTTTTTTGTTTGTTTGTGTTTTTTTTTTTGTTTTGTTTCATTTTGTTTTTTATGAGATGGAAGAAAAATTAACTTTGGATCACTTAGATCTTCTGCAAAGAAGGTGCTTAATTTCTCTGCAAGTTGCCTAAGCCTTTAAGAAAAACTTAGGAAGACAGGACTATAAAAGAGGCCAAGAATTGAATGAAAAGAAGATATTTCCAAATGAAACAAAGAAAATTCAAAATCTTGATTGACCTTTTCATTGTCATCCTCAACCTCCCATATCTGCCTTCTACACTTCATCTCTACACAGAATGTGTTTGCATTCAGTTGGGCCAAAACTCTTGGTAAATTCCACCTGTTTGCATGAATAGAAACGGAAAGCCCATCCTGTTCTAACACTTTAGTCAGCAGGAAGCTATAGGTACATTTTTCTTTCCTAAAGTGGTTATTAAAGCCTTTTCCCATCAAAATCTCCCAGGGGTAGAGAGTAAGGAAAGGCTCAAGCATGGGCTGAGCTGTAATATCACTAATGCTCAGTGGGGAGGTTTGTCCCCAAGGTAACTCGCACTGGAAACGTTTGTTTGCCATAAAAGTAAACAATGCTATAGTAACCTGCCCTGTGCAGAATGGCCCATGCCAGCAAATCTAGTAATTCCTTGCTTTCACAGAAGTAACTTCAGGGCAGATGCACCCAAAGTGCCTTTAAATGACTCACTTCTGAGCAGCACATTGCTCAGTGCACGCTCTTGTTGGAGGATTATGCCACTGTTCACAGTTCTTGCCTGCACTCTGCCCCAAACAATCCCAGCTGCTCCTCTCCCAGCTCTTCATCTGTGTGGTTTATCTCTTCCTCATGTTTCCCAGTATTTCCTGACCTAGTAGGCAATGAATCCCAGTTTCATGCTTTTTGGAGCCTTCACCAAGACTCTGTATTTTTCTGGCCTTGTGGTCAGTGTCAGTCTCACTGGCTTCTGGCTCTACCTTGTACCAGGGCTCTCCCTCTGACCTGCTTTGCCTCCTCATCTCTTTCTGCCACTTTACTGCCTGCTCCACGTGCCTGAACCAAGAACCCACCATCTCCTCAGCCTCTAGAAAGGGCACCTTTGCCCTGTCAGGACAAACATCCTCCAGCCCCCTCTGCCAAGGGCTCCCTGCCTCTCTGCCCTATCAGTCCTCTCCTCACACAGTTCTTGGGAGTGCTTGCAGCAGGGTGTTGGAGAGTTCAGAAATCTTCACAAAGTCACCACCAGGTCACAACAGAGGAAATTATTGAGGGCTATGTGGGTACGAGTTGTGGCCCAGAAAGAAGGAGTGCCATAAAATCCCAGAGGAAAGCAATATTCCAGAAACATGTGCATCTGCCATACTTTTATCTTTTTACAACCACCAGTAGGTCAAGGCCAAGAATGAGGTTTCAGAGTAAGATGTGTCTGATGACTGAATTGGTAGACCCTTTCTTATGTTTTGATGAATTTGTCCTCCACATCTTCCATTCCAGAGCGAGCTCTCAACCCCTGCACTCACATCAGTTGTCCACCATGTGCAGCTGAAAAGAGAAGGAACAGATTAAGCAAGTTCAGCCACTGGAAAATGTTGAGGCTCTATTGGTCTGGGGGATGTCAGCTTGCCCAGACCTTTCCTTGGTGGCCTCGTTCTGCTGATCCAAGCACCAGTGAGAGCATGGGGATTGTCCTGTCCATGCTGCTGTTCCTGTCCTTGTGCTCTCCTGGTTTAGGAGGTCACTGGAATTTCCCCTTCCACTGGTCTCTCAACCTGCCACAAATTCCTACAACATCTGCTCAGAGGGGCTGAGATCTTTTGGACTCTCTCTTCTTGATTCCGGAACCACCTTAACTGTCTTTTAGGTGTCTCTAAGAAGCAGATGAGCTCTGGGGAAAGCTGTAGGGTCTGTGAATATCCTCAGTAGCAGACACTTTAGTTTTCCTGACCATCTTACACAGCCCAGGTCTGTATAGCTTTTAAGACATTTCTATAAACACAATCCTCAGCCATTCAAATTAGGAGCCATGGAGAGGCAACCACTTCCCTCCCTACCTCAGGCACACAAAAAGTGCCACTATGTTAGGACACCTCATAAATAAAACATATGTCAGAAGTTTCCTTGCATCCAATACTGTAAACAAATGCATTCAGTCCTGTTTGAGTGAGGAGACATTTGTGCCAAGCAGTGCTGCAGGAAATCATGTTTATACCTGCACAGAACTTGCACAAGATCATTATGTCCTTGTGAAACTATTACCTCTGTCCCCTCCCTCTTTCCCCCACCCCCACCAGAGCCAAGGTCTGGGATAGCCAAAGCTCTTTGGGCACAGGATTGAAACTATGCAAGTGCAGCCTGCCTGGATGCCACTGGTCTGTTTGCTCAGTGACTCAGAGCACTCTTCTCATTCCTCCATATTCCCAGTTATTCTTTGTCTCCTCTCATTTTTTCCCCATGCCCAGATTGCAGTGGGAGCCCCTTCTTTCTCAAAAAGCCTGGAGGACACTCCAGGAGCAGGACAGGGCCTTTGGGAGAGGGCAAGGAGCTGCACTCCACTCCCACCTAGCAGCTGTGACCCTGCTGCGAGCAGCCATCGTGAAGAGTGTATGGAAAGGGTTGGGGAAAACACCAAATTCAGCAGTTGACCATCTTATAAAGTATCAGCATAGAAATCCTGCCCAAATATGTTTTTGTATACTAACCTACAGCAGCCTGAAGCAGGACCACAGCTGGACCCAGTTCAAAAGCACAGGGTTTCAGTGACTGATAACAATGTCTGGGAAGAGGTAAAGATAGATGTGACAAAGACATGTGACTTCTCTCTCTCATTTCATTTATTAGGAAAGACAGCTGCCTTAATTATTTTTTTTGTTTGAGTTGGAGAGGTTTTTTTATGTTTGGGTTTTTTTTTCAGTGGGTTTTTTTTTGTTTGTTTGGGTTTTTTTTTGTCCTGATCTGAATTTGGCCATCCACATTGGAGTATGAACATCATGAGACTGAGCATCATCATTTCTCCTCTGTCTCTGATTCATTGCTGAACAACTGCTTTGCAACAAAACTGTTCAGATCAGAGACATTATAAGTCAGGACCTCTTTGTACCAAGAAGACTCTTGTTCATGTGCACAGAAGAGCTGGAGCCAAGACAAACCTTTGGAAGGTCTAGAAAATCAGATGATGTGTCTCTGTGAAGAGGGCACTTTGCTCAAGAGGGGCAGGTGATCAAATACTGAAGAGTCCATGAAAATGAAGAGCGTATTTTCATTATTACTTGGAAGGGAGCAGTGATGATAGTCACTTCCTCTGTTCTCTCCATGGCAGAGAGCAAATGTTCATCACCAATTCATCACTTGCACAGAAACAGGGGCCAGTGTGAAGTGAGAGGACATCACCTTTCCCTGGGCTGCCTGTGGGAACAGTGTGAGCTGTCACAACACCTCTTTAAGTTCATATTCAGCTGCCACTTCGTATTCCAGCTGCTGAACCCTTGCTGTGTTTAGTAGCCCCACTTGCAATACTTGGGTCATTAAGTTGATCCATTGAATGTGTATAAGTAACACAGCTGAGTAAATGAAAACTACAGCTTGCAGGCAGCCTGTGCTGAGTCTGTGAGGGAGGCTTCTGAAACAGAGCTGCTTGTCAGATGGGGAACAGGTAAACAGCACATCACTGAACACATCCCCTTTTATTGAACTCAGAACTGAATCAAAATCAATGCCTGGTAAAGGGCCATAAAGATCATATATGGGCCTGGTAAAGGGCCATAAAGATCATTTACACAGGGCATGCAATTTCACTTCACTGTTCCTGAATCTGCCCTCATAATTTTTAGCTGATTTAAGGCAAGTCTTTCAAAAATTATCTGATCATGATTTACCAAATTCAAGCTTTAGGGAGTCTGTTGCACCCATTGGAAATGCCTTAAAATGAGAATTTGCCTTCTCTGATCAAGAGAAAAATTGTAGTTAACTTAGAATAAGGATTTGTTTACAGGGAGCTGCTGGCCATCAGGCATGTATTTTGCTCTCCAATTAACATTTTAAAATATGGCTAGGCAACAGGAAAAAAATAATTGTTTCTATTCAAATCTGGAAAATTTGTAAAATCAAGCAGAAAAGTTGTTCAAACATCCTATCCCACCTTTTGAGAATAAAGTACCTTTAAATTTCCACCATAGAACAACTTCTCATTTTTATATCCTACTGTAACATGGAACATAATGTAAGAAAGTAGTTATAAAATATAGTGCAAAATGGAAACATTGAAAAAGAAAAATTAATCAGATCAAAAGATTGAATTTAAATCAAACAACCTCTTTTTTGTGTTCTTTTTCCCAAAGGTTTCCCTTACAGCAATTTTGAATTTCAGGTTTTCAATACTGCTCTGAACAAACTTTGGAAATCTTCCTGAGGCAGAACACCAACATTCAGTAGGACCTTCCAAGATTTATGTTGCTGACCCGGCTTGCATTACCAGGGGACAGAGCAGAGCCATATCAGATAGAGATCCTGATTAGTGTATACACAGCTACGTCTGGGGTCTCTGCCAGCACAGCCATTCCAGCACAGCCTCTGAAGGAGAAACTCGGCTTCCATCACTGCTTGTCCTGTCTGTTCCTGTTTAGCTTCATAGCTCCACACTGGCTCAAAAATGTGCACTTATCTAAAATAAAGTTGGAGCTTTGGATTTCACTTGGCTCGTGAAGTTTGGTCCTACCCACTTTTATTTTGTTTGACTTTTTAATGTACACATATACATGCATATATATACACGTGCATTCACACATATGCAGAAACATGCAATGGTAAAGACAGAATACAGTCTTTTTTAAATGTTTTCCAGGTGTTTTTCAGGCCCAACAGCTGAGACTCTTTTTTTTTCTTTCTAAAGTACTAAGAGGATAAATATTACCATTTAAAAAATAAACTTCCTCAAAATTGTCCTTTCTGTTCTGAAAGACCATCTTGTTCTTTAGGTGATTTATGATATCAATCTGTAACTACACGTGTATTGTTCAGAGTGTTCAGCAAACAAGATGTGAGTGTTTGAAATACTTCAGGGCAGGAAGAGGCACAAAACATTAAAACAGCCTCCCAGTTCCAGTATGGGCACTTGAAACCCAGTGTCTTCTTTCCTGTAAATACATCTCATGCTGTCATTGCCTCTTCATTTCCACATAAATGAGCATTGATAGGCCAGCTAAGCCAGGCATTTGCTGTGCAGAGACCAAAACCAGCTTAAGCTGAGTACATTCCCACTTTTTAAAGTGTTAGGCCATTGGCCAGCTGGGCCAAATCATTCTGATTTTATTTATATATATATATATATATTTGGTTGGTTGGTTGGTTTTTGAGGTGAATGATTACTTGATGCCCAGAAAAAATTTCAGTGTAGGAACATGGGCCAAATAAAATGCAGCACGATGGATGTTGGGAGATTGGTGTACCATGAGTGTGGAAATCACCATTTGGTGGCAGGGTTGGGTCAGCCCTTTCCCTGGCCTGTTAAATCCCAGAGGTTCCCACCATGGACCTGCTGCCTGAGGAAACCAATTTCTGTTTCAAGGGGCTGGGATAGGAAGGTCTCCAGAGAGAAGAGCAAAAATGTTAGCCTTAAGAGACATGAGCCCTGAGAGTATTATGGGAATCCTGAAGTCTACAGCCTGAGGGTTTCTGGGCAAGAGGGGAGACCCATCCCCCTGCAAGACCAGCCATGGTCAGGGAGAAAGCAAGACAGTGAGGAGGAGAGGGAAGAAAGAGAGGAGTAAAAAGGAGATCTGGTAATTTGCCTAGAGAACCAAGGAATAATCTAGGCTGGGAGGCACTTCTGGGACAAGTCAGTCCAACTTTGAGTTGGACCAAGATCAAATTGCTCAGGGACTTGTTCAATCCAGCCTTCAGCATCTCTGAGGATGGGAAATCCCACAGCCGCTCTGGGTGACTTGTGCTATATTTGACCACTGTCATGGTAAAAAATTTTTTGGCCTTATATCTAACTGGAATTTTCCATGTTCCAACTTGTGACATTAGAGGGCACATCCCTGCTTGCATCTTTTGTTTATGAATTTGTAATCCCTGGCTCTGCTGGCACTCCTTGTCTCCACAGCCTTCTAAAGCAACAAACTTCCCAAGCTGAGTACCAGCTGTGCAAGGCTAATCCTGGTGGTCTAAGCCAAGAATGACTTTGGGGTGGTGGCAGAGAGATGGACAACAGATAGTTCCCTCTTCATACACCTTCTTCCTCTGTTAAGACTCGTTTTCCCATCATGACCTATTTTCTAGGTTGGGGCTCTGGGATCAACAGTTCCACAAGCATTTGATTTGCCTGAAGAATATTGCAAAGGTTATTAATGTCATCAGTGACTGATTTGCATGAATTTGTTCAGCCAGCACTACAATAGCTCTTTCTGGCCAAGACTGAATGAGTTACACATCTAATATTATATATCTCAAAAATGTTTTATGTGTATTACCTACTTGCAGATGTACTTACACATACATTCATCACCTCGATACATCCTTTCATGTCAGGTATGTGAATTATTTTGTTTATAAGAAACAAAGTTCCCTCCCTGTGCCAGGATTAAGACCTGCGTTCCTTTCCTGCCTCTCCTTGGGATCCCATGTGATCTGGCCAAGTCATTTCATGTCTCTGTGCCTCTGCCTCCCGTTTGGAGAGCAAGGGCAGCGCTTGAGGTTCGCTCTTCCCTGGGCTGCATCCCGGAGATGCCGAGCGGGAAGAGCAGGGATGTGTCATTCTCTGCAGAACAATGGCAATTCTGACATTCCTAATGCCATGGCAATATGAATATTCAAAATAGCAGGGCCTTTGTTAGAGATCCTGATTAATCAGTGATTAATATCGCTGTCATTTCCTTAGAAGAACGTGTGCTATGCTCTGGAGAAAAAGGAGAGAGAGAGGGGGGAAAGACAGTTCCTGAGTGTACCAGTACATGGACTTCAGTTGTGTCAGACAAAGCCTGCAGACTCGATTAAGAACAAGCACTGGTTCCCAAACCTATTCCTGTGACATTTACACTGCTCAGGTTCATGTACTTAACACTCAGCTCCAGGAACCCTCTCTGATTCCCAAGTGCTGCTGGTGTAAGTGTCAAACCCACCAAACTCTGGGATGACAATTAGACACTTGCAACTATTTTCATCTTTCTCTTGTGGACACGCCATGCCCCTCGGCTCATCCAGCTTGGGCCACAGAGTACACAGAAGATCCACATTACACCTTGTCATAATATTGGTCCCTAATTAAGTTGTTTCAACAAGAAGGTCCCTAAATAAGTTTGTTTCAACAAAATATGTGTCCATCTTTGAAGGACGCACATATTTTAGTGGAAAATTAAATTATTAAGCACAGTATTTGGGATGTTTCTATTTCACTGGAACATCTGAAGATAACTTTACCATCAAAGCGACCATATCACATAATTGCACTCAAGCTGCTGGGCACAGTACCTCTCCACAACCCCTTCTCACTCCATTATGTGGCTCAGACAGAAGAATTTTGCCCTCAAATTCTTGTTATGCACACATATAGTGCATATTTTCCTACTAGACAAAGCTTAACTGTGTACAATTCCTCTGCAATGAATTACTTCTTTAGGATTTAACTACAAAGGCCCATTTGCAAACCATAAATACGGCATCAACCCCAAAGGACAAATTCTACACTTTCATCAGAGCAAAACATAGAAACTACAAAGCTGTGGCAAAACATGGGCCAGAGCACTAACAACATCCCTTCAGAAGGGGTCTATGTTTGACAGGCAGAAATGTCTACTTCAACCAAGGAGCTAAGAAAAGTGTCTAGTTCAGTATCTGCAATAAACAACTGGGGTGCAAATTTCATTCATATCTAAACTCTGTAAATTAAGATGGATATGAAGATGTGTGTTTCTAAGAGGACACTTAAGCAAAGATAAGCAGTTAAGTGCTCACAGCTTTGCTTATGTCAGTGTTATCTGTAGATACTCTTTTTCCATAACACTCTGAGAGACTTTTCAATGTATAGACAATATGTTCCTTAAATGCAGCCCGTATACATGCTCTGTGAATGGCTCTGCCATTAATAATGTAAATTTTGCCATTTAATAAAAATATTACTACTTTCAGGATTCTTCTCTATGGTTTTGTTTGATGAAGCCTCTTTAAACATGCTGAGTGAAGGATTTCAGCAATGGCTTTCCCATCACTGGTGCACCAGACTGCCCTGTCTGCTGAGAAAGGTGGTGGCCCTGTTTTGGTAGCAGGGAGGGAAGTTTCTTGCCAGAAGTCTCACACTTGTAATTCTTTGAAAGATCAGAGATGGGGACTTAATTTTAAACAGATGCAGACTTTGCTTCCCTGTTAAAAAAAGCCAGATCCTTCTGGGTTCTCCAGTCCAGGAATATCCTGGGGTCTGAGGGAAATTCTGATGTCCTGTTTGCTCATGTTTTTCTTCATGAGGAATCACTATCATCAATGGCCAAAGTTAAACTCCCTGTTTTCACTCACAGTCCACTCTTTTTCCATCTTCCTCCACCACTCTTGGCAAAATATCCATCTACCCTGTTATTGGTGCTCTCCTGACTGTGTTTCCTTAACTTCTACTGTATGATCCCATCTCTGCCAGTGACTTTTCTGTAAACTCATCCTTCAAGCCCATCCGTGCTCCATGTTCACCAGCTTGTAAAATTGACTATTTTCTTCTTACCTGATCCTAGTTGAATGGCTCTTGCAAACAAGGGCAAAACAAACATACATATATTTATATCATGCACAAATAATCTTAAGTATTGCAGCAACAAAACCAACAGTAGAATTTTTTTCTTCATTTAATCACCATGCTTCTAACATCTGAAAAACTGAACAAAGACCTGCAGTAAGCCTTGTATGAAGATGAGTATATAGAGAGATATTTACCAGTTTGAGGAATTTACAAGGTACAGAAGGAGGAAAATACTCACTGCAGTGATGGGAAATTGAGAAATGGAAGAACCACAGGCACTTATCAAGGTCACAAAGGAAGATTGTGTCAGAGCATGGTATAGACTGCACAATACTCAGGCACCAGCCCAAGCCTTTGCCAAGCAACTATCCAGCTTTTTTAAATATTCATGGAGGAAAGACAGGCTTGTGCAATGCTCCACAAATAAGACAGAACAAATGGCAAGTCATTACCCTGTAGAAGGGCAGACTGCAGAAAGTGAATTTGATGGGTTATTTTCTGCTGGTAGAAGGTTGTAGATATTGCCAAATGCTAATTTAATTTTTTTTTCCTGGTTTACTGTGTTTAGGAAAAGGGAAAAGTTTTATTCTCAGCCTTAAGCAGTGCACCAAATTCTGTCCAGTGGAGTTAAACTGGCCATGTTAAGCAATCCAGATTTTATATGTCACTGTTTTATCAGGTTTCCAGAGACATATAATGTCTCTTTCTCCTGCCAGTAAAACCAGATGCAGAAGTATCCTTGTGTGTTTATTTAGCACGGGATTGTTAATGGCTGGGAGTAGCACACACTGGGGTGTGGCTTCCATGTCTTGCACAGAGAAGTCAGTACTAAGAGACCAGAATTAAAACAGACTGAAGCACAAGTGCAACCAACTGACCTTGGCGCCAGCAGAGTGGGAAAAACATTATGAAAATCTGGACTCAGCAGCCAGGTCACGGCTGATTTTCTCCCCTTGAAATTCAAAGGTACTTGATACAAAGCATTAATATAAGTAAATTCTTAGCTTTCCGTTTCCTCAAGGAAACAAACTTTCAGGCTGCAGGCAGTCCTTTTCATCTCAACTTGAAGGGAAGAAAGAAAATGCTGGGTTGGTCTTTTCAGTGAAGAACTTTTTGCATAACTTCATTAAGACAAAACAAGATGGCATTATAGATTAAAGCAAAGACTTCTGTTAAGCAGGAGGTTAAACAAGTCTTTAAACACAGCTCCTGCTCCATGTGCTAATCCTGATTTCATGACAGTTTGGAGGTACAGTTTTTTCCTCTGGCTCTATTTGGCTCAGCTTGAGTCTGAGCATCATGGTTGAAAACAAGCCTGGCATCTGCAGTGAGCAAAAAAGGGGTGTTGCTCCAAGATGCCTTTGGTGGGAAAAATGATGGTGTCAGTGGAGTTATCCCCTCTCACACCCTCACAGAGCTCTTCCTCAACAAAGGCAAAGCAGCCTGAGCTGTCCTGCAGCACACAACCCAGGGAGCACAGAGGACCAAAACACTTGCAGCAGAAGGGGGGTTGTTATCCCACTCACAGCACTTTGCGTTTTGATCTGCTCCAGTGTTGGGAAGGCAGCCACGTGCCCAGCAAAGCCTTTGGCTGGGAGAAATGGTGTGGTTGTTCCTAACACAACTGCACAGCAGTTCCAGCCTTGCTGAGAACCCAGAATGGGGCTAAAGTAAAGGTGAGGGCTGAAAAAACCAGTTCCAGAGAAGGGTTAAGGCAGGAGAGCAGCTGGCCCACCAAGGGCAGTTTGGGGTTAAAAAACTCAAACCCAAAAAACTACTTTGCACAGAAAATTCCCATGTCCAACCAAGGCAGCATCTTTGCCAGTGTTAAAGTCACATTTAGAGCAATAAAACTCCTCACTCTGCCTCTGAAGAAGCAACAGCAGAAATCTCTGATAAGTGGGAAGGGAGGAGAAGAACATTTTACATTCTCATGGTTCCTTGGCTCACTCCAGCACTGTTTGATTAACTGGGAGCAAGATTTATGTGCTCTAAAGTGCTCTGGGGAGGTTGCTGATGCCAAACCTCTGCACCTGGGTTTTGAAAGCCTCTCTAAAGTTATGAGAATATCTGTGTATTCTCATCTAGGAAAAGAAAGCCCCCCTGAAAACCAAAAGTAACTACTGCTTTTTGGCAGAACAGCAGAGTGCAATTTCACCTAGGAGGGAGATTTGCAAAGATACTGACAACCACTAAATGGCCTGGTCCCACAGAAATTGGATGTGAGCAGCATTTCATGGCCATTTACCCCTGGGGAGAGGTGTCCCCCTTACCCCTGATTAGCTTGGATTCTTTCATACAAGGAAGATTAAAGAAACATCCCATTAAATTATTTCAGGACTGTTATTGTTTTTCAATCTTAAATTATTCTACCAGTAGAATCCCATGGAAACTTGCTTCAGAAGACAAAAGAGTTTAGTGTCTCTTAATGGTTAGTGGAGTCACATTCTTGTATGACATCTGCCTCTAATATGATTACTTGGGAATGAGCACGCCAGCGGGACAAACAGTGCAACCAGGGATGTTATCAGCCTCTCAACCAACTTGGAAATCAACTATTGTTTAAAACTATTGTGCTGAGCATTGAAATTGGCCTGTTTTGCAAATAATTATGCTGTGCTGATGATGTTTTCAGCTCCTTTTAGAAGCCATCAACAGTCTGCAATGTTTGGGTGTTGTGCAGGCTTTATCTGGAAATGACATCCAGCCTTCAGCAAGCTCTGACCAAGTGGAAGCAGCTCAAGGGGACGTGTTAACAGCAATTTCCACCAAGCAAGGCTTCTTTCAGAAATGTGCTGCTGTTTGTCACCAGCTGATGCCACAAATGGTCAGAGCCCTCATTTGATTTGATTCTTGTTTCAGGGTTGAACAGGTGAAGTGGGATAAACTTTAGAGCCTGCAAGAGCTGTGGTGGCTTCAGACTATCCATGAACACTATGGGAGAAGAGAGAAGGTGTCTGGACTTCAACAAAGGTGGAGAAGCACCAGAAGCAAAACAGCCTTGAGGAGAGGAAGCTGAGGCAAACTGGATGCTCAGCGACCAAGATTTTGACAAACCTTGGAAGTCAGTGGCCTTGAGCAGAGAGAGGAAAGGGGCAAGATGATACTTTAAATGGAGAAGATGCAGCCCAAGGTATTTCTTTCGTCTCATGCCTTCACACCAGTGTTCAGGGGTGCAACCTTAGAGGCCCGTGCCAGGATGGCCATGGAGCACAGCTGTCTGCTCACAGGGAGGACAGGGCTCTGAGTCTGATCTCATGCACTCCAGGAGTGAGGGTGACAGCCAAGAAGGTGGTGGGTGAGTGGCAAAATACTGGGAGAGGAAGAGCATTTGGGGTGTGAGAAGATGCCTTGGAAGAAGTAGAAGGTCTTTGAAATTGAGGTGGGAAAAAATTGTTTTTCAGAATCATTTGGGGTCTCACTTCTGGCACACAGAGGAACCTGCAGTGTTGGAGGCAGTCCCCACATCATTACCTGAAGAAAACCTGAAGAGCAACTAGCAGGACTTTTATCTTCTAGCCTTTTTGTGGTGAGGTGCTGCCATTACTTGCTGCTGATCCCTCAGACAGGCAGGCAGCACTACCCTCTGCACCTCCCACCTCTGTACTCATGCCAAGCCCTTCAATCACACAAGGTACAAGAACAAAATTTGCATTTCGTCTTTGAAGCAAAAACAGTATCTCCAGGGCTTCATGTAGATTAGGTCATTAGATCTCTCCTTTTGGGCAGGAGCTTCCTGAATGAATGCAAGGAAGTAAGCACTGTTTTGTCTTTGAAAGAAGTCAAGAGTCATGGATTTAACTTCCACTTGATCCTTCCAGTTATGCAGCTTGGTTCACATCAGAGAGGACTCAAGGGAAAGAGAAGCTGTGGTTCTGTATGCAATTTGAAGATACCTGCAGTTCAAATTAAGTGGTATTTGGCTCTGACATCAAGCTGGTCTGCAGTCACCCACACTGCCTGACTTGTTTCTGGGTGTCCAGGCTCCCTGGGACTTGATGTTCATGTGAACAATAAGTGCATAAATTATCGAAATGTCAGGTACTTCCCGGCACTTGCATGTACTGGATGCCTTGTACTCGCTGTTCACTGCGCAGAGTTCCCTGCTGGATGATGCTGATGTCATTGGAAATGACTGCAGCCATCTCCAGCCTGTTATCTAAAGGCCTTGTGGTCACCTCATGTGTCCTCTGAAAGCTTTTCCTGGCATGCTGGAGGAGAAAGGTAAACCAAGTTCACCTGCATTGTCTCCAGACCTTTGCAAGTTCTCTTCAGAGGAGCAGAGCTAATTGGCAGCAGGATCACAAGTGCTGGTAGACCCCTTGGAAAAAAATCACTCTTGCTAGCACAGGCATCTGCTTTGTTTTCTTTCCAAAGGGGTGCAGAGCTCAGAGTTTGTTCAGCAGGTCTGGAGGCATCAGCTTCTCTCTTTCTGGGGCTGAAGAAAGCCTGATATTTTAAATCTCTTTTGGTGCTGCAGGTGCTGCAGTATACATCAAGACCAATTTAACAGATAAGTGGTCCATCTCATTTTGAAATGCAAAATAGGTAACTGTACATGCAGAAGGACTTTTCCAGCTAAACAAGTAACCAGTTGATAAGTTGGAGTGAAACAATCAGCACTATCCCACAACCATGAAGTGTGAGGAGTTAAATGAAATTTAAGAGATTAATCTAGAAAAGAGATATTTCAGATGGTGAGTTGATGGAGCCAGTAGTGCAGTCTGGGCCTGTGACAATCCTGGTAACATGCTAGCTATAAAATTATACCCACATCCATACACACATTTATGCATATGTATGTATATTAATCTCCTAACCGGCTTGTAAATGAGATGTTGGTATTATCCAAAAATGAGACATAGTGCACAGTAAGAAATGCAAGGATTTGATCTGTGGGCTTATTTGTAAAATGCTGACAACTAAATACAATGCTTTTCTAATTTTTGTAATCTGAATGCCTGGATGGGGAAAAATTGTGGTGGTGCTGCTGATGGAGCTGCAGCAGCACAGATCAGCAGAGGACCCAACCCATACAGAACTGTAAGAACATCAGTTCCTCCTGTTTCCTTGTGAAAACTGGTGTGATTCCTCTCACTGATGAAGTGGCAAACCCGTCTTCCAGGATTCCAGCTGGCATGGTGTAAGTCTGCACACTGTTCTCCATTGATGGTAATTTATGAAACTTTAACAAGAGGGAGTTTGACTGGTGTTAGAGAGCTCGATTTCTTGAACCTCAGACCAAATGTATGCAGAGAAGTCCGGCTATAAATAATTCCTGTGCTGTTTTATAAACTATTCTAAGTAGCAAATATCATCTGTTAACCTTATTTGCAATTGGTACATGCAGCTAAAGGAAACAAATGAACTGCTGCTGAATTAATTCGCAGCCCATCCAGAAACTTTTTTGCACTTTGTCTGGAAAGTTTCCAGGCAACAGAGCATCTGGCATGCAAAAAGTGGGTGGCTTCCTAGGAAAGGGGGTTGGCCTTTTTTTTAATACAATTTGTTTACAAAAGTACCCACCTTTGGCCATATTTAATTCTGCCAACCTGCCTGGAGTAGCTCATTTTAAAGAGAGTGTGTTGGTTCTGACAGGCCAGTTTTTGACAGAAGCTATAAGCCAGTGAGAAGACACAGCCCCTTCCTCTCAATAATCCTCATAGGGTGAGAAAACCTCCTGGTGGTGTCCACCTCTCTTGTCTGCTGCAGATGGGACTAAAACAACTCCTCTAAATGAAGCACTGATGATGATGGTGTGATGGTTTTGAGGATTGCTGGTGCCTGAAGATAAAGGAGCCTCAGTGTGTGCCTGTCACGTGGGTTAGCAGGCAGATATCTGCTGGGCTGCAGCAGCTCCTGATTTAGGGAAGAGCTTTATAAATAATCCATCTTTTCAAGGAACATCCCCAATTTCTTATGTCAGTTGCCCCACTGTATTTGCAGTGAGAGAGAAACAACAAAAGGAATTTCTAAAAACGCCTTCTCAAGAAAAAAAACACTTGTCTCAGAAATGCAGCTACAAAAATTCTCCTTCATCTCTTCTGTATAAGCTTTTTTTTTTTTTTTTTTGCTGTTGCATGTCTGGGTCAGGCCTCCCATGGTGTGTGCTGCAGGATGTGCAGGATGTGGCCTGGAGCCCTCCTGCTTCCATGGCCCTGAGCTCATGCTTGTTCCAGTGGTAATAACAACACTGCTAATAAGGATAATGACTGCAGAGCTGGAAGAGTATATCTGATGTTTTCACAGGTGATGTAACTTTTCTTGATATAGAGATGCCTCTCAAACCCCTTCAGCTATACTTTTTATTACACTCCATTTTCTTTTATATTTTTTTTCCCTCTAAATACACTTTTGGTTCTGGTATAAAACAGTTGATGTGCTCATAGACAGATGAGTTCCCACAAGAAATTAAATTTTGGGTGCAGACATTGGTGTCCTATAAATGACATTTCTTTTGAGGGAGGGAAGAAACACTATAGAAAAGTAAGTATTTTAACTTTATAAACAACAACAATAAAAACTTGAAGTAATTTCCTAGAAGAGAAAATAATTAAGAGCCGAATCCCTGCTTCAAGTACAATATGAAGCCTTCATCAGTAATAAAATTCTAACAAAATGTCTTGAAAACCCTGCAAGACTAAAGAGACCCTCAGCTGTGTGGGGCTGAAGGTGTCACTGGAGGGAAGATGGCACACTGGCCATGCCTGGTCCTCTCCCAGTGGCAAAGGACACAGTGGTGTTGCTATGGAGGCTCTTTGGAAAAATTTTAAGCCAAAGCGTGATCTCAGTTACTGTGTCTGGAGCAGCTCCATGAACTTCATCTCAAAATGCTGCTCCTTGTGGATGGTGGGAGTTTGGTCCGTCTTCCCTGGAGTCACCCTGCAGGCATGCCTTTCCCTTCCCTTCCCTGCAGGAGCACGTCCTGCACTGCTGTAACACATTGCCTGCTGCTGCCACAGAAGCACGGGGAAAATTGCACTTGTGATTAATGCCTGAAGTTTTTATGGATGTTCATAAGACATCACTTTCTGTGACCACAGGAATTCAAAGCTTAGTCAGGCTATTAGATCTAAAATGTTTTCACTGAGGTATTTTGCTTTTGAAAACAGAAACAAAGAACAATCCTTATTCTTTCATCTGCTCCAAGAAACATGCTCTTGAGCAGCTACAGGAGGGTGTAGAACAGAGCAGGTTCCCTTCCCATTCCAACCCTGGGGCAATGCTGAAGTCGCCACTCTGGGGTGGCTCCGTGTCATCCTGGGATGAAGGAGAGGCACTTTGGAGCTGCAGCCTGCAAAGATGTCCACTGGGAAGGCTGCCCTTGGGTGCACACCTCTGGGCCTCCTCGAGGACATACCATGGAGCTTTCCAGAGCTCCCAGGGGACAGCACCCTCTGCTCCACAGTCAGTGCCTGCAGGAAGCACTCGAGACAGCGTGGGCAGCATGGGCTGGCACGGGAGGGAAGGCACGGCCACCATGAACGGGGCTGGGAGGTGCCCCAGCACGCCAGGCCTGGGCACACTGCCGGGCTGGGCCTCACTGGGAGCCGTGGAGCTGGCTGGGAAAACCCATGGGAAGTGCTACAGCATCACATGAGCCCCACATTCAGCCCCCACCTCGCCTTGGAGGGGGACACCCAACAGCTTCATTTTGTGCTGTGCCCACCTACCAAAGCCTGACCTTTGTCCAGCTCATTTGAGGCAGGGAAGCAATTACAAGTCAAGAGGGGAAGCCACGACCCTGCCCTGCTGGCGCACCCTGTGGCCCTTCCTTGGCCATCATGCCACCCCTCAGTGGCATATGGGTGAGCATTGGTTGGATTTCACCCAGAGCAGCCAAATCTGTGCCCTGAGGGAGCCCGTTCCTCCTGCCCCATGGCTGCAGCCAGCTGAGTAACCCCGCAGGAATCAGGCCCCGCAATGCTGGCGAAGCACCGCGGCCTGCACGGCCCCTCCCCATCGCCCAGAAGCCACGGAGAGTGTATTCCTGCCAGAGCCAAGAGCGAATACCAGAGGCATGAATCCTGCCCTAACAGCTCATGGTTTGCAGAGCTAAATTAAAATGATCAAGCGGCTGCAAGGCCGGGCAGGCTCGCTGGCACGGGGCTGGCGGCAGCGGCGGGGCCATCAGCTCCGCAGCGTTCTCGCCACCGAGGCGTTTGGTCCAGGCAAGGGCTGCTCCTGCTCACTCCTCTGCTGCTCCTGGTGTCTGGGAAAGGTGCTCGTCTGCCAGGACAGAGAGGGACTCACCTAGTACTCAGGTCCCACCCTTGCCCGGAGCTCGGCTGAGCAGCTGTGGTGGGCTGAGCCCTGTTCCTGTACAGACACTCAAACACATCTGTTTGGAAGACTCACTGCAGTCTGCACCAAGGGACACCATTGCCATTTTTCTCTTCACCTTGCTTTCTTTTCAGCTTTTGATGTTGCAGGTTCAGGCTGTTGTTGTGAAGGGCAAAGCATCTGAGGGATTTGCCTTTTTCCAACACCCACCACTGCACTGACTGGAGGGATTGCAGCTCATCCTCCTTCGGTTTAGGAAAGCTTCAAGATTCACCTCTTCCCTTCAACCTAACCCAATTTCCACCCATGCAGAGGTCTGACCCTTACACACTGTTTCTGGTCTACCAGGAGAGACCCTTTCCCTTCCCTTGGCTTCCACAGCCAGAGACAGTTCCTATGAAATTTGATGGTTTTCCTACACCCCAGCTTAAAATGATAGGTTGGTGCATGTGCAAATACTTGTGTCCACACAAAATTTACTCAAAGTTGTCCCAGTGATAAGAAACCTTTCACAGATCTGGTTGCACCTCACCATCAGTTCTCCTCTTCCATCTTTCCCACAAGAGTTCCTCTCCCCTCTTGCTATCCACACCCATTTGTGGGTTTAGGTAATCAGGAGTAAATGCCATAGGAAGCATGTTCATGTGGCTGGAATATCCCCATGATCCCTGAGCAACTTCTCTCTTTGCTGCCTGTCTGTACCAATAAATGGTATTAAAATGCAAGTGGTTTTCAAAGGGCCTGAATTCTTATTTATTTTGTATCAGGATCCTTTGCTGTTCTTAGAAATTTTTTGCTGTTTCAACATCCAGCGAGATGTCACAGGAACCACAAAAGCCTAAGATACACACATTTATGTTTCCTGGAACTCACAGTGCCCTGAGACATTCTCCCTGCTCTTCCTCCTCAGGGACAAAGCTGAGCTGCTTCAAGGACAAATATTCCAATTATAGACAAAGCAGGGAGCTCTCAGAGGCAGGTGTTAACATTCAACTTACTTCTCCAGCTTTTCCAGTGCCTCTTTTGAGGTTTCCAGGCAGCAAATACAATCCCCTCTGCTTCCCTTTCTCTCTGTTCTCTCTGTTCTCTGAGTTCACATCACTGTCGTCTCCTGGTAAGAAGGGAGACATCTGAATGGCCCCTCTGCAATAGGAGAGCAGGGATGGAGACATGACACGTGTGTGGAGCACTTTGTGTTCACAGGAGAGCATGAGTGGTCACCCCAAATCCCACCACCAGATGAGCTAAGGGTAAGGTTGCAAAGCTGATGGCTGAGGGGAGCAGCCAAGGACAAGCTCTTCATCCCCACTCACCTGATGGAGACATCCCTGCATCATTCACCTCCCCTCTGCCTCACATGAGTCAGAATACCATGGATATATTGCTTGTACCCACAGCACAGTAGTAGGATCTGCATCAAGAACTCTTGCAATGAATGTCCCATCCTATCTTCTTTCCATAAATAGGTACCAGGTAAAAGCCCCTATCATCCATTGGTAATATTCTGTTCTGCCATATTTTTCAGTTAACTTTTTCCAACACCAGGGATAGCAGTGTCAGAACTGAATGGACAAAATACCTGACAGGGAATGGGGCATGAGGTGAAACAAATACCAGTTTTAATGCTGCAACTTAGGGCAGATCTGCCCCACGTTTATGCTTGCACACTTCTGTGTGTCTTTTCTGTCCACACTACAGGTGCTTTGGGACAGACTCCATCTCCCATAATATGTTTGCAACAATTCCCCTAGAAGGGCAAAGAAGAACATAGTAAGTGCTTAGTGTACCATAGAAGTATTTAGTAAATAACAGGCAGTTGTGAGTCACTGCCCTGTAACTCCATGTCTGGTTCTTGGGGAGTATTTTTATACACAACTAAGAGACATAAGGACTTACGCCCTATCTTCAAAAGGAGGAACCTAAGGGTCCTGACTCACATGAGTTAAAAATGCAGTGTCCTGCCCCTCTGGATGAGGAACATGAAGAGGACAGCTGAGGCCAGTCCCTGACTTCAGCTGTCCCACTGTGTAGTGGCAATCACAAGTCCCTGAGCTCCCATTATCTCAATCTTTTTTGTCCCTTCTGAAAACAGCTTCATTTCTCGACACTTAAAATCTTACTGGTCTTTTGGCATTAAAATATCTGTTTATTTTCTTGTGTTTGTTTTGCCTTGGTTATTTTTTCTGGCCTCTGAGCAGGATTTTGTCATCTGTATGATATAGTTTCATGATATAAAAAGTTTTGTTGAGGAACAGCTGTGATTGAGTCTGCAGAGCACTTGAGAAGCACCCAGCTGTGGGGACAGTTTCATCTGTGGCCACCTTGTGAGTGATGTGTCCCACTGTCCCTTCCTTTCTTCACCTGTTGTTCAACTTCATTCAGACTTTGTGATAGCTTGGTGAAAAATATTGGGTAATCCTGGCAAATGCACACCACAGAAAGTGAGTTTTTTTACCCAAGAGCCATTTCCATACCTGATTATGTTGGTGGGTCTCAGGCTCAGCTTGCAGGTCTGTTCCACTGGCTGTTTCAGCAGTGCAAGTATAACTGCTGCCAGGTGAGTTGGTAGCCGGAGGTGGGATGAAGTGGGTTTGTCTTGGTGAACAGGAAGATCTGGTAAGTTGCAGCTGGATCAGCCAAATATTTCACCAGGTTCTGAGGATTGTTTGAAGAGGTGAGATGTGGAAGCAGCATGTTCTTTCTCTCATCAAAGAGCTCTGCATGTACATTCACAGATAAGGGAGCAATCTTAAGCATTTTCCTGTGATAATCATGTCTGACCAATTAAACCAACCTCCAGATTTTGTGTCCTGTACTGAAATGAGAACGTCGGTGCAGCGGTGCCAGCAGGAGGACAAATTAGAAATTGGAAATGCACAGAAACATGTTACAGTGAAAAAATGGGGAATATTCATAGGGGGGCTGTATCCAGGAGAAAGCAAGTGCTTTCGAGGTCAGACCCATTCCTTATCCTCCACCTATCCATGCCATCAAAGCTGCATGACAACCTGACTGGCAGGGCTCTACTTCTATGTTGTCACCCGCACAAACCCTTTGCAGACAAAACTAGAGGCCCTAGGCCATCAAATGCATTTTATTCTGGCAAAAACCACAGGGGTTGTTCATCCTGGGTCCCAGTGCATTCCTCCTGCCACTTCTCCTTAAAAGGCATCACCCACCTGGCCCGATTACGGACATGAACTCAGCAGCCCCACACTCACCCTTGCGTAGCAACTGCTGGCTAGTGACAGATTTTCAGGGAATTGGTGGTTATCTGATACATAGTTGAGCAGCCACGTTCAAGGCTATAATTGATCCTTACTCTCTTTTCTTTGCCACAAGCCCACCTGCTAACTGCAGCTCTTTCCATCAGGTTGTCCTCTAAAAAAGCCAAGGGATTAATCTTGTGGCGTAGCTCAAATTACACAGGAGTTATTTGGCAGAATAATATCTGTGCACTGAGCTAAAGAACCAACCTGGGAGTAAAAAAAAATCAAACAAGGCTGTTCTCTTAATGTTTAAAACCTAGAGAGATGGTGTAACAGGCAACACAGAGGGCAGATTAGCATTTTTATTTTCATTTTGAAGGGTTTCTCTTGTGCTGTGACATGTGCCCCAGGCTAATGCTGCTTACCTTAAACTACTCCCCTCGGGTGAATTCTAACAGCTAACAGCTCTCATGTTATTCCAGCTGTAGGCAGAATGTGTGGCACTGTACTTTTTATTTGAAAAAGAAAGTCACACTGGTGCAAATAAATGAGACTGGAATCACTGATGCTGCGGATTATTTGCAGCTTGGGGAGTACATGAGGTTGAAAAAATACCTCATTTATGGGCAGGTCACTATGGAGGTTAAGACCTGAAATGGAGTCATAAGCCATGTTCTATAGCTATGTTTGGTAATGTTTCTTAAATTATTCTTTCTACAGAGATAAAATCACTGCTTTCTTTTCTCCCTTTTCTGGTTTTATGATCGCAGAATACATCAACATATATTCATTTTTTTTGCACTTTTATAGTTGTCTTCACATGTTTATGAGCACAAATGAATTTAGCACAGAGGCACTCAGACACAGACAAGGTTTCACCAGCTTAAAGGTGAGGAAAAAGACCTGGGGGTAAATAGCAGGGAAGCAGAAAGCAGCTGGAAGCAGCTGAGAATGCCAAGGAGAATCCAACATGCTTCACAAAACTGCCACCTGGATCTGCTGGTCACCAGCATGTGACCCTGAACTCGGACATCAGCATAAGGGAAATTCCTTAGGGAAGAAAGGACCATGGAGGCATGGCCTGGGAGCTGCAATTACTGCTTGACTGTCAAAGTTCTGCCAAACACTGATGTCAGGATGACACAATGAAGGGGAAAACCCCCACTGGCCATGCTGCCACCTCGTGCCTCTGTCTCCCCATGTGCAGAATCCCTCTTTTCACAGGTCTCTCTGAGCATCTCTGGGAATTCTCATAAGGGGAACAAGCCTTTAATAATGGTGACCCATCAACATCACAGGGATAGTGCTTTTAGAAGAAGAAAGAGGTGGTTGTGTTTTTGTTTTTTTCTTTTTTTTTTCTGACAGCTCTACCAACAAATTCACTGACAAAAGAGCTATTTGTTGGACAGAAGGTTGCAAACATTAAAGCCTGACCTCAGCCATGATTACATGGCACACTGCTGCAGTTGATATCACCTCAGTTCAGGGCAACTGGGAGGTAAATTAAGCCTCTCTTTGCAGAAGGGACTGTGCATTCATATGCCCCTATAAGCCGGGGACATATCGATTTTCCAGCTGGAGTAATTTCCAGTTTAATGAATTACTACTAAAATGAGAAGAAGGAAGGTTTCTTCCACTCATTGCAATCACACACCAACACTGGGGCTCAGCTGGCCAGCCAGAATCTGTGAGATGCTGTTAAACAGAGCAGCCCTCTGGTTATATAGGGGAGTTCTCCAGATTTGGAGGAGCATTATTGCACGTCGGGTGTTCTCAGGACAAAGCAGAAAGGTGCATGGCCTGAAACCCCAGACTGAGCACCTTATCAAACCACCTCCAGTCCACACCTCCCTGCAATGGCACATTGAATGAAAAGAGCTGTGCACAGAGGTCCTTGGAAGGGGCAGAATAGGCTTTAGGCAGCAGAGCACCCCCATGGCATTAAAATCCACTTGGCATTAGCAGCATTTGTTCCTTAGCCATCATTTGTGAATTATTTGGGGTTTTATCTAATGTGCTTATGTTCTTTCCTTCCCCCCACCCCCTCCCCAAGTTTATGAAGTAATTTATGCACGTGTGGAGAGATTGACATTTAATAGGATGTTGGAAAAATGGAATTAAAAATTTCAGGAAGGAAAATCAGCTGGAAAATGACATTTGATCTTTTAATTGAGACAACTAGGGAGAAATGAAGAGATGTCAAGGGATGATATGGGGCTGACAGGGAAGTGGAGATAGAGGCACTTAAATATCACATGAAGTTCTGAAGATTTATTTTACTTTGAAAAAGAAGAAAATACTGGAACTTTCTTCAAGTTTTAGGTAATTTTCTGATAAATTTAATACCTGGTTTGGTTTTATGTTTTTTTGTAGACCATGCACCAGGGCTCCAGATAAAATGTGTTTCTGATCTATGAGTTGGGCTCCCCTGTTGTCATTGCAACATCTGTCAGATCACAGAACACATCTGCTCCCTTTGTCAATGACAAAGCTGCTCCTAGCTGCTAGAAGATTGTTCTTGCTTAAACATTCTCTTACCTTTCATGAAGTATTCAACTACATGCTGGGGAGGTTTAGAGAAATAATATCTATAATTTTACTTAATCTGGTGTGTGCTTTTCTGCTTAAAATGCCCTTTTTGCCCTAAATTTGGAATATACGTGAAAAGTTTTGGATTTTCCTAAACACAACATTTCTTAAAAAAAAAACAAACAAAAAACTCCTTTTCTGACAAGTGGAGAGTTTTGGTTTTCTACTTTTTTTTTCCTTTCAAATTCAGCACATCTGTTTTATTCATCCTTTTAAATCTTTGTAAGCCCATTATGATGCAGTTATTGGGAAGTCACAGATGACAGGGCCTGTCATCCTCTTTCTCTGTCCCAGATTTAGATGTCCAGTGAAAGCTAAGCTCACCCTTTTGCCCCTTCCTAGAGAGCGTGGGATAACCTGCCAGCTGGGTCTCCCTCTGCCCGCTGTAAAACGAGCCCAGAAGATCAGCCCCACTGAGTACCTGGCTCTCAAATGGCTGAAATTGCATCAGATGATTTGCACCCAGAGTGACTGCAAGAGAAATGAGACACAGGCAAACAGATGATTGCAAGAAAGCTGAAAAGAAAATGCAGATTATCACAAAATCTGTGTGACACTGAGTGACAAGTGAGGAACAATGGGACTTGGAATGAAGAGTAAAAGGGGACAGATAAGGAAGAGAATTGCAATTTCAAGTATTTTAATAGATCAATATCAATAGTTTAAATTATTGATATTTTTTGGTAAAAAATTCATGATTTCTCAGAAGTCTACTTTCATCATTTTAGGATTAATTTCTAGTTTTTCCCAGTTTCTGATATATATTGCAAAATAAATGAAACCCCTGCATCTACCAAAATAGCTTCTGGCATCACTAACAGCTTCCTCTGTCTCTCTCTGCTTCTCCTTTCCAGCTTCAGCTGTTGTCATCTGCCTCCACACACACTCTGTGCTGCTTTCCCTGGCTCCAGGTGGCCAGAGAGAGGATAGTCAGCCAACACAGTGCAGGCACTGTGAGCACCCCCAGCAGCCTGTAGAAGAGACAATCTATTTTTCCCTTTCTGGGATCCTCCTGCTGCATGTTTCCTGACTATGCAGGACGTGGTGTAGCTGATATTCTGGCCCTTTTATAAGTGATTATATGGATGAGCCTGTCCAGCTGCTTATTCCTGCAGCATGGACCGTGGCCCTGTGTTCTTCTATCTCCCCAGAGCTTCTCTCCAGGGCACACAATGCAAACCCTCCATTTTAACCATTCTGACTGGTGACAGAATGGCCTCAGTGTTACTTTCAGCTGCAATAATAGGTAAAAAGTATTCCTGTTGGAGGGTCATCCCATGGAGTCCAATGAAGACCTGCTCCCAAATACCATGGAGCATGGACACAGTCAGTTTGTGTCATTTGGTGTCCACGTCTCATCACTCTCACAGCCAAGAATTTCCACCCAATGTCTAATCTAAACATGCCTTCTGTCAGTTTCAAGCCATTATCCCTTGTCCTATCACAACATACCCTGTAAAAAGTCCCTCTCCAGCCTTCTTGTAGTCCCCACAGGCACTGTAAGGCTGCTGCCATTGTAACCACTGTTTCACTGGTTCACATTCTTGCTTTTCCTAAGGCTGTAGTAGATTTTTCAGGAAGTTGCCTCATTTGAAAGAGTCACTGAATGAAAGGTTCAACTTGTAGATGCATGTTCAAATCTGAAAGACTAAGTGCAAAGCAGACCCCTAGACCTGTAAGGGAAATGTGAACAAGATATACATGATTTCAGGCTGTGCCAACAAAAAACTCCAATCTCTATCAGCATTATGACTTGCCATCCTTCCTAGTACTATGAATTTGGAAGCTGAAAGAAAAATAGGGAACATTGGAAGTCACTAGTAGCTATTATGGGAAGTGGTATAGCTGCAGTCAAATAAATGTGTCCCACTTCCAACATTCTAATATATTTTGTCATATTTCTGGAAGAGACGAGAGAATATAATGGAAATTAGGTTTCACTTTCCATTGTTCATTTCTTACAGTTCTAGTAATATCTGCAGAAAACCTGCTAATCCCAGCTACACACCCACAGGGAGACTCATATTAGAAGCACAACTAAAAATATTTCAAGCCAACCCACAGGTTGTATTAGCATTATGATTCCTCCTACAGATGCTAAGATTGGGCACATTGGGGTAGTCCTTGAAAAAGCATATGCTGAGAAATGGTGCTTGTGCCACACCACTGGCAGTGCCCAGGAGAGTCTAAAGGTGGGCAAGGATTAAGAAGCAGTGCCCAAAGTGGAGTCAGACCCCTTAGAGTTGAAAATAAAATCCAGTTCTAAATGCACTTTTCCTCTGGCATACTGGGCCAAGTTGCCTACTCTGTTACATTCATAAATGCTTTACGTCAGTCAGCCATAAAGTGCTTTACCCATATCTTCTTCCCTTTGAAATGGATCTAAACCCAAATACCAGTGGATCCCTGCAAAGGCTCTTTGGCCATTTCTGCTGCCTTTGTAACTTCTGATGTCCCGCTGAGATCAGCCATGACCAATTTGATTTGGTGCTAACACGCAGCGTTGCCATGACTCTTCCTTTTGCAAACTCTTTCTTTCTTTTCCCAAAGTCAAATATGGAAAAGCTGTGACAGCAGCATGCGCAAAAGGATATTGGAAATAATCCTCTTCATTCAGCCTGCATGCAAGATTTAGTGGTGCAGTAGCATTGCAAAGATGATTTCCACGCATCTGATAACACTGTGACACCCTATAATAAAACATATACCTTCTGTTTCATTTTATCCATTTAAGCCCTTTGAGCAACCAGCAGTTGTTGAGTTCCCCACTCCTGCTATTAATAGTCGGGGCAGACCACTCTGCCTACTTAGATTTATTACATTTTAACTAATCTTGATTGAAGTCTTCACATGTAAAGGCTCCAGGGCAGTCACTCACCAGGGTTACACACAACACACAGGCTCACAGTTTGCCCTGAAATTAGCTCATTAGATGTCATATAATAACCATTTAATGTGAAAAAAACAGGTTTTGGTTTTCCCTTTTCCTTATGAATCCTGGACAATTAAACACAAGGATTCCTTCTTTCACCGTGGTGGATGTATTCTGGACTTTTACCCCTGCAAAAATCCCTCTGAAGTCTGTGGGGAGGTTTCCCTGAACAGAGAAACTTGTGCAACTCCACAGGTTTTGCCTATACTAGGTAGCCATGATTCAAAAGACATCACACACAGGGAAGCAGAGAAATTCTTCCCCAGTACTCCATATTTTTTTGCTGAATATTTTCTATGATCGATTTTATGTTGTGGGATTTTTTAGTGACACGTGAAAACCCACTCAGGGGAAAATTTGTGGTGGTTTCTCAGCTGCAAAGTGGGATCAAACAAGGCCCATGTACATATTGCACAAGGATGATGGAAAGGGTGATGCTTTCCCCATGGCTCTGTCCATATCCCTCTGTCCCTCCTTCCTGCTCCAGGACAGCACGAGTAAGCTGAGTGTCAGGCTGAGAAAGGACTTCTGAAAACACTCTGAACACTTTGGTTTAAATGCAGCCTTGCAGTTCCTGTAGACAAAATATTTTGTTGAATGTTCATGTTTCAGTTTCTATTACTCCAGTAAAAAGTCATTCATGCTCATTTTCTAGGTGATATATCTGTTAAATGTGTCTTTGAGAAGCATCCGAAACCTTAAAGTAAAACAAAAAAAACCAAACCAAAATAAAATAAAATAAAATAAAATACTTCCCATTCTGGGCAGGAACATCAACATTCTTAGATTCAACCCACCACAAGTGTTTCCAGGAACTGAATTTTCTGGTGAACGAGCTACACACCAGCAATGCACCCTGACTGCCCACACTCTCTCTGGGTGGGCTGGGCAACCTTGGGAGCTCCTGCTCCAGCAGAATAGGCTGCCAACCTTTAAAAACCCTCAAGATGCAGCTTATTTTGCCTAAAGCTGATTTGCTCTGGATACCTGCTGCAACTGGTGCTGGGGGCAGACATAGATGCAGTGATATCAAGGCTGGGTTAATAAATGCTCTTATTGCAAGAATAGCATAAATCTCTTGGCTTCTTGAAGATTGGCTTCAAAGGGCCTGCAGCTGGTGATCTTCAGGTCAGGCAGGGCTGTGAGTTTGCCCCAGCTGAGAACATGCAGGTGTCTGGGCAAGATGCAGTGGGTATGGACTGAAAAATTGCACAGTGCAGGGAGGTACAGCAGCGGTGCCGGATGCAGTCAGCTCCTGGAAAAGGTACTGTACAGGAAATCTGATGGGTTCAGAACATGTGGAGCTTCCTGACCACAAAAAAACCCCTCCACCACTGGTGCACAGCAGGTCTGAGGCATCCAGGGTATGTTCAATGCATTCACCACGTGCTGCACGAACAGCTTGAAGGTGACCAAGGCTGGACTATGGGATTTGGGGATGCTGTCAGCACTCTGCAGGCCCCTGTGAGAGAGTGAACTGCAGGGACCTTCCCACGTGTCTCTGGAAACTGTGAAGAAACTTGGCTATTGCCCAAACTCTGCATTTCAGGGAGAGGTGGCAAGAGACTGGTAAGAAACTGTTTTCTTGACAGTTCAGCAAAAATCCCAGGGGGAATGATAACCAGGGAGGGGCTTGCCTGAGGTTTGGCAATGAGTTTTGGCTCCAACAGGGACTTTCAACCTATAAAGCCCTCCTATTGTGTGGGCCCAGGACAGAGGTGACAACTTGTTTCCTCTTTCTTTGTTCCTCTGGCACACTGGGATTTCTGGCTTTTCACCGGAAATTTTATGTGTTGGGCACAGCCCTGATCCTGCACTGCATGGTGGCGACATGCAGAGGCAACACTGGAGAGCTGAGAGATGCTCAAAGGATTGGTGGGGCTGGACTGGATGGCCCCAAAGGTCTTCCCATCCTGCTTTGGGTGGTATCTTCTGCTTTGAACCACTGCTTTGACCCACAAGCTGAAAGATGATAATTCGTGCTGCTCTGATGTGGGAAACAGGTAGAAAATTCACCCTTTTCCTGATCTTTCTGTACCTGGTTGTGCAACATGACTCTCTCTGCCTGCCTGGTCAGAGAAGGAGCCTTTCACGGAGAGCTGGTCACTGGTGGCATTTGTTGTCAAGAACAAAGTCAGAGGGAGGTGTGGGAGTCAGTGTTAGGTGTGCAAAAGTGATCTGGACACTGCTTCGGTGCTTGCATGGATGCTTTAAATAGAGCAAACCGTGTGTTTCAGTGATGTCTGTGGGGAGCAGCACAATGTGTTTGGTTTGTGGCACTGGCACACACCACACACAGCTGAAGGGACCTCTGCATACCCACTTGAATTGTAAAAACATCAGCTGCAGGGGATTTGCATCTAATGTCTTTCTTGGCACAAACAGCACCTCCCCACCCCCAGCATCCAAATAATCCATCCCCTATCAGCTTTTGCCATAATATGTAATGCAGATCAGCATTGCAATCAGGGAAACCTGAACGCTTTTATAAGCAATTTCATAAAGAGGTGCTTCTCTGAGCCCACATAAAGCAGAATCTGGAACAAGAGATACAGTACAATGATGAATCTGTCCATCACCAGAAACATATTTGGGTAATTTTGTGTCTTTTTCTGTCTCACCTATTGCAAAACTCTGTATCTTATCAGTTGCTCCAAACAGTGTCCAGATTTCCTTTGTAAATAATTTTAAATTCACAGCCATCACTCTGTGACTGTTAATGACACTATCCACAAGACATTTTTACAGTTACAAGCAGCTTGATAGATGCATATATTCCAGAGGAAAAAAAAATAATTGAGCAACCAAGCAAAGCACGAAGATTAAAACGTTGTTTTAAGACTATTGAGGAACAGCAGGAAGGAAAGAAAGTTTTAATGGGAGAAAGAGAGAAATTTCAGTTGACTTGGGGCCATGACTGTGGTTTCTGCTGTTTTCTGCCAGCTGGGAAACCCTCTCCTTTTCCCTGGGTGCAGATTTTCCTTAAACATTGTTACTGCAATGTGTTCTCCCAGGGTTTTGCATAGAAGGCAGGAGCCCATGGAGCAGTGCTGGGGAGGCAACCACAGTTGCTGCCCCCCTTCCCCAGCTGATGGGTGCCCTGGTCTGGGATGGAGCACTTATCCCCATCCCAGCCTGCAGAGACTCACCAGCAGCGCTGAACCCACAGGAACACCAATCCTTGCCAAGGGTTGAGTGCAGCAAAAGCCTTCCCTGAAGTTCATTCCTGAGCTGACCTCAGCATAAATTTGGCCCATAGCAAGGAAATGTGTGGAACAGCAGGCAGGGAAGGGAAGCATACCTGTGGGGAAGGGGAGAGGCTGGGATGGAATATCCACAACCATCAAAAGCCCAAAGGAAAGCTCCAGGGGTAGGCAGTGGGCACTGGGGCTGGACTGAATCCTCCAAATGCTGGGGGAAGGCTTTTGCAATCCAGGAGAAAGAGCAATCAAGACCTGGCAGAAGTGTTTGTTCAAGCCGTGCTTCTTTGATGCTGCTGTGGCCAAAGTACATTGAAAAGAAAAACCCTGTTTAAAAGAAAATAAAGTGCTTAACAGAGCATATCAATTATATAATGACAATACTTATAAAACCATCTGCTGGTCTCCTGCGCCTCACTTAGTCACGAGCAATTACTTGGTGCATTTTACTTTCTAAAGGACAAGTTCCCTGCAGAAAGCAAACTCAGAGCTGCTTCCTGGGAGAAGCTGCTGTGAAGTGAAGCAACATCCCAGTTGCTGAAGCCCTTGCTGTAAGCCAGCACATCAAGGAAAAAGAGCATTTCACTCAGCTTTTCCTCCTGCATTTCACTCAGCTTTTCCTCCTGGGAACCATTTTGGAGGAAGCCTTCACCATGAAGCCAGAGTGTACCCCTGGCTCCGACCCACTCTTTTTAAACGTCACCCCAGGCTTTGCAGCGAGCTTGAGTAGGCTCAGCCAAGCCTGGCATGACAGGAATTCCTGAAAAAATGATCTGCATGCCCCCCTTGAGCCTCCTCATGCTTGTGCTCCCCCTGCCCTGGGGAGGCAGGAGGACTTTGTGAAGCTGCCGTGGCCCAGACAGACTTGAAGCAGCCCCACGGGGGTGATTGATGGGCACTGTGCTGGTGAGAGCACTGAAAATAATCCCAACACATGTTTCCCAGTAGCACCTGGCAGCCAACCAGAAGACAGCACTAGCATTTCCTAAATACTGGAAAAATGACTGTCACTGCAGATGCCTGGCTAAATATAACCCCGGTGATGTGGCAGCCTCTGAAAGGCTGGAGAGGGGCAGCTACCAGGGACATACCTACAGCTCTGGTCCCATCTGAGCCCTGGCTGCCATCCCTGCACTGCAACATCTCCAGCACTGCTCCTGGAACAGGCTTTGAAGCCACAGACCTGCTGAGGAAGTGTCACTCAAGGCGTAGGTGCCAACAAGATACTGGAAATTAGAAATACAGAGCTGTCTGAGCAAAGCAGGATCTTACTGTCCGTGGGTGGAAGGGATGATTTCGGGCATCTCTCCATGTTTTGGTCTCTCTGGGAGGAGTTTTTCCTCCTGTGAGGCCAGGCACTTGGGACCATGGGGTTGTCCATGGCACTGCCATGGGGCGCTTCTCTGTGCTGCATTAGGGGTGCAGTTCTGAGCCTCACATTCAGTGTTAGCTCTCTTCACAGAGAAGGTAGACAAAACAAATCCTTTTCCTGCTGAAGACCAAGGACAACTTTCAGGCCCAAAAGCACAAACAATGGTGGACTGGGGGGAGGAAGAAGAAGGACGGGATCTCACAACCTGAAGCTGTAGTTAGATAATTAAACCCCAATATGCAAATAGACCAAAGCTTATAAAAGTGTAAGACCTCATGTCTGATTTGGCATTTTGTGACCATTCTAAGTCCACCTTGGGTGTGGCCCTGGTCAGTCCCTGTCCTGCCCAAGGTGGATCCTGGAGGCCTTTCAATAAATACCTACTTTATTCTCTACATCTGTCCAGTCTCTCATCCAGGTCAGCCTTCCCAAGGCATCACCTGCACAGGACCCAGGCAAGGCCCTACATGTAGCACCCAGCTGAGAGCTGGGCAGCTTTGCACACCTAAAATTTCCTGGCTCTTGTGAGTGTTTTCACAGAGCAGAGTGCTACCCCATGCTGGAGTGGTGGAACTCAGTGTTTAATTTTTAAAGGAGGTGGGGATTATCCTCCTCAGTGTGCCCTGCCCCCTTTGCCCCTGGCCCCACCACAAGGATTACCTTACCAGCAGAGTCCAGTGGTTCCTCAGGTGACAGCACTGCCAAGCATCAGTCCTGGGAGCTGGTCTGGACTGTGTTACAGGACAAGCCAAGGGGGAGCATTGCCAGTGTTTGCTTTAGCAGCTTGCTGGGCCACCAGATGCACCCAAATCCGTGATTCTGAATCTGACACCTGAGTGTCATTTTCCCAAGCTGGCTTTTGTAGGATGGAGTAGAGTTGAAAGGACCTCTTGGGTCATTCATGAAATCTGGGCTCTGGGGCAAGCCCTAGTCAAAGTGTTTCATGCTTCTGAGACTCAGAGGTATCACTTTAACAGCCAAAATGTTAAATAACATGCCTAGGCTTCTAAGACAGAAGAGTGTGTTTGCAAAGGTTTCATTTGCTCTGCAGCCCCAAAGGAGATGTGTCGTGAATCCTAACAGGTGAGAGCCAAGGGGCAGAAATCAGAATTCTAAATGAATGATATTTTTCTTTGCTGCTTACTCCCTCCATGGTGTGACAAGAAAGGTGGTGGAAGAGAGCCCTCCAGTAGGGGAGCACAGAAAGCCCAAGTAAGGAGGAGTTTCTAGCAAGAGATGAAAGAGGGTGAGGCTGCAGAGCAAGGTGGTCACTGTAAAATGTCCAGTCTGCCTTCATCTAACTCACAGGTAAAAAAAGGCACTGAAAGCATCATGACCCTGCTTTCATCTGACTTACCCAGGTCCCCAGCAGGGTTGTTCTCCTGTTACTTGTGCTTGATAAAGCTCATGTCATGATATCCTTCTAGAGGTGAGCTAGCCATGTTGTAACATGTGGAAAATGCCACGAACAAGAAAAGAAATTTAAAAGTCTTTTCCTGGTTTTGTACTCTAGGAAATTATGGAAATGTGTTTTGGCCTCAGTGTCAGCAATGCAGAAGGAACATCTCAGTGGGAGATTTGTTTTTCTGGATTTGGCCTTGTCACAGAATCACAGAATCTGAGCTGTGTGAAGCTGCAAGTCACCTTTTTACAGCTCTTATTAATGAACAGAACTTTAAAAAAAAAAAAAAAAGCAAAGCAGAATAGAATGAAAATGATGAAAATGTAAACTCTGAGCTATGACCTTTCTATATTTGCAGAGTGTCTGCTAGAGCAAGTTCAGAGATCCTGAAAACTTAACATCAGACAGTTAACAAGGGAAGGCAACTGCAGAAGTCCATCTCAAATCCATCACCTAATGTACTGGCAGAGGGTAATTTTGGAAATCATTACCTGAAGCTGCCATCTTTTAGATGCAGCTCCTCATATGCAGTTCCAACCACTCTTTGGAAATTCTCACTTGTCCCCTTTTTTAAACGATTCAGGCTTCAGCCCACAGAGATGAACAATTAATTTCCAGCCCAAGGGGCACAGGGTTTCAGACTTGCAGGTGCTCTCTCTAACAGGAGCTGTCATAGGAACAGTTCCTACAGCAGAGTAGGTAAACAAACAGATATAGAACACAGTCCTCCAAAGGACAGCTGGTGAGAAAAGCTGTAAGGGCAGAAGTGTCATTTAAACAAAAATAGCCAATTTGGGATCTCCTGTACAGAATCCTCCTGAGTTGCCAGTGTTTGACCATATTTGAGCATATGGCTATGGCTGATCCATTTTTGCCTCCAGCATTATCTGTACACCCCAGAATGCAGCACGTGAATTTTTTGATGCAATGAAATAGGCAAAAGCAATCCCAATAGAGGGATGTGCAGCTTCATAAGCACCTCCTGAACTTTTGGGTTTCCTTTCTTGCCATGTGCTTCCGTCCAGCCTGGCTGTCTGTGCCCACCTGTTGCCTTTGTTCTTACATTTCGATTGTGAGTCGAAATGGGATAGGAAGAGTTATCTTCATGTGGGGCACTTGTGCAGGGTCCTAAAGCACTGACACTTTATGTAATGGTCTTCTATAGCACTATGGGAAGATTTAGGAGCTTTCTGGATTGATAAACCTGTAAAGCTCTGATTGCAGGTATGTAGAAAATCCTGTGCTTGCACACAGGTGCAGACTGCCTGGTGTGGCATTTTGTGACCTCTGGAAGATGGGAAGTCTTGGGGTGTGACCAGCAGGCACAGAGCTGAATGTGGGGGCTGCTGAGCCACCTGCATCCCAGCTGGGGGAAGGGACACATGTTGTCCACAGTGACATCTCCTGCCTGTCCTGGGGCTCAGCTGTGTGTCCATCCCTGGAGCTTGGTATGGTGCTCCTGGGCAGGGTCTCGCTGTACAGGGCAGCAAGGGGCTGTGGTATATGGGGTCTGCAGCTCCTGATCCAGACAGGAGTGTAGGGCTTTTGGGAGTGAAGAACTGAGCTGAAGTGTGAGTGATGAAATTCTCCCAGCATGCCATAGGGTAAATCACCCTCTCAGAGCCTTGCTCCCACACTCATGTTTGTCCTGCCATCCTGCACCTCATCTCCTGCCAGTCTGTGTCCTGCAGAGCTGTTTGTGTTTCACACCCCTGTTTTTGGCATGTGGTGGAGTTGGACTCGATCCTTGCAGGTCTCTTTCACCTTGGGAGATTCTGTGGTGGAGCAGTGGGCACAGAAATGTGCCACCTTTCTGGTTCCTCCCTGCCTCCCACACAGCTGTCCTGCTGGCAGTGGGAGCAAAAGTCTCCTGGCAAATCAGCTGATCTGGGCTCTTTGAGACCTCATCACTGCAAATCTCATATCCCCATCAGGGGATTTCCCAGGATTCCCCCTCCCTCATTTCAGCAAGGATGCTCTCAGGTGGTTTTGGTGAGCAACCCTCTGTGACTGAGATCACAGCTCCGGGTCTCTCCACTTCAGCTCCCCTCCCGTGGGATGCTGGCTCCTGAGAGGCGAGGCCATGAAGCAAAATCAGCTGACAAAAAGCTCCCTTTATCTTCATACTCATCTTCTTTAGGGAGGCCTATTCTGTGTCTTCCCTTGCATTCAGGTTTTAGCAGAGTTTACAGGCACCTCAGGAGGCATTAGGATTTTAATATTCATACACTTTCCTAATTGTTGGCTTCCCAGTGCCTTCTCTTCCTGCCAGGAGAGGGAAATGTTCCTTGCCTAGAGCCAGATTCCTCCAGCTCCCTGACTAATTTTCCTACAAATTTTGCAGCCAAATAAGTTGGCTGGTAGATCTGTTCAACACTTAAATTGTACCTTGGGTGAAATTCATCTCCCTAGCTCCAGGTGCCTCCATCTATCTGGTTGCCATCTAACCTGCTGTTGTCTTTTTAGAATCAATGGCTCCAAGAAGGATCTATCTCATGCTGAAATAGGTGCCCAAAATAAGTACAGCCATCCTTAAATCTGTGTTACATGGCTGTGGAGGCAGCTCTGATAAGACAGCAGTGGTGTGAACATCTAAAATGCTGTGAGGTGAATCCTACTCTCATGCCACAAGTGCTGTTCTCTGGTAATTAAAACTGCTTTAAAAGAACATAAGGAATTATGAAAAATCCCCAGCTGCACTGAGAAGAGTCATCAAGTGACCTATCTTCTTTCTTGTTGCTCTGATTGAAGACTTCCTATTTCCTTCTAAATCTAAACATCCTCTTGAACCTCTCAATTCCATTGGCAGCCCCAAGAAATTTATATGGAGTTTCTGTATCCATTTTCTGGGGGTAGGCACACAGATTATTATCTTCTCTGTAATGAAGTGTCCCTTTCTCTAGCAGAACTGCAGGCTTGGATGTCTGAAACAGCAGCTTTTGAGGTCTGTAGCTGTGAATTCAGGGCAGACTGATGAGCTGTACCTGTGCTTCGCACACCCATGTCCACACCAGAACAAACACAGGAAAAAAGGGCATCAAAGAATCACAGAATGCATTGGGTTGAAAGGAACTTTAAAGTTCATTCAGCTTCCCTGCCATGGGCAGGGACAACTTTCACCAGACCAGATTGCTCAGGGCCACATCCAGCCTGGCTTTGGACACTCCCAGGGATGGGGCAGCCACAGCTGCTCTGGGCAACCTGTGCCAGTGCCTCACCACCTTCACAGGGAAGAATTTCTTTCTGATATCTAATCTAAACTCTGTCAGCTTAAGGCCATGCCTTGTCTCCCTTTTTTCTACCACTCCATATCCTGGTTTCTCCTGAAAGCCTCCAGGTGGGCAGGAGAGAAAACTTCACTTCGGTCATGAATCCTGCATTTTCAGTCTTCTCAGTGTCTCTAAAACCTTGTAGAGTCTTATTTAGTGGGACTTTGGCACATGTTAATACAGCCACTTAATGAACCTCCCTCCTGAATGAGATTTTGAACATCAGGTGCCTTTGAATGAGGCATTAGTGTCTATTTTAGGTCTTCAGGTCTTCTCTTGCTATATGGCTGTCCAATGGACCGGAGACTTTGAGTCTGCAGATGTGCATGTGCACAGACACACAGCTGGTCCCCAAACTATCAATTACAGCACTAAAAAAAAAAGTTCGATATCTGCTAAGACACCCAGCTGAAGAAGGGGAAAAAAAAGGGAAAAAATTGGAAAAAAAGAAAGCACAGAAGTGGCTAGAGAACTGTCCAGAAGTAACAAGTGAAGTTTCTAAGCTAAGTTTGAAGACTAGCTGCAACTTGCCACACAGGAAAAAACAGAAGACAAAAGCACCATTATGCTTTCTTAAAAATGTAAGAGTACAGCACACACATTCCCTGACAAGGTCATTAAACATGGGTTCAGAGACCCACAGCAGCATGTGCCCAGGTACAATGGGTGTTTACTCTCTGACTGAGCGAGGTGCTGGTATGCATAAGGGTTACTGTCGCCTGAAGAATATCCTTTTTGGCCCCATGTGGATCATAACTGCCTGGTTTGGTTAGTGCACAGAAATGCAGCTAAACCCTCCCCTTCAGATATCTAATTTGTTTGGAATGACAGGCATGTCCTGACTAAAAATTAATTCTGCCAGGTGATATAACTTGTTTGAATTCGCAGGAATTTGCCATTTGGAAAAAGGAAAAAGGAAAGACATTTAATTAGGGATGGAGCTAAAGCAGCTAATTTGATCTTTCTATGGAAAAAAAAATAAATTACAGGTTAAATATGAAGACTGTGTGCTCTGGGTGAAGCATGCTCCCTGCTTGCAGGTATGCTTTGATGAGGCTTCTCCTGCTGAGAAACGCAGCACACGTTTCTGTTGAAGCAATAACTTTATCTTGCTGCTTGTTGTCTTCCTGCCTCTGCCTCTGAGCAGATGGCCCAGCCATGCCAGGTGTTTATCCACGGGGCTTCACTCTGGCATTGGGCTCTTTGTGGCATGTGGGACAGCACCTACAGGGAGGGGAAAGACAAAGCTGGCTGCTGTGGCAGGAGGAGCCCACCTGCCTTTCCAGATCTTCCCACCCCGGGCACTGCCTCAGCTCAACCTGTCCCCTCTCCTTCCCAGGGGAAGGAGACTCCCTGCTCCCCTTCCTTTTCCCTGGAGCTGGGCAATCACTTTTAACCACAGTGTTTTATCACACCAAAACCCTGTGGCACAGCTCCTGCGACAGAAATGGTGTGGTGGGGACTTAAAGGCAGGTGGGCACAGTGCCACCATGGTCAGGGCTGGCCCAAACATGGCTGTGAGACCACTGCCCACAGCTTTGCTGTGCCCTGGAGAGCTCCAGGGCAGCCTCAAAGGGTCATCTGTGTTCACCACATCCTCAAGGATATCTCAGCCCCTGCCCAGACACAGAATGAACTTGGCAGATTGGTTTGACCTCCTGCCCACAGAAACCCAGGCAAATCTCCTGCTGACTTCCAGCACTGCAGATCATTAACAGCACCAAGGACATATCCCAGCCGCAGTGGCTTTTGGGCTTCCTCCTCCTCAGGGAGGTCTAGGACTCCATTGCTCCTTCTGCCTCCCCTGGGACACCCAATCCAGGAGCATGACTCCAGAGAGCTTCGTCACCCGCCACAGCTTCAAATGCAGATGGGTTCAGACCCACCCTTCCCCTGGCCACGAGAAGATGGTCTACACCACTAAAACCACATGTTCTAAAGTAGATTCTCAGATGGAGTCACTTCCTGACAGGGCTCTTTGTCTTTTATCAGGAGGAGCCAAATCAGAAAGAAAAGCTAATCATTTACTGGGGGGAGATTTTTTGTTTAAATCTTTTCTCTTTTCTTATTAGTGTCCTTCCAGTTTATTACTCATCTGTGGCTTTTTTACCAGTTGTCTTTCAGGTGAGGCGCAGTGAAGTGGTGTTACATTCCATACATGTAGGGGCTTAGCTGCAGTTTCATTGTGTATTCAACCCTGTAATTAAGACTCAGATGGAAGACTTTATGCCTCTAAAGCAAAGAAATTCTAGGTTTCTTGGCAAAACAGTTGGCTGAGTACATAGAGAGCACCTTAAGTACTTAAATGGTCTCTACATGAGGAAACCTGATGCCAGAAATGATGTACCTTAAAGGCAGGCTGTTGGGAAAAGGCAAACAAACCAGTGTTAAAATGCTTGATGTCTCAAGGTACATTCTTCCTGAGTATTATTTTTCTCTTGGAAGATGCTCTGTGAGAGGAATTGTGTTCTCAAAAATGACTTGTTGCTGCCACTGGGTTAGTGTGAGCCACATAAGGTGTGGGAGTCAGCAAAAAGCACCCGGCTGGTTCTCAATAAATTATGAGGGACTCAGCTGTCCCCTTTAAGAAAATCAATACAGAGCTGCTGTGGAGTGCCAGCAACCAGGAATACTCCGTGGGAGGAAGCCAGAATCTTTCTCAGGGCATGTCCACGCATGACTGCAGTGCCTGGTCCCTTCAAGGGGAAGGAGGAGGGCCATGGGACTGCAGGATGGAGTGCATGGCAGGGTGGGTGATTCAGCAAGTGTGGGGCGTTGGCACAGGAGGACTTTACCCAGAGAAAACCCCCACAGGGAAAAGGGGAAGTGTGTTTCCTTCAGCCCAAAGTTCTGCATGAGGCAGCCAAGGGCTGTGCTCCTGTCTGGGTATGGGCTGGGGCAGTCACAGGGGGAGGAGATGCTCAGCTCTTGCCAGTGGTGTTTTCCACCTGGGCGTGCACTCAGCATCTTCCCCTGCCTCTCCTCTCTGCATGTCACCCTGCAGCCTTCCTGCATCCCCTCAGGGCCTGCTGATGTGCAAGCCACTGCTGGAAGAAAGGCTTTGGAGATGGGGGTCAGCAGAGCAGCCCTGTGACCCACCTCTCCAATAAACTTGCATTTTGATTTGTTGTCTCCTGCTGGAAGGGCAGTGCCACTTAGTGCAGACTGAGAAGTTGGAATTGTTAGGTAGAAAGAAGGACACAGTCATTAGACTCAGGAGTATCACCCACCTTGTGCTCAGACTCCTGGGTAGAGCAACATGGGCTCACAGCCTTAGAAGCCACCACTGAGGTAATAAAAGGCAGCAAGAATATTAATGCTAACAGTAATGGTGTCTGGTTCATACAGATCTTCTTCCAGCAGTTGGTCTCAAAATACTACAAAAAGGGATCAATAACATTTTTTTTAATAGACGGAGAAAAAGTGACACAGATCAGTGACCTTGTCACTGTCATCCAGCTGGCTGGCAGCAGAGCCAGAAGCAGAATTAAATTCCTAGCCCATGCTTTCCTCAGCCTAAAACCAACTCGACTTTGCCAATTTGACTTTTCACAGTGCCATTCTAAAATCTGGCACAGAAAGGTCCATGTATCCTCCACTCACCTCCCCTGTGTTTGGAGCCTATCAAATGCTAAATGAAACAGCAGAACCAGAGCAATAAAGATTTCTATCAATGGGGACCTCCCACTGCACAAGGAATGTATTTAGTTTGACCTTCAAAAGTAAGCATTTTTGCCAAAAGTCTGCCCAAGGTTTTTAAGGGTATCTGTGTTTCTTTCAAGGAGATGGTCTGTGTATCAGATGAACCAGAATTTTTTGGGATGTGTAAATTACAACAGCTTTTTTTTTTTTTTTTTTCATTAGGCATCAGAGTAAATAAGTATAAGCCCTACATGGAGCATCTTGTTGGGGCATACAATGTATATGCTCCAGGGCGCAAATATTTTACACACCCTCCCCTTTGATTTTTTTTTTAATGGAATATGCAAATCGTGCATGTTTCAGCTGGGATTGTCTCTCTTTGATCTGACTGTTCTCCATCCTGGAATTTCTCACAGCAGGGAGAAAATGAACTGAGATGTGCAGCTACAGGGAATTTTGCCCTGCACTTTCTTCAAGCCTGTCGGGAGCAGCAAACTCACTACAGAGACCTTGGAGGGTGGGAAGAGGATGGAAATAAAGTCTCTGCAAAGGAAAGGCCAGAGAGCACTGCTCCAGGCCTTTGCAAAGGATGAGCAAAAGGGGTTGGGTACCATCCTTGTGAGGATTCACCAACAAATGAGACAGTTACACAACAAAAAGCCATGATTTAATTTGAATTGCTGTACCTGTTTGCAGCACGAGGTGGTAGAGGCACTGATAGCAGGTCACGGTGTGTGCAGCAGGGTAGAGAACAGCATTTGCCTCTCCTGCCCAAGCCAAGACCTACACCAGTCAAATCCCTGTCAGCACCTGCTCTAGGTGCTGTTATATGTGTGTTATGTTAATGGCTCAGTTGCTGCCTTTGCCCAGCACGCTTGGCCCCCACGGTCTTCGAAATAATTCAGGGTGTGAACTGTCCCGTGGTGCCACCTTCAAGTGTCCTGCTAAGCAGGGCAGGAGCTGCTCCATCCACGAGTGAGTCACAGGAAAGTGGCTTTAGGAAGCACAGTTGGGGGGAAAGGCTGGGGTGAGAGCCACCTGCAGCCGGCCAGGAGGGCGGGCAGGGCGGCAGAGGAGAGGTCAGCTGGAGCAGGAGCAGCGCCTTGGCTACGCTGCCAAAACAGCTCCCGCCAGGGCTTGAATTACCGCCCCTGTGCAAACACCCGCCACCAGCTCCGGCTTTGATGGGGCAGATAGGGCTGGAAGGAAAACAGAGCACGCAGAGAAAGCAACATATGGCGATATGAGTGGATTTGCTGGGTGAAACCTGCTCCTGCTCCCGCCGGAGCCAGGGGAAGTTTTGCCTCTGACCAAAAGTGGAGCTCAGGGGACTGGGCTGGAGGGGTGTTTTGGCACACGGGGAAATGTGTGATGAAGGGACATATCCATGGCCAGGATGATCATCCACCTGTATTCCAGGCTGTGCTGCAGCAAACCAAGCTGCTTCAGGAATTTAGAGGTTTTCAGAAATAACCATTTGAGTTGTCTGCAGAAAAATCTACTTATACTGGGGAAAGGAGGGAGGGAGGGAGGGAGGAAAGGAGGGAGGGAGGATGCCCTTCCTGAATTTGGAAAGCATTCCTGTTTATTTCTGCTTGCCTGTGAGGGAGAGGGAAACTCAATGAATCATCCCAGCCACATAAAGAGCACAACTAAGATTTTACCTGAGCAAGAAGAAAGCTTTTGCATGGCTCATAAATGCTTATTGATTTGTCCTTTTCTATTTGTGTGCCTCTGCATCTCCAGGAGCACAAGTGGAAAGAAAACATCCCTGGGAAAACTCACAGCACTATTAGCAGAGGTCTGACCCTCAGCCCCTTGACAGAGATGTAGCCACTTGCCCCCAGCAATGGGTTTGGTCCCTCCTCTGCTGACAAAAACAAACCAGCCCTGTCGTGTGGAGCCCCTGGCCTGCAGCAGTGCCCTCCTGTGCTCCCCACTGCCTCTCCCCTGCACACATTTGCCTTTCAGGCAAGTGCAGGACACTGCCAGGGGTCAGCTGGGGGGTAGCCAAGAGTTTGGCCTGCAGTGTCTTGGGGCTTATCAATGGGCTGTTGTTCAGCTTGGGATTCCTGAGCTCCTTAGTCACATCTTTGCAGGTAACTATAAATCACCTTGTGCAGAACCTGGTGTTTTGCAATATTTGGCCCTCTGCAATTTTGCCTCTTCTGCAAATAACAAGAGTGGCCATTTTTGCTCTCCTTCAGACAGGCCTTCCAGTCACAGGCTCTGGGTTCACAAAATATTAGTTGGGCTGATTCTCCTTCCTTGCTGAAGTTATTAAATTTCATTAAAAGCAGCTCGAAACACATTTAGTTTCTCTATGCTCTTGTTTTTCCATATAAGGAATAGTTGCCGGTGGGCTGGAAAATTGGCAAAAACATCACTAAACAGGCTCAGGGAAAGACTGGGATGAGTTTGCATATCTGCCCAAATGTACATGTCTGGTCCAGGCCTTTCCCCTCAGGTGGGCTGTGTGGTGGTTGCAGGTTGAAGCCCTTGTGCTGTTGCTGTGGCACTGATCAGTGGTGCAGAAGCAGGTGATGACTGGGGTCTCCCTTTGGGCCCACAGCAGATCCCATCTATGGCTGATGGAGCCCCAGAGGGCAGCCCCTGCATCCACACTCCTCCTCTGTGCTTCAGGCAGTGCCATCTCACAGGGCAGCAGTGTGGCTGGGAGGGAGCAGGGCTGCACAGCTAAACGTGTGTCCCAGGCGGTGTCAGCGGATGCTTTAGGAGTGGCCATGGCAGGGCTCTGCCAGGGGCAGGGGCCCTGCCACCCTTCCCACATGTGCTTTGGGACCAAGGTGTCCACGGTGTCCAGCAGCCTTGGTGACAGCAGTGCCACCCCACGTCTGTGGGGTTTGGCTCTGGGGCAGCAAAGTATTCCCACTCCCTCAGCACTGAGCAAATTAGGACAGAAACCAGTGTATTGCAGACTTTTAACATTTGTTGCTTCATTTTTCACACAGGCTCCTTCCCTGTCTACAGCTTGGCTGAAGGCACGGAAAAACCCCAGGCTACTGCAGCAAACCATCAGCATGGCTGTCATGTCTCTGTGTCTCTGCCCTGCCCATGGGAGCAGCCGCCGCATCGCCCGCTCACGCTGCTCGGGGATGGATTTATTTCTGAATTTTATTTTATTTTATTTTTTTTTATTGCGGGGATAAGTTCTGGCTTTTCCACTTTTCAGGTTCACTCACCCGCTCGTCGGTGTCTCTGCCTCTCTGAGCTCACTTAATAATGCATGGCAAGGGCTGCTGGCTCTGCCGCAGCAGCAATAATGCAGCGCGTCCCCGCTCCGTGCGGGGTCAGGTTTCTGCCGCTCGGGAATTCGACAGATGGAAACGCTGGGATTCTTTCCATGGCCCTCCTGCCTCCCAGGCCCCCAGGATAGCAGAAGATTATCGAGGGCATATCCCAGCACAGTCGCAGGCATGGGAGAGGGAGGACCTATGGCGAGGGTGGTGGGGAGGAAGAGAGGGTATGAGTCATTATTTTAATGAAACTGGTGAAGATGAGAACCTTTCCTATGCCTGGGAAGGCAGTGCACTCCTAATCATACTGCTAATTAAATCAGTTTGCCTTCTTTAAACTGATTTGCTTTCACTCTCATGACTCAACTAATTAAAAAACTCAGACACAAGTCCCCCTCACCTCCATCCCCAAAAATGATGCTGGTGTTTCCTTTCCTTAGTTTTTCCTACATCACATCAGAAGCAGTCCTCTTTTCCAGGGGAGTCTGAAGATGATGTCCAGTGCCTGACCCAGCAGGGATAAGGCCATTATTAGAAGCTCTAATGCTTCTGCAGAATGTTGTACTGCCAACCCTGAGTCACTGCTGCTTTCAGATATGCACTTCTAGAGATGCAGGGACTGGTTCATATGATCAGGTTCTTCCCCTGTCTGTGCAGGGGACGCTGCTTTCACATCAATCCTTTTTGTGCCCGTAGCCCCAGATGTGCTAGCCTGATGCAGTAGAGGAGAAAAGAGAATTTCAGATGCTGTTCTGGTGGTAGAGCAATGTGTACCTTATTTCCCTAACCTGTGTTGACTGTGAGAGCAGGGTCTTCAGGTGATAGAATACAGGACAGAATAAGGTGGATTAGGAAAAGCAAAAATGCACATGAGGTCACTGAAAAGAGGAGCAACCAGAAGGATGTCACAGCCAAAGCTAAAAAAGATCAAAAAAGCTCATTTGAACATTTGACATACACAACCAAAGCACTAATGGTAATTTTCTGTGTCATATGTCTTTTTTTCTTTACACTGAGAAGCATGAATGGGAGCAGCAGCATACACAGGCATGGGATATTGGGATTTAAGGATAAAGTGTGAGCACATGCTTGAGTATGCACAGGTGAGGCCATCCTGAAATATGGGTTGAAACCACACTCATCCTTCAGCCCTGAGGCTGCCTCCCATCACCTCTCACATTCATTGACATTGGGGCATGATGGTTTCTGACTTCAGCCCCAGTCCTTTCTATATGTGGAAAGATTTGGGCTTCTTTGTCCCCAGAAGCCACCTTTCCTTCCAAAAAACCAAAATCCCAGCTACCTTCTGGATTTCATCCCAGACCAAATAGCTGCTTGTTTCAGCAAGAGTTGTCTGCACAGTAACAAAAATATTCTTCGCTTTAGAGCAGGCAACATTACAAAAGCCAAAACTGGTTATACTTTATGGTTATGTCAGCTGGCTGAAGCAGTCTCACAAAAATAACATTGCTGTCAGAAATGATTGTTGGGATATGGAAACACCAGTGTGTCACAGACCGTGGAGTTTTGGGGACCATTCCACTGCTTCTGCAGCTGCTCTCAGTGGAGAAAGGGCTGAACAGGAGCCCATTACTCAATGCCATGCAGTGCCAATGCCTACCTGGGATGCCCAGTTATGGCTGAGTGAGCACAAGGACTGCAGGTTGCTGCCTAGGCTGGGTGCATTCCCTCAGCCTTCTGCAGCTGCAACTCACATTTTACTGCCTAATGCTGCCCCACACAGCAACAAAGCTGCTAAACAAGGGACTTAGACATATTCATAGTGTGAATTAACTCATTTTTGTCTTGTCCAGGACACACACAATGTTCTGGCAGCTATGGGAGCTGAGCATGCAGGAGCAGTGGTGCTGTGGACGCCGGTGCTCCATGGCCAGCAAAGCTGGGAGGGGAAGGAGGATATGTGCTGAACTTTCACATCCTCAGGTCCCAGTCAGTGCTTGGGGTGGCAGGAGGGACGTGATGTGGCACAGCAGGGATGTCTCAGTGCCTCTGGCTGGAGAGGGACAGCTGGCTGCTGGCAAGGACATCAACACAGGGCACGGTGACCCTCCCCTCAGCTCCAGGAGGGTATAACACAGACTTCAGGCAGCCATATCATTTGACTTTATCCCTTTATGAGGCCACTTTGTGGTCTCTGTCAATCCTGGATGACAAGATATGTAGATGGAAGCCAGCATTTGCTCCGTGTCTCAGTTTGCCTGCTCCAGCCAGGCTTAAAGTGCCTTGAGAACAGGCACAGAGACAGGTCCTGCACCAAAATATGTCACTGCTGGCTGACGCAATCCAGGCAAGAGACAAGGGGACTTAAGACAGCTCATGAAAAAAATGCCAGGAGACTCTCCTTTAAACCTTGCCTTCAGGCTTTTGGACTTAAAAATAACACACACACCGTTGGGGCCATTTATGTTTAGCTCACTGGGGGCTTTCTTTCCTGCAGGAATGCAAGGATTAGATGGTCTCCTCTGCGTGTGCAGTGACTCCAGCAGCGTCCCGCAAAGTGATCATGTTCTTCTCTCCTAAAGCCCGGGCTGGATTGGCAGCAGTGGTGCAACAGCAGATGCATGAATGACATTCCAGTGCTCCCAGTCCCATCCCGGTGGGAAGGAGGGCACTGCTGTGCAGGACAGGCTCCGGGTAGGGCTGGAGCAGGAGCCAAGGGAACACTCCAAGGGGAATGTGGGTGACATTCAGGTCTGTTTTGTAGGCAACAAACCCCACTGATTGCAATCCCCCGATTTTTGGGGGTCAGACCCAGCTGCCCGGCTGAAATTGGTGACAAGTTGCCAGCAGGTTTCAGTGCACTAAAGTGGGAATGAGGGCAGGAAGTGGCTGCAGAGTTTTGTTAATCAGGGAAGTGTTAGATAGGCAGGTACTTAACAGGATGCAGAAAAATCATTGGAGAAGAGAGTGTAACACTGGCTGGAATATTGGCTCTGGCTGGGGGATGTTGGAGGCTCATAAACCGCAGTCTGCCCTCAGAGATGAGCACTCTTCAATACATCAAAACAGAACATGGGGTAAAACAAATAATGGGTCCAGTGCTGGCTCTGCTCCAGTTTCCTTGATTGAGCACTTTTTTTGTCATGTAACTATTTGGGGTGGTGGGGAAGATAGAAATAAAAGAGGAGTTTTACCAGGAGAGGCCTAGAATGAGCATCCACAGAACCTAAGTGCAGGTTTACATCTCAGAGCACATCTGAGATGTGGGCTCTGCATCACAGCAGAAGACAACTTTGTCACAGGGAATCAGGCTTGTGTCTCCATCCCCTGGGGCACAGATGAGTGATGGAGCAGTGTACCAGAGCAGGCCTGTCTTGCCTGGAGATTGTCTTGCAGATACAGGGAGGCAAATCTTGTTCAGAAGGGATTTCATTATCAGGGAGAGTGAGGCTGGGCCAGGTGCTGGCTGCCATGCTGGGTGCTGTTGATGTGCTTTCCCAGGGTGGTACCAGCGCTACATCCTCCCCCAGGAGCAGTCCAGCCATCCAGCCAGAGGGATGTGGCAGCAGGCTCTGCTGAGCTCTGGGCTGTGCCCTTCAGAAAATAATTCATAGAGGAGCTGGGGAAGTTGTTTAAGCCCAGATAACACAACATTCCTCATCCCTCCCGTCAGCTCAGGGAATCAGTGCTGCCAGAGGCTGCTGAGACTGCCATGACTTTCTCCTGCAGTTTCAGGCCTTCCTAGAGCCTCCTCCTTGTGTCAGTTCACCCATTTTGGGGTCTAGTCAAAACTCCTTCACACCAGTGCCTCTTAACACATTTCACCTCCAACAGAGGCAAGAGCTGGTGCTGTTCCTTTGGGTCACAGGCCTCCTAAGGCACTGCTTTTGGAGGCTCTGTCACAGTATCACTCCTACACATGGGGAAGAGCCTTCTCCAGCTCACTGGACTGCATTGAGATAAGCAGCCTTCCTCCAAGCTGCCTCAGCCTCCTGTGATCTTTATGGAGCAATTTGTTATGTCAAGGGTAGGACGTAGCATGGGACACCAGGGCCGGTAGCCCTTAAAATGTGCTTGTTGGAGAAGGAACACTTTGCAAAGGTGAACTTGAGGTGAGAGGCACGCATAGCTCAGATGTCAAATGCTGTGCTGGAGAAGTGTTTGGTGATGAAATAAAGATCAGTAAACTCTGTTGTGGTGTCTGGTTTGAGAGATCAAGTATCGCCTTTGGGCTAACAGTAAAAATGTGGAGAATCTAAAGGCACACAGGGCTGGTGAAAGAGAAAAGTGGCAGATGATCGTTCATACCAATCTAATAATGCTGGAAATAATTTGAAACAAATTAGAGGTGGAAAACAAAGAGTCAAATAATAATAATAATAATAAAGGTAGGAAAGAACAACCTGTAGATATTGCTAATATTTCTTGTCCTGTATGAGAGAAAAAAATTCCTTGTGGATAATTGGACTCTCCAGCCAAGTAAGAATGTGCAATTGTAATTCATGTGGAGAAGAAATTGTTAGTTGTCATCATTAGTGATAATATATTAGTACTGGATGTTCTGATGAGGGCCCTCTGTGGTCAAGTAAACATGCCTGCAAGGCTTAGCAATAGTCTCTTCCTTTGAGAGAGCACTTAATTACATCTAGAGAGACCTATTGCACCTTCAAACATGATAAATTACCATTGCTAAGCTTCTGACACTGGAGTTGCCTATCTGCTGAGCAGTGGTAGGGATCAGGAGACTCGGTAGGTGGTTCCTCAGTAAATTAGAAATCATTGCCACCGTCTGAGTCTATCCTTAATGTGTTTTATTTCCACACACCTCCTCATCTTCTGGCTGAAAGACACACACTATTTTCTTCTCTTCTGACCTCCCAGCTCCTTGCCAAGGTGCAATTCCCAAGAGACAAAACACCAGGAGAAGGTCTACCACAATTGTTGACCCTGCTCTCAGGATGAAAGGAGGTAGCTCACCCAGCAGGTGTTCATAGGACTAAGCAACCCATGAAGATTCATGAAAAAGCCTGTGTTCAACCATTTCACCTCAGGAAAGCTGCAGAGGTATTTACCAGGGAACTTTGACTGCTTCTGAGGGGGAGAGATTGTCTCTGCCTCATGAGTCCCTTGCAGAACTCACCTTGAAGAACAGCAGAAACCCCTAGTGACCCCTCTGTATTTATGCAAATTAGCTCTTAATGGGGGAAAAATAACCTCAGAGTTTTTTTTCTGGTCACCTTTCTGACTTGCAAAGTTTTAGAGCCAGTGGTCCATATTAAAACATTCCTGGGGAGGCGTTGGGGTGACACTGTTCAGGCAGGCCAGGGAGTGTTCAGAGGAGCAGACTCTCCTGATGCAAATGAGCCCTCTGAGATAGCTGGAAAGCTCTTTCTTGTGGGTTTTGCTAAATACAGTGGTCTAATGAGCTCTTGTGTGTTCCTTTGTCCTGGCTGCACGTGCTGGGTGCGCACCCTGGCATGACATGGTGCTGTTTGTCCAAGCTGCAGGTTAGGCACCCAAATTAAATCAGCACAGACTCACTGAGCTGGTGGAAACAAGAGGTTCATAAACCACTTTCAGCTGCACACTGAGTCACATGGGCATGGGTCTTGCTTGGGCTGCATTTGCCTTGTTTTCATAAAGTCGTAAAATCATTAAAGTTGTGAAAAATCTTTTAAGATCATCAAGTCCAACCATTAATCCAGCACTGCCAAGACCACCACTAAAATGTCCCCAGCTGCCACATCTTAATGTCTTTTAAATTTCTTCAGGGATGGTAACTCCACTGCTTCCCTAGGCAGTGCTTGACTGCCCGTTAAGTGAAGAAATTTTCCTTAATATCCAATCTAAACCTCCCCTGTGCAACTTGAGGCTGTGTCTTCTCAACCTATCACTTGTTAAATGGGAGAGGAGACTCTCCCCCTATCTACAACCTCTCAGGTAGTTGTAGAGAGCAATAAGGTCCCCCTTTAGCCTTCTTTTCTTCAGGTTGAACAACCCCAAATTCCTCAGCTGCTCCTCATCAGACTGGTGCTCCAAGTTCCCCACTGGCTTAGGCCTGATGGCTTCACTGCCATATAAACATGGTCAGGATCCCATGGTAAGTGTCTGTTTGCTTACATTAGGCCTTGAGTGTACAACAGTGGCACAACAGGTCTGGTCCTAAAATCAGATCTGTTTCCTTCAAGTAATTGTATGGAAAAGACTGGAGAGGCTCAGTCCTGAGCGGGTCTGGAGCTCTCTGCTGTAGTCTGCTGCTGGGATGGGAGCTAAATGTGCTATGAAGTACCAGAAACCCCTGTGATCACTTAAAAGCAGAGTGATGATTTCCTTCAATGACTCAAGGGAAATCAGGCAGGTGAAACCCTGTGAGTGAAGTCCTAATTCATCAAAGTCTTTCCCCACAGGTCAGCTTATGGTCTACCCTAAGATATCAATATCAGCCTGATAATGATGTGTCTAATGTTGAGTAAGAGCATTTTCCCAGCTCAGTGCCCATGCAAATGGACAGTCCCATGAAGAAACACCACTGAGAGCTCCCCAGCCTTGCTTGCCCTGAGGCAGCAGGGACTGCAGTGACAGAGCTTGATCCAGTTTGCCTGACAGGCTTTTTTATCCCTGGCAGCCAAGCCAAGAATGCCCACAGCACACGTGCAAACCTGCAGAGAGATTTTCTGGACTAGGTGGTCAGTCCATAGTGGTTTGGAGCCACTCAGGGCGTGCTGGACCACCCCAGTGGTGCAGTCATGGCATCCCTGGTGGAAGTGGGGAGAGCTGATGGAGTGAAGAACATGTGCATTGCTGTGAGCCTCAGCTCCCCTGTGGCACCCAGCTGCAAACTGCTGCCAGGCAAAGAAAAAGTGTTGCTGTGTAATCTTAGTTGCTTTTTGTCATACTTTCCACATTGGTTCACATCCTCTTTTCACTGTAGCTCTCCTCTCCCTGTCTCTTCCAAGCCTGATGCCCTGCCAGGATATTTCCACTGGAAATCTCCCTGCCTGAGTCCCTGAGTGCCTGGGATGAGGGTACACAGTGACGTTTATTTGCCACAGGGCATCAGGGCTTGTGGCTCTGGTTTGCTCCTGCTTGCCTGCACATTCCCGCCTGGGATAACAGTATTGTCTCAAGGAGCGGCTGGCGTAGGAATGGGATCAGGAAACTTGTTTGGTCACGCTGTAATCAGAGCAGGAACTCTCTTATCTGCTCTTATCACGCAGCGCTGCTGTGCAGCTTCCCAAACACGGCGGATCCTCCGGGACCCTGCCGGCGTGGGACCAGGGACTCCAGTGCAGCATCACTACCCAGAAATGGATCAGGCTGTCCTCCCTGTGCTGACAGCCGTGTTCTGCTTCCCTGAGGATCCCATAAAAGCATGGAGAGAAGGGAAGAAGTGCAGGGGAAAACCTGTGCATTCATTGCAGCTCCAAATCTGAGGCCAGCTGCTCCCTTCGAACAGCACTGGATACAAAATCTGGACCTGGTCATGTTGTAAACCTCAGGGAAGGGGGTTTTGGCTACCCATGAGCCTGCTCAGGGAGCATCAAAATGCCTTGGCATGCGACACCTTGGAGAGCACCCATCAGCCAGGATCTGCCAGTGTTGCCTTATCCTACAGCCAGCCTCCCTGTGCTCATGTCATCTGCTTAGGAGTGAGCTTGGAGAAAGCTGAGCCAAAGGTTTGGACTGCTTGAGGGATCCAAGATAAGAAACAAACTTCACCATAGTGTTTTCTACCCCTCCAAATCCTGCCTGGTGCTGCCTGCCCAGTTTCTGATCAGGAGTGAAGTTGAGTGCCAGGTCTGCTCTGTACTGCAGCCCTTGGCACAGAGGGTGGCCTGTTCCAGGCAGTGGCAACCAGGAGCAGCTAATTAACCCTGGTCATATTTGAAATAATTGCTGTGCAAAACAGAGGCACACCAGGCTAGTCAATGTGTGCCCTGCTCTGTGGTCATTTGTCTCCTGGTGCTCCTGGGCAGCCAGGGTTTGGTGGTGCTTCATCTGGACCTCCCCTTTTCCATATGGAGGGGTGGTGAGGGTGAAAACTCCCACTCTGAGATATGCCCAGTGCTTCCCTGCTGTCAGCTCCATGCACGTGTGACATGATGAGGCAAGAAAACGAAACAGGAGTGGGAATTTCTGATTGCATTTGAGCAGAAGGAGAGGTTGGTCTTTAGAAACTCTGGGTTCAGGCTTGTTTCTGCACTGCCTCTTCAGAGGCAATGTTTCCAGATTTTTCCAAGCCTCTTAGAAAAAAAGCTGTTGAGCTCAGCAAATGTATTTCAGTGTTTTGCCTCAGACCTTTCTCACTGTGAAAATACTGTGATATTCAAAAATACAGGGACAAGACAGCAGTCGCAAGCTTTGTGCTGGGTCCAAGTATAGGCAAACTGACCCAGGACTGTTGCTGTCATAGCACCAATTGTATCTTCCTCCCTTTGGTACCCCTGGGGCTGCTGTGGCTGACAGCATCTTTATGGACCTCCCCCAAGCCCAAGAACAAAGAGTTTTCCATCATGTGAGGACTGCTGTGATTTATTGCAGAATAATCTATTGAAAATAGGTGGAAGAACTGTCAGGATAGGGAGAGGAGGTCACAGTGTCCTGGACAGGGACTAAAAACAAATGGGGCAGGAGGTTTTAGTGCAGAGCTGGGACATTGAAACAGTACAGATGCCAGGAATAAGCCTTCGGTTCAGCAAAGCAAGCTGCTGGCTTCAGGTTTGGGCTGCAGGATTGAACCCTGTAAAGCAAGCAAAATATTGCAGAGGAGCAAGCAAAGACTACCATGGAAAGGAAAGCACCAGTGCTTGTTTGCCTTCCTCTCAGTGTACTGCAAGGAGCATCAACAGCTGTGCTGCATCTCATGGGCTGGTTCTGCATCTGAGGCATTGCCAGCATCCACAGGTCCACCTTGTCTATTATTTTACAAGAAATCACAGCAGCTCTTTCCCTGATGGAAACTCTGTTTGCTCTTGGATTTAGGGGTAGAGGAAGGCTGGGGCCTGGCCAGGACAAGACTGAATGTGTTTGCACATTCCCTCCCCTTGTAGGATTGAATCCCTGTCAGCCCAGTGATGGATGCACTGCTGAGCCAGTGTATCTGATAACCACAATCATTAACTAAATTGTTGGAGGGTCAGGGGTTGGAGGGCCAAACACCATCCCTGCTCCAGCTTTTGTAAGATTCCTTTGTGGCATTCTGTGTGAGCACAAGCCGTGTGGGCAGGGAAAGCCACTGCCAGGCCCTGCCATCGTGGCTGAGCCACAGGGGGACACGGTGAGCAAGGGACAAGCTGTTTGCACAAGGATGGGGAGAAAATTGCAGGGCTTGGGTCACTCAGGTGCTGGATCTGCCCTGTCTTTGGGAATGAATTCCCCACACTCACATCTTCGTTTGCCTTGCCTTTCTGCAGAAGGAGAAAGAGCACTGTGGTTGAACTGGCCTCCACTCCTCTTCTTCACTGCCCTCCCCCTCCTCCTTCTCTGGACAAGGTCATTCGTGGGCCTCTTTCCTCACTTCATCAGGGCCCCCCTGCAATTTCTTTCTCTCACACACATGCCCAGGATCTTTTCTGGAGAATTGCCCTCCATTGACTTACATCTGATGCACAAACACGTGCAGATCCCAGGGAGGCAGTTACTTTCCCAGGCAGATGTCTCCAAGTGTTAAAAAAATAATCAGCTGCAAGCTGGGATGCTCCTATTCATCCTGGAGGGCAAACTGCAGGGGAAAGAAAGGGATGTGACTGTCCCCTGGCTCTTTATGGAGGGTCTGTTTCTTAAGAGGCTATTGAACCAGATTCAATGCATCACTGAGGCATCTAAGAGGGGATTTAGGGACTTAAAATTTGCCTGTGGGCACCAGTACACACTTTGTGAACAAATGGCTGGGATCCTGAAAAGGTTATCAGGCTGACAAAAGAGGGGGAAGAAGCAATCAACTCACATTGGGGCAGAAAAGAGAGAATGAGAATAGGACAACATGGCAGCAGGATGCTCAGGTGGGCCCAAGACTGAGAGAAAAAAACCCTGTGATGAAATTCCTGAGCAGAGACATGTGTTGCCCAGCAGCTTCGGGAAATACACTGGAAAAAGTGTAGAGGGAAAATGTGTGATATTAAGTACATCCACTTCAGGGACTAAAAATACTTTTGCTCATTCTTCAGTGTCACAAGAAGACATTTTTGTCATAGCTTATTTAGACAGCTGCCTGCAAATAATCAGGTTGAGTCCTATTCTGTCAGTAACATGAAAAAAAAAAAAGAAAAAAAAGAAAAAAAAAAAGGAAAGGAAAAGAAAAGAAAATGCCATTCCTTAAATAAATGTAAATTTTCTGTGGGAACATGTAGCTTTCAACCAAAAGTGACTTTGTCAGAAGTTGCACTGGCACTTTCTTGCTAAGGTCAAGATATTCTCTCAGCCTTTTCTAAGAGCCTTCTTATTTTTTATCTTTTTTTTTCTTTCTTTCTTTCTTTTTTTTTTTTTTTTAAACAACTTTTCATTAATTTTTAATGCATATTCTATTACAAACAGCAGTGTACTTCAGAAAACACTAAGCCTGGAATAAGGGGCATTGATTGTATTGATGGAAAATGTTCTTCTGACGTCTCAAGTCCCACTTGTACCTTTCCAAGGAGATTTCAAACTTTTTTTTTTTTAAATTATGTTTTGGTTTGGAATCAACATTTTAAATGCAGATACATTTCAAAATCACATACATTGGTGTCCCTCTACACTGTCAGCAAAGCAAATTCTCATCCTGTGTAATTTTACTAATTTCTCCCAGAGACCTGTGTAATTTTACTCATTTCTCTCCACAGGCCTGTCATCACCAGCACTGCTGCCAGGCAGAGGAACAAGGAGTGGCAGAGCTGGCAGAAAGCCACAAATGGGCCGTGAGGAATGGGAAAAGCCCGTGAGAAAAAAAACATCAACCACCCCCAGTCATGGACATTCTTAAACCAAAAAGCCACAGGTATCCCAACTGAGGACACAAGCCTCTTGTCCCTGCTGCAAATATATCAATATCCACGTGACTTATCATCAATATGATTGCAGAGAGAATTCCTTGGGGAAGGTCTGTGAGCACAGTGGTGCAGAGGCCCTGTGAACATCCCTTGGTGAGAGGGGTGCTGCTCCAAGTTCTCTCCAAACAGTGCCCCAGGCTGTTTGTGGTCTGGGCTCTGGCTCAGGAGGGCTGTGCTACAGATTTGTGGCTGTATTAACCCTCCTGCTTGGTGACCTTTGACAGGAGACAACCTGGCTGCAGTCCCTGGGGAGGTGCAGGCAGAAATGGAAGAAGAAGATGGCTGAAGAAGGACCCAAGGGATATCAATTTTCATGGCACAACACAGTAGGGAGAAAAAAACTGCTGAAAAGCAGAATATTCAGAGGTACTTTTCTTTAGCTGCTCCTGGAATGACTCCACTCCCAGAAATGTCAGACTGGCACTGGGAAGCCTCACTGCAGGCTGTTCCAGCACAGTCACAAATTGGAAGGAAGAAGACTCTGCAGAGAGGATAACAGCTGAAGGACCAGTACAGGCACACAGGGGAGCCCAGATTAGAGGGGATCCCAATTCCTGGGCCATGGAACACTTACCAGACAGTTTCTCTCATTTGCACCTCCAAAATTTGGGGGCTTTCCATGAATACCGTGTCTGTACACCACAATGTTTGTGGAAAGCCATGCCTGTGCCCAGGGCTGGTCCTCCTCAGGACCCAGAGCAGATCTGGGGTGCTGGGCATGCTCTGAGGTCAAAGGCAGGCTGCCCATCCCTCCCTGACAGCTGTCTCCAGACCCAAACACCAGCCCAGGCCTAGGGAGCAGGCCTGGGAACGTTTCTGTGAATGGGCAGAAGCCAAGCAGATGCTCTCAGAAGTTCCCATTAATGCTCCGTCAAGGACTCAGCTCCTGGATAAAATGGGGAAGGCAGAAGAAAGAAGCTGCCCTAGAAGCTGGCCTTATGCAGTAAGTTTTTAACACATGCTCCTCTCCTGTGCCTTTCTGTCCTGCACAAAGAGCCCTTTAGCCCTTACTCAGCAGCTGGATGGTGTCCCAGTCCCACTGCAGATGTGTGGGCTCCAAATCCTCTGCACTTGACTCCTCATTTGGGAAACCACTCTGAGGTCACTTGGGAAACTTGGCACCCAGAGGTTTCAAAACTGTGTCTGACTCAGAGGTGCAGGAGCTGCTGCCATGAGCTTGGTTTGTGAGATGACTACACACAACATCTCTGACATGAGAACTGATTAATGCCACCCAGGCCGTTGCTGAAGTGTTTGCTGAATCACCTCTCTCCTTTACCCAAATGGCTATTTTTCTTATTGATTACTCATAAGGAAGACAAGTTTGTCATGTCTGTAAGCCATGGGCTGCTCTGTGGCATCCAAACAGCTTTGCAGGAGAAGGCTTCTTGGTCTCATGTCCAGATTGAAAGCAACAAATATCAAATGTTTCTTCATCTGAAGACCAAAGGGTTCACAGTAAGGTAAGTGTGAGTATTCTTGGCAAAAACTTTATATTTTAAAGGAGGAATGACTTGATAACCCAACAGAACCCAGGCAATGCCCCCTTTCAGTGACATTATTTTGTGGATTGGTGGATGAAATGGTAAAATGTTCCTCACTGGAGTCAGGCAGCTGTGGGCAGAGGATTTTTAAATTGTCACCTGAGACCCAACACTGCACAGAGAGCAACAAAACACTTCCAACCAAACTAATAATTCCCAGGAAGGAATTTGTTTGGTGAATGTGAGCAAGGTCCCCAAGAATTCCTTGGAGTTATTGATTAAGGCTTTGGGTTTTTCTTGGCAAGTTGTGGGTGAAGAGTTTTGTTGGGGACTTTTTTTTTTTTTTTAATTTTTTTTTTTTTATTGTCAGAATTTCAGGTGCATTTTGATGAGAAATGCAGGATGTGGCCTAAGTTTGAACCGAATAAAAACTTCACAGAGGACCTGCATTGAGACAGGACTTTCTATAGCAGGAAGGACAATTCAGTGAGGATCAATAATTGTGTTCAGGGAATAGAAATAGGAGATGAACTGAGCTGCTGATTTTTCTGTACTAGTAGATACCAGGCCAGGCACTAGCTGGCCAGGGAGCAAGGGGTTTTTTTCCCTGTATCTGGTGCAAACCACCAGTGCAAACCTGGCTCTTCTGCACCCCGGGCAAAGCCAAAGGCACGGTGAGGTGAGCATAGCACTTGGGTTTTGCTTGGGATGGAGGGGAGCTGGAAGGTGTCTGCCCACCCTGCACACCAAACTGAACACAGAAGGCTGCATGGGGGGATTCCTGTTGGTGTTGAGCTAAGAAACACATGGAAAGGAGACTTCTTTCTCCAGCGAGCAGCGCTGGATATTAAGGCCTACATCTTGAACTTTCTCACCCCAGTCTTCTCTCAGAGATTTAGACCCTAAAAGCACTGATATATGCACAAATAGTCAGATTCTAGATGGCAAGACATTGTTCCTCCAGCATTCAGGTGCTGTTGGTGTTTTTATCCCTTTCCTTTTTAATAGCATTGGAAAAGCCTCTACACTAATGCTCACAGCCTGCTCCACCTTCAGTGTTGAGTCAATACCCCTCCTTCCAGCATGGACTCAAAACACCACAGACTGCTCCCCACAGCACTGTCAGCAAACCTGTCCTGGCTGGTCAGGGATAATGTCTGAGATGCCAACACCCATATCCAGTGCAGTACTGGGCCCTGAGTTGTTTCTCTGCCCCCATGTTGTATTTTCATCACATTTATCAGCTCATGCCATCTCTGAACAGCACATGGGTATTTTGTCAGGTTCCACATAGATAAAAAAACTATCTTTTCTTTCCATCTTTTGAAACCTGCTGTTTGTTCTTTACTCATTTCCTTTTGCTGATTGAATCTGCTGCAGAAATGAGCCGTTGCAGGGTGGCTCCTCTGAGCTCCTGGAGGAACCCTGCACTTGGGCACCATCCCACAGAAACCATCAGCTCCTTGCCCAGAGTGGCCACCTCCCCTGGAAATGCTTGCCCAGCACCTGCTGCCCACAGGATCTCAGCCACAGGAGGGTCTCATCCTAAAGTTTGGTCACAAGCCCTTTCCAGAGCCTGAGGAGAGGATGAAACATCCTGAGTTTTGGAAATCATTTGTGGGAGACCAGGTTTCTGATGCTGATTGGCAGAGATATATGCTATGCATCATGGAGGTAAGAGGCAGGGGAGAAAGGCAGACCTTAGAGCCCTCTAAATTTTAGCAAAGAGGATCAAGAGACAGCCTGATACATATGCTTTGAAGGAGTGAATATATTCAGCTCTTCTGGGATCTGCAACATTACCAAGGACAAGGATTTTTGAACCAGAAGGAAAGCACGAGTGAACAATGATGGTGACCAGTTTCTAGGACAAAGAGAAAGAGTTGCCCCATCTCCCAGGGTTTTAAGAGCAACATGAGCTTCCAGTGAAACAAGATACTGGGTTCGAGTGACTGAGCCCAGTGATCTATGTAAATCCAGATTTAGCAATTCCTTCTGGCCATAAACACTGTGACCCTGCTGGTTCTCACAGTTTACCAGTGGGAAAGGGCCGAATTTGGTAAACTCAGACATAAATGTCACGTGCTATATTTATACAAACTAGCACAGCTCTCTCCTTGTAGGGGAGCAGCCCTGTCTCCATGTGGCAGCAGTCACTCATCAAAGGCAAGCAGCAAGTCTGGGATGAGGGGAAAATCCCTGGGAGCATGGCTGGAAGCTGTCCACAGCTGTCTGGTTGTAGTGGTGGTGCTGGAATCCCAGACTGGCCTCTCCACTCCCAAGGAAGCCTAGAGGCAGAGAGGGAGGATTCTGTGCTCCCAGAAAGGCTCTTGCAAAAGGTCCAGTGTTGGCAGCATCCTGAAGCACCTGGCCAGGAGCCTAACACATAGGGCAGTGCTGTTTCTGAAGACAGTAAATAAACAGCATTCACATGCCTGTGACCAGATCTGATGTTGCTCTGCTTCATCTCACTTTCATATAAATGCAGTTCTTAGAAAACCCAGAGAGACCAGCCCACTGATCCCTGAAATAACAAAAAAATCCAAATGATGTAAAACCCTGCAATATATATAAACTTTGTAACTCCCTAAACCCACTCAGGTTCCAGACTGTTGCTCTTGCAAGACAGAAGAGAATTCCCAGCTTTTGTCTGGAATTCAGCTTCACCTCCTGTGCAGGAATCCCGGGCACCATCCCTCTCTCTGTTCCCTGCAGGTAACACACGTGTGCAGCCAGAAATGCTGCTAACCCACCTGAGTTTCAGCACTAGTTTTTTGTGAGACTCGTGGTATTAACCAGGCCTCCTCTGAAAGGATCTTGAGTGGGGAGGGTAATGCAGGAGCAGTGTGAAACCCATGGGGGGAGTAACCAGAGCAGCAGCATTGCTATGGCCATGGAGATAAGGGGCAGCTCTCACACCACAGCTGATGAGTGACACGGTTCCTAGCCCCTTCAATGCCTTGAAGTGTTTTCCTCCTTGACTCAAACTAGAAGTACCACAACTTAAAAACAATTAATGTCCCCTTGGAGGAAAAAGAAAAAGCGGCAATTTTCCCTTCTATTTTTAAGTCTCACTTCACCACAATAGCTCCAATATTTCACTCCTGCTCAAAGGCAAAGTCCGAGGGAGCAGGATATGCTGTAGGGTATCTCTCCTGCCACACTATTCGTGTTATTTTCAAGTTCCTCTCTCCAGGGTTGATCTTGGCAGCAGATCACAGCACCGCCGCAGCACAATGTAAACTGGAGCCATTGTTACTCCATCTCCCACTCCTCATCGCTGCAACAACATTTCCCCACACGCCTCCCTGCAAATTGTGGCATGTCCCGTCCTGCTTCACACCCCCCTCCAAAATCCATTAGGCTGCTGCAGTTCAGCTATTCCTCTAGCCCCTTTGGAGGCACCGAAATAAAGTGGTTTCTATTTGCTGGCTGACACTGTGCATTCATTGTGAGAACGGGTTGCAGTGACAGCAGTGCTGTTCTCCTGGGCTGCCCACTGTTTCATGTCATGTGCACCAAGCAGGCAGAAGAGGGTAGCAGCTGTCAAAATGGCCTTAAATTGCTTCATTTTCTTCCATCACCTGGTGAAGGCACAGTTGTGGGTTTGGTATGAGGCCGAGGAGGTGACCCCTTCCTATGGGATCAGCCTGTTGTGCTGTCTGAGGTGTGTACCAGGGTTTGGATCAATACAGCCAGGTGGCTTTGGTTGATGGAGCCAGAACTGAGGATAAGCTGCATTATCAACAGAGAGCTCAGGGCCTCAGTCTTCATCACTGGGGAACTGGTAAATGGCAGCTGTTGCTGGGACTTTTCCTTACAACTTTGAGGCCCTGATGCACCTAAATATGATGTATATACACATATGCTCACACTGCCGACAGCACAAAGCCAAAGGGCACTGCAGAGAGTCAGCACAATGCTGAACCTGAGCTGACCCATGTCAGCTTGATACCCCAGCCCCAGCAGCAGGAAGCTCCACCAGCAAACCCATCCCCATCCCCACAGAACTCCTCACAGCCACGTTCTGCCCACGCTCTGCCCAGGCTGCTGGTGGATGGCACCCAAGATGGGCTGGGAGCGATGAAAGCGACGTCCGTGGGAGTTCACCGCCAACTTCAGTGAAACAGGAGCAAGTCTTCAGTCACTTGGCAACCTGCTTTATCAACCTGAACTTGTATCTCTCTCTGCTGCTGTTTTTCCAAGGGCTATTCATGGTTCAAAGCTGTAGACAATGCTGTTCCTTTCTTCACTCACTGCCACCTAGTTATCTCTGGCAGAGTGTGACTCTGGAGAGAAGCAATTTGAGAGAGGAAATACATTGGAGATGGAAATAGCATGGAAGATACAACAAGGACTTGACTTTCTTGTTTCTGTCTTATTCAAGATTATGTTTCCTGACTGAATCCCTGAAGACATTCAAGTTGTTCTAAAAATTATGAAAGGAACAAAAGAAAATTTTTCACGCACATTGTGGAGAATCCAGAATGATTCTGCTGATTTCCAAAGTGTAGAAGTGGGAAATGGGGGTTGGCACTTGGCACTTGGCCCTTGGCTAAAGCATGAAATATAGGGAAGGCCCAGGGGCCTGGAGGAAACAAATGTGTGTCCCAATCAGATACATACATGGGAACATTTGTGTCAGCATCCCAGTCCACAGCCCCTTGGAAAATTCATCTTGGTCTCTGCCAACATTCCATTTCATAAAAACTCAGTAGGTGGACGAAAAGTTAGAGAAAGGGATAATCCTACAAATAATACCATGACAAGTGTTCTGTTGAAAGAAATGACTGATGAAACCCAAAGCCATAGGTTTCAAACCTTGGGTGTGCTCCTGTTCCTTGAAAGTTTGCTGGATCAGTTCATCTCCATGGTGAGGAAGTTTGTCTTCTTGTCCTGGGCTTACCCCGAGTTTCCTACATTTACACCAGAATTTGGCTCAGGAGCTCTCACACACTTCATTCATGGAAAGGTGCAGTAAAACAAGTGCACACAAACCTAAAACAATTTTTTATAGCAAGGGTTTTGCAATCTTGAAAAAACTTTTCTTGAAAGACTAAAGTCATCCACCCATGGGTGAATCTGATCGGATTGATGTGATATTCTGGAAAAAGGTATACATAGACATCAGTTATGTGATAAGTTTGCAATGAATCAACAAAATTAATGAAGAATGAACAGAACTAAAAAAAACAGGAAAGTTCTAAAAACAATAACCTTGAGAAAAAAAAATCCTCTTTTTCCCTACTTAGCTGAGCTGCAGAAATTAAGGCTAAAAGGTCACATACACCCCAATGGGTTGGTGCAGTGGCTCTGCTTGGAGCAGTTCCATGAGAATGGAGGGTGCTTAGGGAAGCATCCCATGGGCAGAGCTCCTGCCCTGCCCCACCTCCTGGGACACTTGCACTGGCCAGGACACTGGGGTACAAAGTGGCACCAGGACATGACCTTATCCCCTCCATACCACTGGGGCTGTGTGTTGGAAAGCCTCTCTGAGAGTAGCTCTGAAGAGATCCAGAGCTGCCAAAATGCCCAAACTGAAATTTCTGTCTATTTTAATCTAATCCAGCATGATTGCAAAGCTTTTCCCTGCCTGATCCCAAATGGATTTTCAGGCAGGGAAATTTATGAGAAGTAAACAGCTGGAGTTAAATAAACACTTGCAGGCCTCTGGCTATCCTGGCAGGGGACAAAAAAAAAAAAAAGAAAAAAAAAAGAAAAAAAAAGAAAAAAAAACCTGACAGCAAATATTAGTAACAGATTTTTAACAGGTGGAAGAATTATCGTATGTATCTAGGAAAGAAAACAAAACAGGCACTCCTAAATCACCAGTGCTGATTTAAACATGAGGTTTTAAATATAGTGTGTGAGCAGCAAATGAGTTCTAATTGAGGAAAGCTTGTAAACAAACAACAGCTTTCATCTGCAGCATCACGTGTGATACGGGCCCTGTGCTGGGGCTGGACTGTGCTGCCACAGCCCAGGCCTGGCAGTGGAGATGGGAATGAGCTCTGATGTCCTTAAAGAATGTCAAGGCATCCAGGAGCAATGAGGAACAACAAACCTGGACTCACATTTCTCAAGGTCTGGATGGGCAAAAGGAGCAGTGCCAGGTCAGAGAACCAGGCACGCAGCAGGATGATGGGGCTGCTCCTTGTCCAGGTGCTGCAGGGACCCAGAACAACCTTTGGGAGCAGTCAGGCTGCCATGAGGGTCACTTTTTAAAGCCACCTTTGAGAGACCTCATTTCTCATAAAATAAGAGAGGTGAGGGCCCTTTCCAGCACCTGTGTTGGCATCTGATCCATGCCACAGTCACTCATCATCTCCTGCTCTGGAGTAAGACTTGCTTCAAGGTCTATCAAACACCATGAAGTGTCTGAGGAGCAATCTGGGGGTCAGACAAAGGAGGGAACATGGCTGGGAGCAAGCCTGTGAAAGACAGCTGGGGCTGTGGTCAGAAAGGAAAGCTCAGCTGCAGCAAAGCATGCACAGTTCATGCTCAGCCTGTGATGCAAGAGCGGGGGAGATACAGCATGTCAGGAAACATCTACAGTGCAGATACAATCAGGCTGAAAACACACAGAGCATGCCAAGGAAGTAACCTTGAATGTCTGCTGGTATTTTTCTCTGGAAAGCAACAACAGGATATTACAAAAGGACAGAAGCATGGACACGGTTGCCAATTCTTGCCAAGGTACATAAATTACCTGCCCTGGAAATGAGCACGAAAGGGAAAAGTGTTTATGCCCAGTCCCAGACCAGGGCTCCTTAAAAGGCCAATCCTGGCTCCACTTGTAGCAGTGTCCCACGGAGCTGTCACAGTCAGCTGGAGGTTTTGGCAGCAGGGTGGTCACATTCAGCATTAGAGCTCAGCCTTTCCTCTGGTTGTGCAGGGAACAGGCCTTGGAAAACGCTCCCACTGCAAGAGGGATGTCCTGCACCAGCCACACTGTGTGTGTCAGGCATCTGCTGCTGGGAAGAAGCAGCTAGCCTGTATTCAGATTTTATTTCTAGAAGTTTTAATCTCTCTCTGCTCTGATAAATTATTAATCTCTCAGATGAGTCGAACCAGAAACTGGCAAATCAAAGCCAGCCTTGTTTTGAAAACACGTTGCCCACAAACCCCGGGTTAGCACCATGCCCCACAGCAGGAGAAACACAAACCCCAGCAGAATATAGCACCCGCAGCTCCCAATCTTCAGTACCCAAATTTAGGCATGTGAATAGAGCAGCTTAACCCCGAGGATTGCTGGGACCCATATAGACCACCAGAGTCAATGGGAGCAGCAGGTGCTTGGAAACACTGCGAATCAAAGCACCCGTTCAGGGCACTAAATATAGAGCAAAATTCAAACACCCAGGCTGGAAAATGTTGGCCATGTGCTCCCTCCACTGCCCTGTGGGTCCCACACACCCAGGCTGCTGCCACACAATGCCCGTAGAAGGTGCTGGGTCCCTGCTCCCACCACCACTGCCCATTAACAGGTTTTTATCCAGGGTGACACCGTGCAAAGAGAGCTCTCCCCTCGCTTTTTTGAGGATATTGCTGCACTTGAGATAACCTGGCTGGTTTATCTGCACTGAGAGCAATGTCAGCAGACTGTCAGAATGCCTCTCTGGGGACCTCCCGTGTCCATGGGGCCTTGCCACCCTGCACAAGGGCTGTCTCTGTGCCACCACACAGGGGGGAGCCTCACCAGGCTGAGTGGCATCTGGGCACAGCCCAGTGGCCCAGGGAGCCCAGGCAGCAGCACCCTTGCACTTCCCAGTGCACGCTTCAAGAATGTCTTGAGAGAGCAGAGCTCCTCACTGTTGAAATTTTTCACTTTTTTTTTTTTTCACCTTTTTTTTTTTTTTTTTGTTATCATTCAATTAAAAAAACCCCAAAAAGTTGAAGGCAAATAGGGAGGAGAGCCTGCTGATCCTACCTCACCTTTTAACTTTCTTTTGGGAAGTGGGGATGAGAAAATGTTGCAGCAGTTGAGCCTGTGGTGGTGCCCTGTGGAGGGAACAGCCCTGTCTGGGAGTGTTTAACCCTACAGAAGGCAGAGCAGGTCAGGGATGTCACCTCAGCCAGAAAAAGGGCTGGTTGGCACATTCCCTGCACAGGCTGACTGGGGGATTCAGCACTGAACAGCCCTTTCTCTCACCCCTTTGCACCTCCTTGTAAGTAACACATGGAGCATTTTGGAGTGGAGCCCAGTCATGCAGACATACATCAGTGAGGGGACCACCAAAGAGGGAAGCACTTAGATAAGCCACATGGCAAAAGGAGAAACAGATACAAACTGTCCCATAATTTCTAACCCACGGAGAGGTCAGGCCCTGGGTACAAAAGGAGGGATAACTCCCTTCTCCCCCACAGCGATCATACACGATTTTGAAATGATGCTACACCTACATGTTTGTTTAACACTGTAACTCCTAGATACACAAAACTAATTTTGAGCTGCTTTTTCCAGCACTTGCAGGTATCAGGACCTAGAAAAGCCCTGCCAGAAGATTTCTTCTGCTCCTAAAACAACAAGCTGTCTGAAGCAGTTGTCAGACATGGCTAAGCTTTTCATAAGAGGCAGCCCAGTGATGAACCAGAGCTGATGCTCTCTGATAGATAATGGTGTGGAGAAGCCTCCTGGGCTGCTCTCCTCAGTTTGAGCAGCTACATGTCTGCCCAGGGCTGGGCACAGGGCAATGACCACCAGCCACCCACCCCTTCCGCCTTCTCCCTTCTGCCTCTCCAGCAGCAAACCACAGATGGTGGTGGTGCAGCATTAACGTGGCCCTTTTGGCCTCACCTTGAAGAGTGCAGAGCTGTGGATGCACCAGTTTTGAGACAGACTGTCCCAGCTGTCACTTGTGGCACAGCTCTTCAGCAGCAGAGAAACTGAAGAGGGATGAACCAGTGCAATGTGGTACCTACGTAACCCTCACCTCTAGATCCTACTGATGCAGCATTCCCCAAAACACAGTCTTCTTCCACACTCACTGATGCCCACATCCTTTTCAGCCTGCTCACTGCTGGGAAGGCTGCAGGGCTCATTCCTGTACTGCCTGGTGTGCACAAATCCTTGTCATTGGCATATCCACCCACTCCAACGCTGCCCCAAATAAACAGGATCACAGTGCTCAGGCCCACTGTGGACCCCCACACCCCAGTGCTGCTCCTTGCACACACTCATGGTAGAGTGAGCTTCTTGAGGGGTCCCAGCACTCAGAACAGTGGGATTCAGACAGCTCTGCTCTAACAAGAACCAGGAGCGTCACCTCTTCCTTCTCATCAGTCTTGAAGCCAACATGGATCAAAAAGAAACCAGTGCACCAGGGATGGTCAAGAAAGGATCTCAACAGAATATAGAACAGTGCTGGCCTTTGTGGGGTGCTGTTCACTTTGGTCAACCTGAGTCCAAAGGGACAGAGAATAATTTGGAAGGACACAGAGGTCATATAGGAAAACCAGCTGGAGACCTGGAACAGGTCTGCAAGTGGAAAGAGAAGAGATTGTGACTTTGAACTCCAAGACTTAGGGAGAAAGTGGTGTCTGCACGGTAAATCCCAAATGTGGAGAGGGAGAGGGAACAACTGCTTGCTGTTTTTACATCACCTTATCAAGGAGCAGGTTCACAACAAACAGAATGAAGTGCTTTCCCAGCCAGTTCGTGGTGCAGTTGTGGAACTGATTGCCACACGATGTTGTGGAGGCCTAAAGCATAAAAACGATGGTATGATGCTACAGAGGAGAGGTGCCTATCAAATATGACCCTAAACTGCTGACTGAAAGAGCTGGATGGGTGTCAGAAGGGCTCATGCTGCAATTTGCTGCTGTCTTGCACTTTCTGTAAGCATCTTCCCCTGGCCACTGCAGGACAGAGGATGCTACAGTAGATGGACCTTTGATCTGCACCAGTACAGCTGTTGGCTAACTTCCACCCACAGGTGGGGCTTCATTAATGAATAGGTGGGGTTATGCCCAGAGTTATGCCTGCAGGCTGATGGCCAAGCCTTCAAAGGACCTTCTGTAGGCCGCTGCCACAGCAGTTTCCAAACCTGCTCCACAGCTCCCTGCCCAGCCTCCTTCCACAGCCTATCAGCACAGCAAATCTGCCTCAAGGAGAAGTCCCCTCCAACCCAAGCCTCCTTCAGATGAGTGGGAGAAAAGATAGGATAGCAGCTGAGAAAGACCCACAAGTTCACAAGTCTCTCCCTACCCAACAGGGCCAAAGGATTTGCTTTGGACTGGCTGTGTGGTTCTTTTTTTTTTTGCCAGAACATTTGAAAGCAACAGCCTCTCTTGGGAACCCAAAGGTCCGAAAACATCGTGCCTCCCTAATCGTGGTCTTGCATCCTTACAGAATGTCACATTTACACCTGCAAAGTGATCCTTCTGCCTTATCCACCTCTGGAAACCAAGAATTCTTAGTTTGACTTCAGCAAAGCACATTCCTTCCTTGTGTCTCAGTGGTTATAAAGAGTAATATGGATGGAATACATTAATATGAGCGAAAACATGACATCTCATCAATATTGCATAAGTTTTCCATGATTTTTTTTCCCATCTTGACAAAAACTGAAGCAGCTTTGCTGCCACGGAAAAAAAAATTAAAAGGAGCTTTTCTTCTGAGCCTCTAAAGACTGGGTCATTGGTCCCTCAAGGTAGTTGATTTATGTACTCCTTTCATAAAGATAGTGCAAAGTATCCTTTGAGAAGCATTTCTACAAAATCATGCTGATTGTCTGCAGAAACCCCCAGACTATTAACTTTGAAGCAGGACAGGTGGGTCTCTGTTCAGCTCATTTGTAATGTACACTGCCCTGTACATTGTCTGTTTCTTCTTGCTCTAGAAATAGTAAACACAATATAAAAAGGAGATTTGTATAAACCATTCAGATTTCCAAGATGGATGCAATCTAGCTTTTCCAAGGGAAAGGGTGACCCAATGAACCATGAAACAAGGATTTTCAAAAAAAAATATCCAAAACTTCCTACTTAGGAATATTACCTATGACATTCATTTATAAACTTTTGATTGCAAGCACATGTTTACTATCAAGTGGTTGAAGAAGAGATATTTTTGCACTTACACTAAGTCCCTGTCACACTGAAAAAATATATAGAGCATAATGTATACAGAGCAAAAGCAAAAAGTTCCACATATTCATACAGAAACAAGGATGGACTTGGGAAGGATTTAGTCATCTCTCATTCTCGAGGGGACCTTTTGTTCCTTTACTGTTTTATAAGCACATTTTTTATCCCACCACTTGTGATGAAATAAGAACACAGGGCTAATCAGGGACTGCTTTGCAGCACTGAACAGAGCTAGTCAGAGTCACATAATTTTTTTCATAGCAAGAGCAATATTCTAAGCTTGAAACAAGCACTAGCCTTAGTGCTGAGAATGGAGGAAAAGAAAACCTCTACTCCCCCTCCCTCACAAGAAACCTCCTAAAGGTCACTACTGGACTGCCTAAGGGATGCCAACTGCTCAGAACAGCTCACAAGTTACTTGAACTGTTCTTCAGGCTCATCCTTTCTCCAGTGCATCCACAGCACAAGGACAGCCCACCAGCACTCAATAACAATGAGGGAGTTCAATTCAGTCACACATATCACATCTCTAACACAAAGTCCTCTGCAAATTTGTTACACACATCCCTTTTGTCCAAGTTTCCTCACAACTAGAATGGCAACTGGTGTCCTCTGCAGCTTTCAAGGCAGTGACTGAAATACCTTTCAACCCTTACCTTGTTCTTGAAAAGGTATGGGCAGAGTGAATTATTTTGCTGGATACAATAACTTTCCATCCAAGCACAGTCTGATCTGAAGAGGAATAATTACATGGCCTGCTAGAGAACAAACCAGACAACAGCAAATGGCCAAAAAAAAAAATTGAGCTTAGCAGGTGTTTCAGGTTAACATCAGGTCTTGGAAAGAGCATCAGGGAAGAAAAATTAACCCAGAACTACTCATTGCTTAGAAAAACCACAAGGGTCCATTTATTAGTTTGCCTCATTATGTAGTTCTTGTAACAGAGAGGATTCTGGCAGCACCATAATGCTTAGCACATGTGCACCAGCAAGAAGTCAAGATGCAAGAGTTCAACATCTCCTGTAAAAATAAATCAAGAAGAAACAAAACTACTGAAGAAGGTGAGATGAGGCATGTGGACACACACAAGTAATTTAGAGCAGCATAGAAAATAAGATCTATGTAAAATCCATCAAAGTCAATTTGTGCAAGTCAGAAAATTTACATTTTGTTTATCCTCCTAACCTTATTCATCTTGTTTCACCTATGTCAGCGTACACAACTCCCTCATCACATGAAGGAGGCATCAACTAATTCTTGATTTTGGCAGGGAAAGAGCACTACAAAATTGAACATTTGTCTGTGGTGGATTTGTGAATCCACAGGGGAACAAGTCCTGCACACAGGGTCAGTCGCTTTAGAACACTGAGTGATGACCACTGGTGTGTCCCCTTCATGTGCTACTTCAGTCCTGGGAAAAAGCAGAATTAGCACCTTTGGGAGCAGTGAGCCAGCTCATGACTAGACAACTGAACAGCAGTGACCTTATTCCAAACATATATAAACCTATTATTTCTCCTTTTGAGAAAGATAACAGAATTAGATTTTGAGAGCTGACTCAGCTGAGGGTTGCTTATTTCACGATGAAGACAAGCAAATATTCCAAGGAAAGCTGTAAAAAGTAGCTGTATGATGACTGGAATAAAAGCTCTGCTAGAGTCTAGAATTCTGCCTCAGATGCTGACAGCTACTAGGAAAAATTCAACTTTTACAGGAATGCATATCTTACTACCTAAAATACCATATACAAAGGAACTGTTACAGAAACAGGAATAGATCTCAACTGAGATGGGAGCATGACATGCAAAAGCTCTGAATGGCTGCAGAGTAGAGAAAGCCATTACTTAAATTGGGAAAGGACACCTCCTCAGGCCCCTGCATGCTGAGCCCTCTGCTCACCCCAGGATGNGTGGGAAAGGACACCTCCTCAGGCATGCTGAGCCCTCTGCTCACCCCAGGATGCCAAACTCTGCTCAGACGAGGAGAACCACAGCAAAACAGGCACATGGAACACACAGAACATCCCAAGCTGGATGGGACCCACAGGGATGATCCAGTCCAACTCCTGGCAGCCAAGCACAGCTGTCCTAGGGTGACAGCCCTGGTGCTCTGCAGGGAGAGCCCCAGTGTGGGAGCTGGAGGTGTCCCCAAGGCACCTGTGGGCAGCACCACCTTCACAGGCTGTCTGTGATGCGGGACAAGGCGGCTCAGGAAGCGTCGGGTTACGGGAAGTAGCGGGAATGAAACTGGAATTTCACTCCTCCTCCTCTGTTCAGCCTGGTCACATCCGAGCTTAGAAAGCAAACAACAATCTGAAGTATCTTACACACAATGAGGGAATCATTTTATTAGATTATGGAAGACAGCAGCATTACAGTACAAAAAGTTACAAGAGTAGCAGAAAAAAAGTGGTTTTGGTTTAAATACTCAGGATTATACTGGGGAACATGAGAAGGATAGTACCCTTTTCTAAACTAACTCCTAACCAGGTTATCAAAATAAGTTTTGAATATTTAGCACAAGTAAAAAAGTTACAACAAACATCATTATAAAATGCTTTAATAAATAGTTTCTTTTCTGAAAGGTTTCTTTTTTTTTAAGAACATGTCAAAAAAATGTACTAAAACAGATGATCCTGCAAAGCAAATCCTGCATTCCTGTATAAAATAACTGGTTTCAAAACATTCATGTTTACATTGTTCGTGGGCCAGAGTTTACACTCTCAGACATCTGTTCCTCTCAGTGGTAGGGTAACTAGGTGTATGTAGTGTTATGCTTCTTCAGTAATTAAAATAAACTTATAGTCTGCCCAGTTAACAGCAATAATAAAAGCCTTAAAAAAAAAAAAGCATAAGCCTTCCATAATATTTAACCATTTCTACTGAGGTACCCCCATCCTCTGAGCTTGCCAGCCTTTTTCCTTTAGAGCGAAAGATGAATAAAGCACAACAGAAACAAGACTGAGGAAAATATTGTTCCCTTCATTAGGCCTGTATTTAAACGCAAAAAAAAGTAATACCACATGTAATTAACATATTCACAAAAGAAAAAACAATGCCTCTCTGTGTTGGTACTGTACAGTAGATGCACCCGTTAGTGTTCTTGAGATGGGCTGAACATGGGGATAAACAAACATTTCTGGATCTATTTACACATAAGTGGTTATGTTCCTACGTAAATACAAATGACCAACAGATTCCTAACATTGATTGTATTAACATTTTCTAATCTGGACATAATACCAAAAAAAGTCTTATAAACTGCCATAGAACCTCCTTTTCTGCAACATAAATTAAAAGGAATGACATGTAAAAAAAAAGACCAAAATATTTAACTTATTAAATCAAATATACAGAGTGATTCATTTAATATGTACATATTTACAAAAAAGCACTTTCACTATTAGAAAATAAACTGTGTCAGTTGGGGAACCTAGAGTTCTCACAATTTTACTATATTGATATGGCAGTCTTTGACAGTTGCTATAGAAAAAGTTTAATCTCAAGGCACTTGTCACATGCTTCAATACTGCAATTCTAAAGTAATTAAACAGAAATAAAAAGGCCACTTTTAAACCACAGTTGAAAGATCTCTATATTTTTTTTTGTTCCTATTACAAAGTGTGTAAGGCAAATTTGGAAAAAATCTTACAGAAGCTACTAACGTAACAAGTGCAGTGAGCTGCCATTAATAGAGATTCAAAGTCAAGAAAGCAGTTTAAAGTTCACACAATTTCCTCAACCAGGAGGTTTTAAAGCCACCATTAAATTAGAGCAAGTAATAAAAAGAAATACATTCTGTAAACAGTGTACAGTCTTTTGTAATAAACTTTACACATATTGAAAATACAACCTCTCCTCTGCCACATAGTGAGTGTATTATAAGTAAACTTTACAAAAATAGCAACTATCAAAGATTACTCATTTTTTTTCATCTGACAGTCATTGAATAATTTATACAAGGCTAAAGAAACAAAATAAATTTTATTTATTATTTTTATTTATTTTTTTACGCAAAATAAAGAAACTATGAACATTTGACTCCAGATATTTTTTAGTCCTTGATGCAAAGTGGAGATGTCAATTTTTCCCCTCCCCAGCAAGCGCAGGCGCAGTCTGCCTACATCCCAAATACAGGTTAGTCTCTACTGCCTTCAAAGTTTGATGCATTCACATTTTTTACAGATCTGTTGTCCATTTTGCCTATTTGATGGGATTTCTTTACTGGACTGCTCTCTGACGTGTCAGACACCTTCGTCGGCAAAGGCTTTGCGAGTTTGTGAGACAGGAATTTGTCCATTTCCTCATCTCTTTCCTCCTCTTCATCCTCCTCTTCCTCATACTCCACATACTCCTCTACTGCATCACAAGTTCTCTTTTGAGGAGATATGAAGTTTTTGCATTCGTAACGAATGTCTTTGTTACTGTAAGATCTGTCTATAGGATTTCGTATGGGATTTAAAGGTGCCCACTGGTTATTGGCACCCTCTTCTCTGGGAGGACGGCTTCTCTCTCTCTCTTTTCTTCTCTTCCGAGTCCACCACACGCAGATGATTATACAAGTCAGCCACACAATGCTAAATACCGCACAAAGAATTGGAACCAAATAATCTAGAGGGCAAATGGAAAGAAATAAAGTCTCACATTAACAGAACAAGATATATAGCACTGGACATCTGCAAGAGAAGTAGTCATACTTAGCTACAGGTGATCCCCTGCATCATTTTTAGGAGAAAGGAAGTAAGATGTCTTTACAGCACAATAACAACTGCCTGAATGCACCAGGTCCGTCTGAAAGTGCTCTTCACTAGTTCAGTTTTACATGATTAATGATGAGGGAGGAAAGCTCCATTTCACATCTTTTGTCCCCTCCAACAGACAAACTGGTTTTGTAAAGTAGCATCTTTCTCAAGCATCTATGCAAAGCTGGCCCAGAAAACCTAAGTAATCCTGCTAGGACGAGGTTTTTCTCCTAAGAAAAGCCTTATCCTAGAAGGAGGCAGGCAATGGAGTACTGTGCCTCTAAGTTGCTCTAGAAGTACTGGCATTTGCACCACAAATTTATCCTGCATTTATCCTCAGAAAGAACCGTCCTTTACCATCAGGGTCTACAGACATTTATGTATCAATGACCTCCAAAAACCTTCAGGTTAGGGCTATGTAACCAAATTGGTCATGCATTGTTCAGCAGATTCCTGTTCTACCTCAGGCTGAAATACCAGAATATTGGCCCCAGACACAGGAGTCTTCGTTGCTCAACGAACAAACAAAAGTTGAGAATTGCTTTTCTCTACTCTCCCAATCCAAACCTCACTATAGTGTTCTCCCAGCCACATAGACACAGATTATTTCTTTAGGAAAACATTTCTGAAAAATGTATGTATATTTGGATTTCTTCTGCCCCCCTTCCTCAAGATCTGTACAGCTAGGAGAGAATAACAACTTTTTTTTATTCTTCTTGATAACCAAAAACTCACACATGGTAAGGGGCAACAAGATGAGGTGTTTTTATAGAGAGCAATGGATTGTTCAACAGCTCTGAAGATAAATGCTGTCAACCCACCACTCTAATGCCTGATCCAAACAAATTCCCTCAGCAGTTTTATGACATCTGCTGACAGAATAACCTGGAAATGACTATACAAAAACAACCAATGTTTCAACACCACGGTCGTTCAAGTGCCTCCTGAGCACATTCTTATGTGGAATGTGACACGTTCTCAAACATTTCCTTTTGGTAAAGGAAGGTGAGTAAACTGCCAACATGGTTGGCCTCAAGGGATCTCAAAATTGTATTTTAACAGTTATGGGAAGGACTGCACTCACATGAGTAACTGTTATTATCTCCTGATTTTTCATAAGCAACCTAACAATAAATTATGAATGGGAGAAATACTTCAGAGAAAAATGAGATCTTCATAACAGCTTTTCCAAGATTGGAATACAATACAAAGCTTGTATTCTCAGTGCTATCACATCTACTACATCATATGACCATGGATCCAAGTTTACTTAGTAACAGGTTCTTTATACAGAATTTTCAGCTTACAGATTCCAAATTCAGACTACTTTTTCTTAAAGTTAGAGGAAGTCAATGAAGCATCTAAATGATCACCTCTACCTACACACTTGAGCATCCCACAGAAATGAGATTCTCAACACACAGGGCTTTTCAGCACATTTTGTTTTTCACCCACCTTAACCAATTAAGGGGCAACAAATAAAGTCAGAAAACCAATTATGAGGGAACAAATAAAATCAAAAAACAGTTTACAGTTTACTTCATAACAACTCCACTTAAAGAACTAAGGACCAGTGGTCAACACTGAGCATATTAAAATGAGGAGTCTGGAAACCATTTTGCAAGAGAACCCAAATTAATCTGCTGTTCTGGGAGAATCTTTAAATCTTACTGAGGTGGGAGGCAAAGTAATCTGCAGCCCTTTAGCTCTAGAATTTAATATGCAATCAGAAAAGCCAGAGGCTGAGGTATGTCAAAATCCCAGCTAGATTCCTTATCTTCTATACAACTGCTGTTTAAGGCAAGCACAAAGCAGGCACACTCCTTCAGGAGAGCTAAGGAAACAGTGCATTTGCCAAGACTTTAACAGATGAAAGGCATTTCCTAGAAGGAAAATGCAAGGGAAGTAGAACCAGGCAATCTCATAATTGTTTGGACTATGGATGGAAGATCTTTCAGAAGATTATGCTGGGGAGGTCTAGGAAAAAGCTGGGAGAGCCTCCTACCATTGTAAGATTTTCACTCTGGGGCTTAGTTGAACTTGAGCCTACCAGTGGTGTTCTACAAGCCCTCCTGCCTCCCCCAGGCAGGAACACAGGCATGCAAAACCTCCAATCACATATTTTGGCACAGCTCTTGAAGAGCCAGCATCCAGAGATAAAGGTCTCCAATCACACTATATCCTCTTAAAGAGGAACAAATGCAACATTTTAAGCCAGCTGTGCACTAGTGAGAAACACATGTTGAAAACGAGTGAAGTTTTATATTGTGGCCAAGTATTGGAAGAAACTAGACATCTTTAAGTCTTATTAAGGTAATTAAATAGCACACAAGCACATCAGAAGAGACTGATATCACACCACACCTTCCCTCTCCCCATATTTTCATTTCCTCATAGCCTCAGTACAGTAGCATCAAGGGCTGAGGTTGGTTTAAGGTTAATGTAGGAGAACTGGTCAGGGTTGGAACTGCACACAAGAACAGCTCCTGATCTTATGAAAGGTGTGCTTGGGCTGGAAGTCAGAACCAAAGCTGTGGCAAGAGTATCTGGGCATTTCACATTAGGGATGAGGTTAAGCTTAAACTAGCACTCAAGCACAGACTCTTGATCTCAAAGCCATTTTCTCTTCAGTTAGTAACAGCAAGTAAAGCCACAGCTTAGTGGATCGTTTTCTCCAATGTGTAAAGAAAGATAAGAAGCCTGATAGCAGGGGAACAAAAAACACACCATGGAGGAGGTATGCACTGGAGCCTTACCTGATGATGAATTCCCAACAACGATGGTCTCGACTTTGACTTCAGTTACTGCCAACATAACCGTGCTGTTCTGTCGCTTGGTGATGGCATTTACTATTGTATTAGCAGCATTCTGAATGAGGCTGTTATCTTGTTCATCTCGGTGTGGGACAAAGGACTAAAGGCAGTGAAGGGGGAAAGCAAGAAGTTATTGCAGTTACCTAACCATGGAAACGTACTTTTTAAATCCAGCAGCATCTTAATTGAGTTCACTCCATTGAATTTGCCTGACAGTAGCTACAAACAGTTCTCCAAAAGCTTACCACAGCAACAGCATGGCTGGCTCTACCCAAACTGCAGATGCAGAGTCAGACTTGGTGGGTAGCACACCTACTTGTTAATTTAACATACCTCAAAGGAAAGGCAGTGATTTCTATGTTACTTAAACTGATGGGCTAAACTTAGAGTTTGGAGCAGTTCAAGACATGTGGATTATCTAGATAGAAGCTTGGACTAATAACAGTCTGCTCTATTAATACCAGACACTTTGCTCCCTGCATGGTGGCTCACCATGCTCTTTACAGTACTAGCAGAGACAGAAAGTCCAGATTCTGTCTGGATAAACATTTACCATGAAAATTAACTCTTTCTTGAAAACTAAGCTATACACAGGCAGTGAGTAATTGAACTGTAAATGCATCTAAAACAAGTCTTTAGTTCATTAGGGCAACAGTTAATTTCATCTACTCAACTTGCACCTTCTTCCCCTTCTCACTTAGTACCTTGTGTTTAAAGAACATGCCTGAAGCAGCCATGCACTAAATGCACAGCAGAAACCTCTTCACAAGAACAACCCAGCCACCTGTAACCATATCTCTTCACTGAGAAGGTCAAGAGCCCAAGACTTCTGACAGAACAAGTAGGCACCTGTTCACTAATTTGGGCTGAACTAGTCTTTAGAGTAATTTATCATGAGCTTGTAGTAGCCATCTGTCATTAACAAAACCTGCAGTTTCAGCTCTCTGGCAGTGTAGGAAATTGTGAGATCACAAAATTGCTTTGCAGACAAGACTAAGCCACAGATTGCTCCACCTGCATTCAAGTGAAACAAGCTTGAATGACTTCTTCCCCAGAAAAACTAATAAGAAAACACATTTGTGTATATATATACACACACATCTCATACTTACAATAGCAACTTCCACTGCATTCTCTGTGGAGTAAGAGGGATCACACAATATTATCAGAGTTCTGTCCCTAGAAACAGTCCTAGTAGCTGGTAAATACCGGATTTCAGAACAGATATTTTCTGTTGTCGTGCCCTGTTAGAAGCAAGGGAGACCCTGTCATTTTAGTTCAAGTAAAAAACAGCATGTAAAAGTAAGGATCTTCAGAGTTCTTGCAGCTGCTAAGAACTGATGAAGGCAGCAAAGAGGGGAGCAAGAAAGGGTAGAAATATGAAGAACAAGGTATGGAACGAAGGGCAAAAAATTGAGCTTGCATGATTATGTTAGTACAATCTGAGCCCATCTTGAAATGTAAATTGTTTTTCAAGATTCAATAAGATAAAAAATTCAGTACAAACCACAATTTTGCCTCACCCTTTAGACAAAGCACAATTAAAAGCGAGAGAGAGGTCTAGTAATAAAATTTGCAAGCTTCTAATAGCAAGGAGTCATACAAGAAACCTTAATCTTGCATGCTGTGATATAGAATAGATCCCTACATACATTGCCACACTTCATTAAGAATTCCATTCTCACCTGGGGGACTTTGTCTCCATTAAAAATTAAAGTAATTCTAGCACAGTCATTGTCCAAGTACCCAGAATTAGGCAGACACTTGATATTGATAGGCAGAGGTTCAGAGGCACTGCATTCTCCCCAGTCTGTGCATGGTGGCTGAAAGCATTTCATATACTTCTCCTGGCATTCTTGACCCATGGGACACTGGTTATTGGAATTATCCCAGTATTTGTGTAACAGACAAGGCTTTTTTCCACACCACACCTAGAAATTAAAAAGAACAAAGCAGTGTTACAGGTAGTTCTCTATGCATCAAATCCAAATAAGCAACTCACATAGAAAAATATCTGTCTTTTGATACTGCTGTAATGCTAGTAGCAGATGGATCTGCTCTTTCACAAAATGAAGACCTTTAGTACAGACACAAGAATAAAAATCTGTGCGAAGATAATCTGAGAAACCACTGACTGGGCACATCTCCTTAGAAGTTTATGGATTTGTACCACTTAACTAAGTTATATAGAAAATTAAGCGTTTATTTTAATCTAGTTTCCTAGGTTTCTACAATATAGAAGGAGAAATATCACCACAAAGATTAATTTCTTCAATATTCATACTGAGACCCCTTCCAGAGAATGCTGAATATGTTAAGAGCTGATGCACACTGATAATAAGCACCACCACTCCAACCATGCTCCCAAAAGGTAACAGTTTCCTGGTACCCAGAAATTACTGGGGTGCAGCAAATTTCCAAGCACAGCTCCATTCCAGGAACTGGACTTGGGTGATTCTTGTGGGTCCCTTACAACTCAGGATATGCTACAATTCCACCAGCCTTTAAGATCCAACATAGCACTGTACAACTATTAGGAACTTAGGGATTTCTTAATGCACAATTGTCAGCAAGAAAGTGCAAGAGTTTCATTGCACATGGAAGAAACCTAATGCCACACATGGATGAGTTGAATTTAAGGCACATGTTCAATCTACATTTAGGTCTTACTTTTCCTCAGTCACAAACCCACCAGATCTAGTCCACAATAAATACACAAAGGTTGAAAAGCTGTCAATTCATAAAGCTACTGAAGGACAATACAAAAAGGCAGTCAATACCCAGTGAAAAATTTCTTCCTACATGTCCTCCACCTTGGAACTCACATTTCGCAGAATGAGGAGTTCTAAAACTATATTTGCAAAGCTTCAGCAGTGTGATTTATTTATTCTTTATTCCAGCTCATATTTCATTTTCTGCAACAAGTGGTCTAGAGATCCTGTTCTAGCAGGTAGACAGCAGGACAGCAACTTTATGATATTAAAGACAATCCATAACTACTTTTACAGGAAGCCACCTTTTTTTTAAAAAACAAAGGAAATTTAGAGGAGACAAAGACTAACTTGTGCACGAAGAACAATGAGTTTGTTTTAGGCACAGGAATTTAAGAAAATAGGCCAAAATGCCTACCTTGGTGCAGTCAATACGTCCATCCAAACAGTGGCAGCTGTTGCACTCCTGTTCCCACCGGCTGCCATGGGGAAAGGTCATTCCTTTAAGCCAGCAAGGCTTTCCAATTCCAATCACTAAAGATAAAACAGAACAAAGAACACATTCAGACACTTCACCCCTTCAAGTTGTAAATACTATACAAACTTAAATTAAAAACATTAGCTACTGTACCTTACATATCAGATTACTGTATATAAACTTAATATTGGCTACATTGTGCACCCTATTGTGTTTTGGGTAAAGGTAGAGAGCAGATATAGGAATACCTTCTTGGCATCTAGGACCAATTCTTCCAGGGGGACAAGTGCATCGGTATCCATTTATTTCATCTATACAGGTGGCACCATATCCACAAGGAGAAGACTGGCATTCATCAATATCTGAACAGAAAACCGGAAAAACTCAGTGACAAGGACACAGGACATTGTAATTAATAATTTACTGAAGTGTAATCTAACAGTACCTCCTTTCTTTAAAGCAAAAGACAGTGTGGCTACAGAATTAATCTTGTAATTAAACAGTTCTGTTGTTTCAGCAATAACCTGTAACAGATTTCTCATAATTGCACCTTAATTGAAGTTCTGGTAATCAAAACAACAGTCATATGCTGACTCATCTCACAGAGCAGAGGTGTTGGGCAGCTGAAAGTGTTAATGCCTTGTCCACATTCAGCTACAGAACAAGTCCCACATCCTGTTCTGGCACTAATCTCAGACATTTAGGCTTCATACAAAAGCATGTGCTTTCATGAAGTTATCAGAGTGCACAAGCTGAACAATGATCTTGCTCAACAATGCTCAAAGAAGTGACTTGCTGCAATGCAAGTGTCCATAAGGCAGAAGATTAACAGCTTAGTTTGTAACACACATTTGATGAACATTAATAACCTTGAAATAATAAGTAGATTAATTTAATACACAGACATTTATCATCAAAGCCTCTTTACAAAAACTTTCAATGATTCAGAGGCTTAGCCACAGAAACCAATGGAAAAAGGCAGGGAAGCGTGGTCCATTCTGATAGACAGCAATGTGTTGCTTGTTATCCTGGGGAAGTGACCAATACTGATTTATGCAACAGAAACCAACCTGGCAAGTTGTGAACCACAGGCACCAACTGCTTCATTTTCAACCAGAACCTCTCTTTTCCAAAGCATCTTTTGAAAGGTTTCCTTCCACTGAGTATGAATGCCCTTTCCAACCCCAGAGGAAACTGTTTAAACTCCAGTTCTTGTCCAAAACACAGTATCAGCTCATTTTAAAGTACAGGACTTTGAAAGGGAATGTGATAAAAAGCAGTAGTGACACTGTTACACTTGTAGGCAATGCTAAACAATCCAATGGATATGGAAGGGCTTTTGGTTCTATTCTAGCTTCCTTCAAAAGTGCACTAAGATCTAAACTTCAACAGGGTTTAACTACTCTTTCCTCCTGTCTTCACACTATACAGGTTTAAGATTCTCCAGCCTCTGCATGCTGAAAAAGGTGACTTAACTCTTTTTCTGTATCAGCCATTAAAGGCATTTTTTTCAGAGCTACGGCTTCCATTTATACCAGTCTAAACAAGTGAAAAAATGTCTGCAGCTCCATTACAAACACACAGTATTTGTATTTGTGACATCCTAGCCTCAAGGGGAAGAGGAGCAGGCAAGAAGAATTCAATATCCCTTTCTGGGAATCTGGATCAAGACACACAATGATCTGCCATGCCTGGTTCTGCACTGGGACACCACTAAGCTGATGCTTCCACAAGTGCTGCAGCTGCCCTCCAACCAGAAGTGCTGGTTTGTTTTCTCTATGCCAGAATGAGGATGAAGTCTCAACTTGGAAGCACATCACTATACTGATGGAGTGGAAGGACCAAGTCCAGAAGCCTTGAGGCTACAGAAGATTCAAAGCCTGATCCTCCATAGCAGAAAGTAAAAATAAGGTGTATGTCCATTCAAGTCAAAATGGTAAAATTCCTTTAAAAAGACAAAACCAAAACAACCCAAAAAAACAACCAAACAACAACCCTCCCCCACCAATTTGCTCCACAACGCTTCAACACACTTTTAGGTTGTTTTCCTCCCTTCTTCTTGGCCTCTACCCTTCAGAGTAATTGCAGTGTAACAAACAGGTTTGTTTTCTAGCTTTGAAAGACCTTTATCATACTTCTGTTATTCACATGCCAACATTCTCCTCAAGGTTTTTGTTTCCATTTGGAATGTCTCAGTGCATTTTGGTTTCTTATGTTAAGTGGAACACATTCAGATACATGTCATCTTTACCAGCAAGATGTTTATCAACAGAGAAATATTTAAAATTTAGACTTCTATGAAGCCAGCTCCTGAGAAATGTCAGAATTTTCCAAGAAAATCCAGCAATCAAGTCTTTAAGCACGATTTAAGCCAACTCATTCCAGTGCCATTTAATGAAATGAGTAACAGACCCACAACCTGCTATTATTTACAAGGTATCAATACCGGGCTAACAGGTGGCTGCTGCTTCATTATTTGGAATTCAGCTGAGCTAATGTAAAAAGGGTCACCAGGTGTTCTTTCCAATTTGTGCAGAGTGGTAGAACCATCCAGGTCTTTACCCATGCAGTACTTACTGATTCTGCAGTCAGGACCAGCAAAGCCGGGGGCGCATTCACATCGGAACCAGTTCACTCCATCAACGCAGATCCCTCCGTTGTAACTGTAAAGTAAAAAGTGTAGTGAACAAGCCATCTACAGTATTTCACTGGGCAATTAAAGCTTTGTTAATTAAAGCTTCTGGTGCTCTTTAGGGGGACAATTCATTTCTATCAAGGGCAAAACCATAATACTAGATAAACAATATTGCTTGGCAAGTCAGCAGTTAAACAGCAACATCCTACAGATGCATGAGGAAGCACATCCACAGAACTCAAGACTCCACAGACTTTCAAGTGAATACAAAGAAAGCTCCAGGTTTTCCAAATCTGACTTTTTTTTAATACATGAAGCTCAGATAATGGCATCAGAGTGGACAACTGAGAAAGGTAAGGTAGATTGTTTCATCCACACACCAGTTTTTTTCCCCTTCAACCATAAATATCAGCCTTTGTATTTAATTTTTTTTCTCATTTTTTACTCTATCCAATTACAAATGCTTCAAATGCTGCCATATGTGATTCACTTCATATCACTGTAATTTACTGGTCAGTTCCACTATGGTGACTACACTAAAATACTTCTTTTGGTTCATACATGAATCAACTCAAGATTGTTTCATGGTCTTTGGTGCTGTCAAGGAATAGATAATGGCACAGCAAAAAAAAATGGTTATAAGATATTTTACAGAGGCTGGCTTCAATTACTTTAATTGTAATGTAAATACATATTACTGTGGTCACTTTTATTTTCATAATAGGTACAGGACTGGAGTTTGTGCACTTACCATGGATGAGGGTTGCAGTCGTTGGTGTCTAGAAAAAAGAGTATTGGCTAGTGTGAATAGTGGCACAATTTATTTTCTAAAATATAACACTATAGTTCAGAAGACACTATATTTGCTAAGCAAAGAAAAATATACAGAACTGAATGTTTTCTTCCACACTTGCAAAAAGAGTTTAATTATCATGTATATCAACAGTAGGCAGAGTAAAAACAGAACTCAAATTCAGAGTTTCCCTCCCACTCCCAATGTTACACCTTGGGGGAAAAAAATAAAAATCAAAGTTGCAGACTTTACTCCACCTAACCAATTCACTGTCTTGGTATGTCAAAGCAGTTAACTGCTGTCCTCAGAGAAAATGGCTTATACACTACTGCCTGCCTTTCCAGATACTCTTCATTATTAAAATTATTATTTCTGTGAGTATTTTTTCCTGCTCTACACATGTTTCCAAAATTATATTTTTATAGAAGGCCGAGAGTCTTATTTTGGCAGAGACTGGATGCAAAAAGCAGCATGACAAACTCCTCATTCATTACTCGAGCATCGTCGTCTTTACCTACCTCCCACTCTGAATGATTCAGATATTTTGGCACATGAACCTCATAAACTTGCTTTGTTTCAGTTAACAGCCCTCTGCCAGACACTCCCAATATCCCAGGGGGATGCAGGGGAAGAAAGGAGAAAAGCCTCACTCTGTGTGCATGTGCGTCCTTCCCATCCTTCTTTGCAGATGCACGAGAAGGAATCTCCGCTGCCAACACATGTTCCACCATTCATGCAAGGGTTTAGAATGCAGCTGCTGTTTTTAGCTTTGAAAACAGAAAAAGGGTCTATTAGCTCAGAAAACAAAGAGTATCTATCATCTGGATATGTCAGTATCAAAATCCTAAACAGTATTTAAGTCAACAGTTAAAAAGTTACAAAAAGGTCAAAAAACGTCCAAAAATACTCAATCACATGACAGTCTCTCACCCACCTTCACCATTGTCCCAATTCAATTGTTTACCTGAACCATGAAATTTTATTAAAAAAGAATTACCTCCTTTCTACACCATTTGTGCAAGCATTCTTCAAGTACTGCTAAATTATTACTTTGGTAGTGAGTTACCCAGGCCATGAGGCATTTTTGTGCAATAAAATACTAGTATTTAAAGCTCAGGTTTTGATTAAAAGCTTCAATTGTATCTAAAAAGTAGAAAAATTGTACTAAATTATCTTCATTCAACTTCTTGATCATAATGGAAGTTTCATTTTCAGAAAGATGCACCACAGCTAGTACATTCAGTCTCCAAAGGGGGGGAGGGGGGGGAATCAAGTAGTGTCCTATATAGCAGGCATTATCCCTGCAAATGCCCCAGGAAGAACCTCTTAATTTCATCTTTCGTGGGTATGCCTGCTCATACACCTTATGACTAACCTTGTGACTCTGCAAGCCAAGCAGGGGACTAAGCTCCCAGGAAAATCTTTACACAGAACCTCTAAAGACCGACAGAAAAGTCAAGACACAAGTCCAAGTTTTCTAAAACTCTTTAGGAGGGAAGCTATGGAAAAGACCACATAAGCAGCCAGAAGAGAACAGCTTCCTAAAAATCAGTATCATGTCAGGTGAGCGGAAGAAATTACTTAAATTTCAGTCACCACCCAACTGGAACTGCTTTGAACTGGCCAGTCAGAACAGTGTGTCTGTTTACTAAGCAGTTGATTATTTAAACACTTCTCTGCTTCTTCTGGTTTCATCTGTAGACAATTCTAAAAGCTTACCAGTGTTGCAAGTACTTCCTATCCACTCTGGAGGACATGAGCAGCGGAACGTGTCTCCATCATCATAGCATGTCCCACCATTACTGCAAGTGTTTGCATCACACTGGTATTCACCTACAAACCACAAACAAATCAGTTTTAACTTCCATTGGCCTTGCTGAATGATAGAAAGAGGTACTTTTTAATCACAAAATTAAAGAGACTTCATAGTTAAATGTACTAGTATCAGAAACACACTTTTCTGCTTGCTGTATTACGAACAACCCAAAGAATGGAATCTAAGGATATCTCTCACAAAACTGTTTCACTACGTGAAGGAATACATTTTTTAGAAGTTCCATTTTGTGACTAGGAGACTGGAAGGGGTAATGAAAGTGCACCTATTTTTTCACTGCAATTGTTTTACTTTAAATTTCAGGAACTCCAGTCCCACGAGAAGAAAATAAATCTTTGGGCAATCTAAAGATCAAAGCAAGGAACACTTACGTGAGTGACAAGTTTTGCCTTTCCAGTCATTCTTACACTCACAATAGAAGTCATTTACCAAATCAATGCATCGGCCACCGTTGTGACATGGGTTAGGAGAACAGTCATTGAAATCTAAAAAAAACCCAGTTATTCAAATTAGATGATCTAGCCCAGCCAAGGCCATGAGAAAACAAAAAATCTCTTTATAAAGAAAATAAATTTTGTACTACTTAGGAAGACAGCGATCCTAATTATTATGAGGTTATATTTATACAAGCAAGGAAAATTCACTGATTTAATACAGAACAACATGAATTATGACTTTCTGACAGCTTAGAAGGACTATTCAGTATGGCTTCTCAGTAAAGCACCAAAGTGCTTTGTTTCTACAAAGAGCTGTATTCTGAACTTCAGAGAGAGCTTTCTAGTAAAGGACCACAATGTCCTGAAAAGGAGCCCCAGCCCAGGACATCCTAGGAGATGGGAGAGACAAAGCTCCCTTTTTCTGTTCTGTTTTAAAACACAGAGTTACAGCCATTAGAGGTGGCTTAACCACATACATACATATGGTACACACATTAAACATACTTATAAAATCATTGATTTTAGAGAAAGAAGCTTTCACTTGAGACCAACATTTTAATAGGTAGAACGTAAGTATTCCAGAACAAACTTCACCTAGACCACACAAAAGGCTCTTTTGACAGCAATAGCTGCCAAAAGCTGCTCAGTCTGTATTTCACATCTTAATTGATGCATGTCCTGTAATAAGTCTCAGCAAGTCCTTGCCATCATGTTTTAGGAGAGGCTTCATTCAGGGCAGAAAAGAAACAACTGCAGTTTCTTCTGAGGTGTCTTAACCATGAACTGGCCTTGTTCCCTTCCTGGCCAACACTTTTGCCTATCCCCAGGAGAAAAAGTTTTCTCCTCCTGAGATAAATGCTGAACTATACCAAAGAATCAGATTCTGCTCCTATTAAAGGAGCTGAGGCTTTTAGAGCTGCTACCCAAAGTTTTCTGAAAAGACTTCTGCAAACAAGACTTAATTACAGAACAGAGAGATCACCCCATTATTAAGCACATAGCCACCATCTGTTACAACAAAGCTGCATCATTTGGCCCTGCAACATTGAGCAGTACTCACTTGTGTCACACAGCTCTCCTTCCCAGCCACTTGAACAGAAACATCTAAATGAATCAACTTCATCAATACATGTCCCACCATTCTTGCAAGGTTTCCCAAGACAGTCATTGATATCTACAACAAAAAGTCAACAATTATTTGTCTGCTTTCACCTACTCAGAGGAATGATCTACACTTGTGTCTCTAGGAAAAGCAGCACAAAGTTATTACTGCATTTGTCCATGCAAAAGAAAAGCTCAAACATCTGTTTTCAAGTCTGTTTCTGGCTGTATTGTCTGTCATGTAGCAAGTCAAACCAGAGCATTACACTTACCTGGCAAGAATATCCAGGGGTTTAAAAACACCCAGACCAGCAATACAAGTTCTAGTCCCTTCTTTGTCATTCTCATGTTGGAGAAATCCATGGCTCATAAGATTGCACATAAAGGTAGTGGGTACAGGCACATTTACCCTGAAGCTAGACTAAAACCAGTTTTCTATCACAGAGGAAGTGTAAACCACAACAAAGATCACTACCAGAAGAAACAATTTCAAGCAGTACATCAGAAACAGTGCCTTATGCAACTCTACTGAAATCTGAATGGTTTATTTTATGCTGTAAAGCTTCGTAACATTAACTTTAAAATAAATTTAGAGCAGAAAGAATAATCTTTTACAAGCACCCACTTACTTTCATGACAGTATGTTCCAGTAAAACCTCTGTCACAGGCACAAGTGAAATTGCCTCCTGGCTGACTAATACACCGTCCATGAGGCCCACAAACATTGGATGAAATGAAACGGATTCCTTCTTGTGTAGCATTAGTGAAGACTTCTATTGTACAGCTGTCTATTACTGAAAAAGAAGTGTAGTCTTTAGACTAATGATCTGTATCACCAATCAGATCTTAGTTTTAAAAGAAGTTTTACAAAAATTAAAACTAATCATGACTTTGTGTTAGCTATAAGTTATCATCTACTTCTTCATAAGTGAGGAGCATTTCCTCTCAATGCCTCGCTATTTTATGAAGTCCAAATGAGAAGAATAAAAACAGTTCTGCATTATATTCTTCCCCAAAATTCCATTTTTTAATGTACCACCATCAAGACAGATTTATGGACAACAGCAGGTACCTTTACAAGAATTGTTCTTGCAGTGGTCCTTGAGATGAGAACAATTTTTTCCATCATAGTCATCAGGGCAGGCACAGTAATAATCTCCTCCCAGATCATAACATTTAGCCCCATTCTGGCAAGGGTTAGGTTCACAGAAATCAATATCCATCTGTAAGAGAGACCACAGTTAGCAGCAGCTGCTTCATTTCCCAGGAGTAAGCAGCATTATCTGCTTTGCCAGAGACACAGATGAAGCTAATGTACGAGGAACATCAAGTTTTAAGAAGGCTTATGAATCATAAATATTGCATTCCATCCTGCAAGACAGAAACTTCAGCTTCCTTTAGTGTATCCTAATACAAAGCATTTCTGACACTGCTAAAAAAATACTTCTTTGGAGGAGGCTGAATAAGCACATTTGCAGTAACTCAGTAAATAATTACTTAAGCCATTAGGAGACATCTTACTGCAACTTCTCTGGATCATTATAAGTCACTTCTCTGTCCTTCACACCCACGTACCAAGTGCTACAAGGCAAGGTAAATACCAGTGCACTTGTCAGCTTTGTGTCTGCAAGAGACTTAATACACAGAACCTGAACAAAATCCCATCCCCTAGAGCAATTTTTCTTCCCATCTCAATTAACACATAGGATTTATTATAAAACCACACAGCTTGGAAGGCACCTCTAGAGGTCAGCTACTCCCCACCTCCTGCTCAAAGGAGGTCTAGTTAGACCCAGCTACTCAGGGCCTTATTTTAACCAATACCATCACCACACCAATTTACACACAGTTACACGAGATGCATTTTGAACTCTGACCGTCTGATCCAGAGAGCAAAATTTAAACCTCGCCTTCATAGTAATACAAACTTTAATGTAGACATTGCTGCAACAAAAGAATTCTGCTGCTTTCTGCTTTAGACTGACACACAAGATCACTGATTCATGATGCCCTAAATTGGTCTCAAAATCCACAAAGCAGCCTCAAAAGGGATATTTTTACATCACAGTATCTTTCCTCCAAATTGTTTTTCTTAAGGATTGCTTTTCTCCCCTCAAGTCAGTTTCTCCTTCTTCGCATCTCTCTTGGGAGAAAGATAGCTTTCAACTTTATAGACACAAAATTAAGTTCAGTAGTGGTTTTGAGCCCTATTTTTAGCAGTTCAGTAAGTAAATAGGAGGAAAATGCAAAACCAGCCAAAGCAGAAGGAACACAAATGGTGTTAAGTATTTAATTCAGAGGAGCACGTACAAGTCCAGTCGCAACAGAAAATTCTTCAGCAAACCATTTCGTGCTCTCACACAGAATATTCAAAGCAAGCTATAAAAAAATAGCCATGGTCTGAAAAAGATTCTCAGATCTCCTCTATCAGATGTCTCCATTTGTTTCCTTCCATTAGTGTAAATTTCCCCTTCCCAATGCAAGTTCAGTAGCTGGTACTTTAGCATCTGGAATCAATGGTAGATATTTCCTGCAGCACACAAGGCAAGCAGCCAACTCCCCACCATTATTCAAGCATATTTGCTAAAATTTTTATTACACAGTATTGTATGAATCAGCCCAGAGTAGAGCACTAAAGTTATGATCCTTATGCAGAAACAATTCAGGAGCTATTAGGTATTGCACCAGTTTTATTAAACTGGTTGGTATGTGCAGTCCTTTTAAATTTTGAATAAAATGAGGGCATTGCTTCTTTAATGATGCAAATAACAGAATAAATTTACTTCAGTGTCTAAGAGAGATCACTCCAATATCCTCCACAAAAAAATTCTGGAGCAAATCCAACAAAATTCTAGCCTAATGCCTCCAGTTGATACTAAGCATAACACCCAGATCAATTTGACTATCAGCAAAAGCCAGAAAGGAAATACTTCATGCAAAATAATTTTACACTGAAAAGCCTAATGTCCACCCTAGAAAAGAGGAAAATTTTCTTTACCATGAAATACTTTAGGAATTACCACTAAGACTTCAATATTTCAGATATGAATCCTTAAGCACTAGAATTCCATGTTCCTAAAATTACTTCAGAGAAAGTTCTGAGATCCAATACTTGCCTATCTGCCTGCCTTTAGTAATTATGTTAATTATCACCATTATATATAATATAAATAATTGATACATAATTATTCTGCTCCTACCAATACCAGTAGGATTACTTGAAGGGTAATTCAATCATGTACCTCAGAGTTATTAGGATGAGAACCTAAAGCACTTCAGTGTAACAAAAGGACACAGGTCCTGAAAATTGCAAAGGAAAACATTTCAAGCTTAAAGAATTAAAGAATACTTGAAGCCTTAAAACCCTTAGGAAGGCCAACACCCATATACACCAACTTGGAGTTTATCAGGCTGGAAATTCAAGCGTTACAGCTACTATGACAGCACTGCACAACAAATTTGCTTATTCAGAGTATCAGGTAACAGCTACGACAGGCAGTGACGCTCCAGCCATGGGTTACTCCCACTTAAACCCAGAGATATATTTCTTCCAAGAATTCAGTCCACGACAAGCATTGCAGTAATGTCTGTGCTGCCCTCACCTCGCAGAAGACTCCCGAGAATCCCTGGGAACACAGGCAAGTGAATCCATTCACCAGGTCTTTGCAGCGGCCCCCGTTCTGGCAGGGATTGCTCTCACACTCGTTGGTTTCTATCTCACAGTTTTTTCCTGTGAAACCACGAGGGCACAAGCAGTGGTAACCGTTCACTTCATCCTTCACAGGGCAGGAAAAAGAAGCAAAAGTAGAAGGATCCGTTTATTGACGAAACTTGTACACAAAAATTCAAGTAACTTCTGTATTCTGGGTTTGCGGGCAGCAGTAGCACCACAGAATTTTATTTTGAGAAATGGGTGCAAGAATCTGCAAGTACAGTGTTACATTTTTAACATTTGAACTCATTCAACCAAACTAATTGCAAAGTGTAAAACTCATAATCAGAGAAAGATTAATTTTCAATATGGAATGTAATTAACAAGAGTTACCTTACAAGTCCCTCCATGCTGGCACTGTCCATGACAGTCATTTATATCTATGGGTAAAATATGCAAAGCATTAGAATTTAGACTAGAAGACTAAGCTATAAACTATAGGTTTAGCATAAAAATCAAGCCCAAGTAGTTTTCAAAAAGGTTTAGCACAAAAATGGAGAACAAGTGATTTTCAAAAAGGTCTTTTTCCTAGATGTTTCAATGGAAAGGAAGGATTCTTGATGTCTTAAAAGATCCCTATTTTTTAAAAATATCCAATAAAAAATTACATTCTATATTTATACTACAGTGTACTGAACATGAGATATCAGTATCAGTTAATTTCATATCTAGCATCTTAACTTAAAAGTATTTTAAATTGAATCAGTATATATCATTCAGAAACATGTACGAGTCAAGATTTATTAGTTATTTAAATGTATATCAAAGCTTATTTTAATACCAATTACCTTTCAAAATAAATTTTTGAACAGTATTTTCAATTTACATTGCTAGAAGTTAGAAAAGTCCTGACAACAGGTATCTTTTTCTTGTAAAAGTATGTATACTATCACTCGTCATAATTTTTTTTTAAAGAACAAAGCATCCTACTGTCAACATACATACTAAAGAAATACTAACTGATATGACAATTTACTCCTGTCCATCCTGGAATGCAGTCACAGTAATATCCACCAATGAGATTTTTGCAAGAGTAAGCATTAACACAGGGTTTCCCCTCACACTCATTAGCATCTGTGAAAGAAGAGAAAATAAAGAATAGAATAAAGAACAAACCCAGAAACAGATTACCACAGCCCCAAGCAAAGTGTCCATGCAATCCAAGCATCAGAAGCTCATATTAAACATTGGTAGGGCACTGAAACCATTTACATACCACAGGATTTTAATGCACACTTGCCTATAATAGCACATGCATGTTATCTTACTCTTCCCTGGACCAAAACTCAAAAAGGCAATTTGTTAGTCAGGGCAAATCCCACCCTGGCCTCCACAAGCTTAGTCACTGTTCTGCCACCATGGAGAAGGAGCTACCATCACCAATGCTGCATTTTGCAATTGCAGAAAAATAATGGGGCATTCTAAAAGAACTATTATAAGTAAGATTAAGGTGGTGCTTAAATAGTTACAGATCCACTTGAAACTTCTGGCTTTGAGATCTACTAAAGAGGGGCTAAGATACCAATAACAACACACATATTCCACATTTTCTTCAATAAACACCATGCCAGAAACACAGAGAGTTATTCACTGTTTAGGAATGATCACCAGTGGTCTCCAAAGCTTTAGAATTACTCACCAAGCTGGCAAGTTGCTCCAATCCACTGCTGTGGACAAATACACTCGAATGCATTGACACCATCAATGCAGGTCCCTCCTTGAGCACAGGGGTTTGATGCACACTCGTCAATATCTGCAAAAGCAAAGGGGAACTTCCACTACACAGCCTCAAGCTTGGCTTAGCAGGCTCTGCTTCAAAGTTAGCTTGAGATGAAGGGGGAGAATGTACAAACAAACAAGCTTAGGTACAGACTAACATTTCTAACCTAATTTTTACTTAGGCTTTTCTCACATCTTTGAGACAGAGTAGAGAAGGATCAGCAAACAGCAAAGAAGAATCAGATAACCTACCTATGATTTGTATATTCATTGAAAGTCATGTTCCTAGATCATGACACAAATTTAGCCAGTTTTGGTTCTGTGGTTGGCAATTTTCAGAGTTGTTTGGTTTTTGGAGGTTTTTTGAGCACTGTTGCTGTTTGAAGACAAGCCACCCGTGTTCTAAACCACAGGCAACATGTAAATCAATTATAGTTCCCCAATACATTTCAATCACTTCTCTGTCCTCTGAACCAGACACTTAAGCATTTAAGTGTGCAAATCCACTTTTCCACTATTAAAGAAGGGAAGAACCTTTGACCCTCACATTTATATTTCTCGAAATGAAACCATTCTGTATTTTGCTTCAGAATAGTTGAGGAGTCAGGAATTGTCAAACAAGCTTTGTTTGATAAACAAAGGGCATTTCTTTGGATATGGTCCAGCTATGCTTTTGATAACAGAGCTCAACTGCATTGAGTCAATACTGTGGGCTGCACAGAACCCTCCTCTTTCCACTCTGCCAATGCTCAGCTGTTAAAAGACAGAAAAAGTAAAAGACTACCACCAAATTCCAAACCCACAGGTTAAAGTATCACCAAGTAAGCTGTATCAATCAAACCCTTTTAACCCAAACAGGTCAGTCACCAGCAAAACCATACCCACCAATAGCACATGTTGGTCCACTCCACCCTGATGGGCAGTGACACTTGAAGCCTGATGAAATTTCGTGACAAATTCCACCATTAGCACAGGGATTAGATACACAAGCATGCTCGGCTGGGGAGAAAAAAGGAAAGAAATCCTTGCTAAATACTCTTCCAGTACCAATTAAGGAGAACTTGTGGTTAAAAGTTGCATTGGCTAAAAGTAACCAAGGGAAATAGCAGTGGAGAGATACTAGTACTGAAGTTTGGAACCTTCCTCTCCCACCTGCAGAGAGTTAAGATGCCCAGAAGAAAAATAAAGCAGGATTTCACTGAAGATGTATCATCCTTCCCACCTAATGACTAGAAAGCCTAAGCACAAACAGCTCACTCTATTTCAATATCCTAGCAATGTTCCCCATTAACACTCTGCTTCCAGCCATGCACTTCCACCTCCAGAGTGCTCCAGCACTTCTTTTAAACTCAGTGAGACAAAACAGATACGCTGGATGCAGAGGTCTGAACAGTTGTAGTAGTTTAAGCATCAAAGGTCTGTTTAGCTTCATCCTAACATTGTTCCTTGGAAACAGCAGGGAATAGAGGTGCTTACAGGCAGTGATGCTGCTTGTCACTCCATGTAGGGCTGTAACAGAGGGAAAGGCTGCACAAAACAACCATCAGGTTGGGGAGGGATAAGCTTTTTATAACTTCTTTTTAGTAACTTCCCCTCTCAGAAGCCAAGGAAGTTTTTTAGTACCAGTACCTAAAGCAGCTCACACACCAACCGTTAAAAATCACCATAGATCTCAGCAAGTATATGGCTCCCTTTTTCACTGCCTCCTGACCTGAAATAACAAGCTACTCCCCCCCACAGCTTTCAGGGCAAGCTATGGCAAGATTTCATCCATTTTAGCCTAAACTTTACATCACGTTCTACCAGCTGAAGCAAAATTCAAGTTTTGATGGTATCTTTAATACCACATAGAGCTTTATGAAGTTCAAAGATCTGCATCCTGATTAACTCTGAAAACCTTCTGCTGATAATAGTTTAGTGAACTTAAGGCCAAGCAGTGAAGTGGAAAAAAAAAATGGGCTCTTTCCCCCTAAAATTTTAACTATCAAGGAACAGCAAAATTCATAGTGAGAAGCTGTGAAGATCACATTTCAAAAAAGGATTTAACAACACATCATGACAATGAAACAGAACACTCAACTAACCACTACATGAAGCAAAATATGAAAGAACTAGAAACCGCACACTGCCCGTTTACCTCCAAAGTGAGAATAATCAAGAAAAGTATCCAGAGACCAAAGCTGTCCCCAGAACATGAACATTTTGGTCTTTGTGTAACACATACACATGTAGAAAAAAGCAACATGATATCTTTGTACTGTGGTTGAGATAGGAAGCAGTTTTTCAAGACACAGATCTGCTGAAGACTCAAGTCAAAGCCATACTTCATCACAAATGTGGTTTAAATGCTCTCTTCCATTTTGCCAATAGGCACAAGGAAGACACGTTTGTTTCAGACTGCTCAAGGTGACTGTAAGAGGGTTTGAGCACATTCCATAGTAGTTAATATTTCATTATTAATCCAATTATAGCAGAAATCCCATGTTAAAAGATTAAGTTTCAGTTGATTAAAAAGGATAGTCAACACATTCAGCCAACTAAAAAATGGGCCAAAGCCCCACATCAGAGTAGAAACTGAAGTGTCCATCACTTCCACCTTTCTTAGTCCCCAGCTTGGAAAAGACGCATGCTTGCCAGCAAGCCAGAAGACAAGAAAATGGGCAGCAAGGAGTAAGGTAACAGGGAAAGCCACATGGGTAACCTATTTCATGAGACTCCAGCCCAACTGTATATTTGGATTAAGGAAGAGCAGTCAAAGAGAAGGAACAGTCTTAGTCTTATCTAAAGGGAAACTAGTGCAGCATTTCTGTTGTCATTGGTGATGTTTTGAATAGCGAGGCTCCAGAAAGGAGAGATGGAGCACATCCCCACTGAAGTGAGAAGTGCCTAAGCCAGCTGCAGCTCTCCAGGGAGAGATGAGTATCCCCAAGTACCGATTTCGCAGTTCTTCCCCGAGTAGCCGTCGGGGCAGGCGCAGCGATACTCATCCGGCTCCGTGTTCATGCAGGTGCCGCCGTTCAGGCACGGGTGGTGATTCCCACAGTAATTCAGATCTGCACAGAGAAAAGGCTCAGTCAGCAGGGAACACAGATCTCACCGTTTCAATCCCTATCAGACACACAGATGCCTTTCTGGCTCGAACATCCTTCACCCACATCATCCCCATGTTCCAGTGGCTAGCCTGTGATTGGGTAACTATCCACAGAACAGGGAAGAATGGACAAGAGACAACTGCAGGAGTTAGAAGAGTCAGGACAATTCCAAGCCTTTTGTCTTGAACTTCCTATACTTCTGATGCCTAGGCACCATCTGCCACACAAGAATTAAGCCACAGAAACACTCAGGTAGTTGCACACTAGCAGAAAAAAAAAGGGTTAATGAGTTATCAGTTAATCATGCAACTTAACTTATTTTTCCTGTACATTAATGTTAAGTACCTTTGTTACAGAGCAGGCCACCCCAGTTGGTTTCACAATTACACTGCCATGGTTCATTACAGCTCCCATGAGCACAGCCTGGGTAGCGGACACACTCATCACAGAACTGTCCTTGCCAACCATAATGACACCTAAGATGTAAGTCCACATGTTAAAAGTTAGCAACATGATGCTTCATTATCAGCATTACATGTATTTACAACACTACACTTACCATTCTCAAGGACAAGGTCAACTGTTCAATGTGCAACAGATAACAAAACTTTATCCTGTTTAGAAGGGACACAACTAGTCCTGTTGAACATCCTTAGGGAACTCATCTTGCCCAAATGTGTTACACACCATGGCAACAAACACCACCAAGCGCTACACGTTATGAGAACTGGACATGAATTAGTTGTTCTTTCACGAGAAGTCCCATCTTCACATAATCACCTCACTAGCACAAAACTTGTGATTGATACAAAAAAGCTGAAATTGATTTTCAGAAGGAGACTGCTGGCTTACTGCATCGAGCACCGTAGTGCTTTTCTGTGAAGAGAGATTTCAAGATAACAGCCAATTTTCTCTAGAGTGCTACAGCTTGAAAAGTCCAGGACAGCCAGAGAAAGGCAGCAGTCTCAACAATTTTCTCAACAAAACCTTTTTTCCACAGATTTATTCCATTATCTCCTCAGCGTACTGTACTGGCACTATGGAAAAACTACTCTTTGGAGAAAGAAGTAAGAATAGAAACAAAATCCATTAATAATTCATTTAGTTTAGAGTTGAATTTTTTCCCCAAGACTTACTTCTGAGACCAGTATCTTTATGTTAATCTGTACCAGAACTCTGCTGAAAGAAGCAACTGTTTATGCTACAGGAAAGTATTAAAATCTGAACTTATGGGGGGATGTGGAAGGGCATAGGCTAATGATTTTTTTTTTACATATATTTACATTTCACACACATTTTAAGTACCAAGAAATACTAAGCTTGCTCTTTTGGGCCAACAAAAGTAATGTTCTGTCTGTTAAGAGCGTATTTCTTATACAGAATTCAAGATACATAATAGCAACAAAGAGATACATAAAATCACACTGAATGAGAGTTGGGCACAAACACAACAGGGCAACCCTATTACCTAGAGGAAAATAAACCATTAAAAATGAAACAACATTTTAGATTTGACACTACCGTTCTATTATCATATAAACTGAACAGTATAAAAGAGCAGAAAATAAATTAAGTCTTTGGGGGGGGCAGCAAGATAAGACAAGGGAAGAGAAGTATAAACCAGGAGCCTTGGTTCCTTGTGAATCAATTCCCTTCCACTGTTTCAGTAAGCTGGATCAATCCCCAGAGGAACAGAACAAGCTGTGCTGGCAGCACAGTATTTAAATCCTTACTATTTACATTGGCAGAAAGGAATCTGGATGCAGATCTCTGCAAGACCATTTTTTCACAGGAAGTTCTAGAACTACTTTGAGCTCCTGTCCCAGTACCTGCTCTGTCCTGAAAAGCTCCCAGTCACAGATCTCCAAGGAGAGCCTCAGCTGAGTGCCCAGCCCAGAGCCCTCCACTCTGAGCAGGGCTGGCAGAAGCCTGGAGAACGCTCATATTTTAGAAGCCTCTTTCTTTGGCTGCAGCAGCAGCAGCAAGAGGAAACAAATACTGCTCCTGCTAAATTTGATCTCTTCCTTCCTCCTCAAGGACAGAAAAATCTTTTCAGAGGATGGTAATAAACAATAAAAAAAGCATTGCAACTCACTTTACTGGCCCCAACCCAAATCTTCATCCATGCCAAACCTGGCACTACTGCCAGTGATTCACCATGACTATCCCAGCCTGAGCCAACTCCCCACCCACATACAACAAGCATTTCAAGAGCTGAAAGTCTGTATCACAAAGCAAATAATCACAGTAACTCATTTTATTCTCCATAGCCAATGGATAACAAGTTTCTTTGTTTCACACTGCAGTGGCGCTTAAGAGTGCAAAGAAAAATACAGCCACCTTCTAGAACTTGAAGGCATCTTAAAGCACCCCTTGAGTTTGTAGGTATGCTTGATGACATTAAAAATACTTCAGCAGAAAAAAGGTTGCTGCTTTTTCATGATATTCAACACAGTCAAAGTTTGCTGTTGAAGGTACCACCAAGCCTGAGGGAACGAATTTCTAGAAGCTAAAAGCAGTCCAAAGGAACACAATGTTTACAAGTCAAAAGGTTACTATGTGGTAAGCTGATCAGCCTTCAGTTTACAAGGAAGAGTAAATTAGGATTTCCTCTTGAACAGGAAGTCTGGTTGCATCCTACATTAACAGGTGCTAGAGCAGTGTTAATTCCACTTCCTTCTAAAAAGATAATGCTTACATGGATCTCAGCCCCCACGAAAACAAGATCAATAAAGGTAAACCAACCCAGAAATGGGTATGTTGTATGTCATTTATGCCTATGGGTATACGTTGTTCATGACAAAAATATCAAGACAAAAAAACAAAGATGAAAATGATTGATTATTCACTATGAGAAGCCCAAAAGGTACAAACAAACTCAACATCATTTTTGAAAAAACCAAAAACAAACCAAAAAATAACCAAAACCCAAACCAGAATTCCTTTTCAACTACCAGCTACTTGTGCAAAAGCCAAAAGGAAACTGCCAGTGCAGCTAATAGTAGGCTAAAGTTACTTCTTCCCTGCCCTCTCATCCCAGTCAAGAATCAACTAAACTGCAATTCTAAATTCTCACATCTGACAAAATAAAAAAGCCAAATATAGAGAATCTATAAGGATTCTCATTGTTCAACAGACAAAGAAAATTCTTATTGGAATCAAGATTCTACTTCCTTTGTCCTTCCCCTCTGCTGACTTCATCAGCTCAAACTTGTCTTCACAATCCAGCACATGCAAAACAAAATCAGACCTGGCTTAATCTTGGCCCTTGCTGGGTTATTAGCAGTACAAAGAACCATAAATAGATTGTTACAGTTTAGTAACTTCCTGATGGAAAGCTGAAGCACAGGCATCTGCTCCCAGACTACAGCATCCCTTTGGGTCACAATTAACACAGAGTTTTATAGGGACAGAAGAACAACTGTTGGTTATCTTGAAACCAACAACTAGGAGAATAGATCTGGTAATTCTACAAGGCACTCTTCACAGCTTCCATTTTCCTTTGATAAGCGTCTGGTGGCAATAGAAAAATGAGACTTCAAACAAAAGGCTAGAGGTGGGGGTGGCAGGAGTTAACATCAGTAAAAATTCTAGACAACCCTTCAATCATCAGATTAGAAAAACTGCAACTGTGCAGAAAAAACACTGCTGTCATTGACAAGCAGAAAAAGGCACAGTAATTCAGCCCAGGAGGGCTTCAAACAGCTAAATTTCAGGATAAAGGACTTTCTATGGTAAATCTCAGTAGTAAATTCAACATCAGGAAATCCTACAAAAGCACTTATCCCTACACACAGTTCAAAGGTACATGTGTGCTCAGAGGCAGTGGAAGTGGGGAAAAAAGCATGAAACAGAACATTTGGGGTTTTTATTTTTCCTGGGGTCATTCAAAAACTAAACTTATCAAGTCCAATAAAAGATTTTTCTACAGAAATAAGCTTTCCTTATGTTCTTCTGAAAGAGATATAATTAAGGAAAAAGCTGACAGTGGTCTTTGCTTTCCCCTGATGAAGTTTGTCATAATTATTTAGTAAGAGCTAGGTTGAAACTGAACATTTCCAAATCAGATAGAACTAACTAGATGGGTCTAACTATCTTTGCCCCTTGGGCAAAGAGGGAACTAAATGATCCGGGAAATGTTGTCCAGATTCCATAAGTTTATGTCAAATCCTACAGTGGCAATTATAGAAGTGATGTGGAAAGGTGAAGAGATGTACTCAGATCCTGATGGTTTGTCACCCATGGCCCCTCAGCACCTTGAATGATTAACTCCTCCTTATCCAAAAGGAGGATGTCTCTCCCAACACAGCAGAAAGTCAGGGTGCCCTCGATAGTCAGGTGAAACTCAGCTCTTTTGTACCATCTTCACACATGGTTTATTCTCCTGGTTCATTCACTTCTGGTTATTTGAGATTTTAGCTGATCCTTCTGTGAAGAAAGTTCAGCTAAGAAACTTCATATTGCACATCTCATCCAATCACTAATCTATGCTGGTTAACCTTAAAAAAAAAAATCTCTGTAATTCATGAGAATGAGAGGATACCTAAATAAATTCTGTTCTACACCTACTTACAGAACTTTGTAAGCACTTCATGCATAAATACAGCTAAACTACCAAAATGAAGTCTATTACTGAAGTCAATGAAAGAATATAGGGCCTAAAAATAAATTTTAAAAAAAAACTTAGGGAGGATGTAGGCAATGGGGTATGAACCTTTAAATATCACAGGTTACACCTAACTGATATATTGCAGATCACGCAAAGAGTGAAGAGAACATCATTGTGAGCTATTCATACACCTTTTTATAAGCAGACTTTTTGGAAGGAGCCTCTCCCAATCATGTTTCAAGTGGAAGCTGGGGCCAAAACACTCAATACAGGAAAACAAAGCAAAACAGTGACATTAAGAGCAGAAGCAAAATGCATCATTCAGGGGTGGGGGAGAAATAACCCTCTTAAATAGAAAACCACTAAATTTTCTAGTGACGTGAACAGGATGGTGTTGCATAGGCCAGAACAATAGCTTTATATTAGTTATTTACCTAAAATAACCATAAGAAAGTCTGTTTAAACTTTTAGGAGATTACTTATTACACAGCAGGCAGCAATACTGTCCAGCTGTTAGATCCTACAATTCTGAGCATCTGGATTCAATGTTAATAAGCAGTAGAGTACTCATTCACTAATACTTGTCACAGAAACACTCTGACCACTTTCCTACCTTCAAAATAGGAAAGATGATTTTGTGAATTTCAAAGGAAAATATGCTCATTAATGAGCTCAAATAATTTAATTACCTGAAAGCTTGTTATCTTTTCCTCTCACCCCCAGCACTCTTATCACACCAAAAAATACATACTTTTCCCTACACTTTTTTCTCCTCTAATAAAGGAGGCTACTAAAAGCTAACAGTCTCACTCCAGTACTACGTAGAGTTTTGAGAACAAGTTAAAAGAGGGGTTGCTCGAAAGTTTTTAGCCAAAACATTGTTCAGTTCACTTACATAAGTGGCTCTAAGGGTGTGCCTGTATTTGCATTAGTTCACACCAGGAACATGCTTTTTACGTGAACTGCCTGATCACTCCTGTTGATGGTGTGTCAGTTCACATCACAGAACTGTTTTGGAACAAAGGAATTGGATTCCTCTCAGGTTAAGCTAAGGTAACATCAGACAATGTATGCCAGGAGCACACCAAATGTGTTCCAGCTGCAAAGAGGGGTTCAGGCCACAAGAACAGACTAGAGAGTCTAAAATTTAAAGTTCTGAAGTGTTTGGAGTATGATATTGAGTTCTCTGTGCTGCTTTGATCTACTGTTCTAGTTCAGCTGCACTCCCCACACTGCTGAAGACACAAGTTGAAGCACTACATGTTTTTACTTCCTGCACACCCACTCACATCTCCTGGATGCAGATCCAACTTTAGGATATGTTCTATACTCTCCAACCCACTCATGCAGAGCATGCCTCAGTTCCTTGACCAATAAAGACACAAAATAGGAGATTCTGTGTCTAACTACTTAAGGTGTCTACCTGTGAAACACTTGCCAACATTCCCTAAGGGCTCACCACTAGGACATAAAAAAATAATAATAAAAGCACACTGGTTATAACAACAGGCAAGAGAATTCAACATGATGAAAGACAAAGCAATGGTATGAATTTTACAAGATCTTTGAGACCTCAAGCTGTAATAGGATCTCTTACACAAAAGAGGAGACAGGAGATGTCCCAGTCCTGGTACCAAGTGCATTCCTATGGGGCCAAACAGCAGCCTCACACTTTTAGGGACCATGGGCAGCCCGGTGTTGCTGGAATTGAACTAGTCAGATGCCAAAGCAGGTAAGCACACTGCCCAAACAAGCATTTTTTCTAGTTTACTGCTCAGAGCAGCCTTTGAGATTTCTCCTAATTCCTTTCTGGCACACCTGTGAAGATCCCCACCTCTTCCTTTCCCCCAATTTTTAGAAGCAGGAATTTTATTTCCTTCTTTCTTTCAGTTCTCTATGACCTTTTGCTAGTCCTCTACAGTCTTTCAATAGCATCCTGTTTTGAAAAGCCTCACCAGATCACCTTATATCCAAGAATGAGTTTACAAGAATGCAGCTTCTGGGTTTTTTAAAAAAAGTTTAGACAGAGTTCCCCAGTGCTGATGTTAAACATGTCATCCACCCAACCCTCACAAAACCACAAGTGAGACATCAGTGATATTGGATAGTCTCTGAGAAGTCTAAGATTCAACAAAGACTCTCTAGAACACTTTTTACACCACAAATACTCCAGGTGGTTGTAGCTCCCTTTGCAGCTCTGGCTTTTCTACATCTCTAATAAAAGTACTGGATAAGTTGAGCAGGGTCTGGCCTGTGAAGTGACAGATGAAGGGAACAAAACCACTTGGGAGATGCCCATAGACCTTGGACTGCAGGACTGCTGAAGGGGAACACAGGGATTACAAAAGGCAGGGCACTGGACAGAAAGCTTGAGAAAACTTTTTCAATGGGGCAAAGAAAAGGTACATGTTTAAACAAAAGCAAACAAACAAAAATCACCAAAACTGTAAAACTAAAACTGTCATATATAGTTCTAGAACAAGTCACTTCAAAGCATACAAACCTTAATTTATTTTAAAAGTTCTTTTAAAGGAAGTATGCTTACTTTCTCCACCTTGCACAGAATTCACATTAGAGTACTATTAATGATCCCATTTCTAATTTGTTTCAGTTAGTCTGCACATTCTAAAGAAATTTTTGTATCAGTTGTGCAAAGTAAGCCTGGCATTTCCCAGGACAAAACTTAGCTCTTACCATAGCTCCAGAATGAGAGCTGAGCAGTGTTAGGGATTCGACTCCTTTTGTTTTATTTTAGATGAGAAAGAAACATTCAAAGGCAATGAGAAAAGTAGAAAGACTTCTGAAAATACCATCATTCTGGCAGGGCTATGACAATGTAAGCCAGATATGAGGCATATCTGGATCTCAACCAAAGCCATACCACTCTGGATAACAAGGAAGTGAAAGATTGAGCTGTTAAGCCTAGTGACAGTTTATGAGTAGTACCAAACATACCCAGGTCAGCAGTTTTAATCATGGAAAGAGACTTTCACTGGTGGTTTCTCTATATTCAACTTTGCTAATTCCATGAGTTCATTGAACCCAAGCCAGATATGAGCCATTAGACCAAACTTCGTTCTCCTCTAGACAGCTTAATGGAATTTAACAAAGTACTTTAAGTGACGTAAAAACACACAAAGTATCAGCATCAAGGCTCTGCAATGTTGTGTCTTTGATAATCCCTCCTACTACTCTGGCCTGGTGAAGTCAATAAAAAAAAGATCATTTAGCCTGCCACTACAGACCAAAGTTTATTGTCTGTCTTTATGCACTGTGGAGAAAGACTAGTTTGTTTTCTTTTTAGGATAGTGGCACATTTCTATCCTTGCAAGACTCAGCTAAGTTGTTTTTGCTTTCCTCAAGGATGTATTTTTCATCTTTATTCAGGAAATTTTTATTTGTGCTGAATTGCCTCCACAATGACAAAGATACATCACCTAGACCCTGCCACATTTCCTGTATCAGGTCACTTTGAGACATCTGGTCATCACCTATGTATTTTCCATTTTGATGGAAACTCAGCAGAAGAAATAGAAAAACTTTTCAGTACTGTAACTTTCTCAAAGCAAATGGGTGCATGAACTTGACCAACAGATGATGCACATTCAGAACCAGTGACACAGCCTTTATTAACAGTCTGAGGTCATTTAGCTGCTTCTGATTTTAGTGTAACTTTTAATCCAAGAACTGCTCTAAATTACACTGGAACATAAAAAATGGAGGATAGAGCTGTTCTTGAGACCTTGGTTAAAACCTTGGAGCCTCTGCCTAAGTTACCTCCATGTTCATGCAAGTTGAAGACAGAAACCATTTTCCAGCTTTTCTATTTACTAACAGCACTGCAAGTTTTGGCAATTAAGTAGCTTTTGGCACCAGCTGGTTCCTAACTACCTCACACCCATATTTTTTCTCACATTTTCATTTTCTTTCTGAATTAAAAAAGGACATTGTTTTCACCTGTTAAATTACAGTGGCAGCTGTCCAGAAACCAGGATGAAGGAATCGAGATTAAAATTCAATAGCACCAAACATAGCAGTTTCTTTTAAATAACAGCTTCCTTTGTACTGCTGAAGATAAAGGTCATGTCTGTAAGCCTCATTTATTTTTAGGCCAGCATCATTTTTCTACAGAAGGTATTATCCATTTTGGTTAAATGCAACATTTCCAATATAGTCTAATAACTATAACAGAATACAATTTAAAGACACAATTTAAAGGTTGCATGTGAACACCCTCAAGCTACTAAATCACCATTAAGGAGATAGCTAAGAACTTTCTGCAATAGTACAGAGAGTGGCCACACAGAGAAAAGCCATTGTTCTCCTTCAGCTTGCTGATCACAGACTGACTTGAGCAGACAGGCATCAAGAAACAAGGTAAACTGCACAGAGCCCATTATTCCTTCCCTCAGTACTTTCTTTAAGGTGAGAGAATCCACCCATGACAATAGTGAGATACCTGGACAGAGCCCTTCAGTAGACTCAGGGTTATTTTTGTGGGCTTGGTTTAGCTGGGCAGGTTGCAAGGGAACACCTGGATTTACAGCCCCAGATGCTTCTTCACATCACTCCAGGCTGCAAGGAAAGGCTTTGCCATGTGAGATCACCTATGGAGAGCCACCTTGAAAAAGGTAACAGCATCCAGCCTCTCAGCTTGAAAGGTTTTTATATTCCCTTCTTGAAACCTCCCTCCCCCCCTCTCCAACTTCTGCCTTCTCAGATACAGCTGGTATCACAGAGAAAGAGCAGTTGAAAAGGAAACTTCACCAACCCCTCTCACCCACCCACCCCCATCCAAAACAAACCCCCAAAGGTACTGCTTTGTATTTGCTTAAATCTGCTTCTTTTATATGTTTAGTCAAACACTTCTTGCATTCAAAAAGCAAATATTCACAGGCTCCTAGGATGCTACTTTGACACCTACAGGACATCAGAAACCCTTACATTAATGAAAATTCATTAAAATAGGCTTTCAAGGGGAACAAATGCATTCTTGGAAGGCTCAAGGGAAGGAGTGTTTCTTCTTCAGGCAGAAATGATACTGGCCCAGCTCTCAACCACAATTTCTACTTGTAACAAAAAATGCCCAACAGCAGTAGGAGTGCCCAATACTTGAAATTACAAGGAAGACATTGATACGGAAAAAAAAAATCACAATTTTATATATAAATATTTTTTCTTATACAAAAAAGGAATCCACCATTTAAGCAGTTTCCTTGAAAAAAATCTTTTAAAGGAATTTTTATAGCTTGAGAAGTGAAACCACACATAAACTGAAGCACTGTTTCAATTTTACTTCAAATTTACTGTTTTCAGTCAGACCAGAGGGCTGCAATGCAACAAACCTTCCAAGAAGTCAGCAGCATCTAATGGAAGTTTCAGAACAGTAAGAAACCACTCTGTGCTGCAATGATTTAAGGTTTGCTTTGTTATCAGCCATCCCTCAGTGTTAAAAACATGCTCTGCAGCAGGATGGGACTTGTCTGCACATCACGTACCAGTTCATGAACCCCAACCCCACCTCAACTCCAAGCCCAGCTAAGCTGGACTATCTGCATCCCATTTCTGCTACTTCTGTGGAGGCTGCAGTAGTCAGAAGGATGAAGCCAAATTGCCTTAAACTGTCACAGCTTGGCACAAAGTGGTACTTGTCAGCTCTCAGGGGTTCTGGCAGCCACAGCTCAGTTTCACATCATTCCAATCAAGCAGGTTCAACACAGCTCAATAAGGAACCACTGAGTGAATCCACCCTTACAATGGTGAATACCACCCTGACCACAAATAAACTCAACAACTTACACAGGATCCCAAACTCGCAAGTAGACCTGTCCCATTTCTTCAACAGTCTGTGTAAAAATAACACCCATTTCCCCTTGACCTACTACATTGTTTTCCTGTAAAGGTTCAGACATTCAATCAACTGCCCTTGCTATCACAGTCTATTTAAGCTGCATCACAAAGTTAAGAGAACATTTCACTCTGTTCTCTCATATTTAGGAACCAAAAAAATTAACCTGGGCTAGAAAGTTTATGTTGGGGTTGCTACTGTATCTCTATTATTACTAAAACCCTTTTGTTCTTGGAAGACAAAATTTACTATATTTGGTGACCAAAACATATATTGAGTGCTCTAGCACTGTGAGCATTTCCTCATCTAACAGTCCAAAGAGCAAGCTGCCCTTTTCATTTGAGAGAAGCAAATATATAGAGATTAAAACTCCTAAAGTTTATTATTGAAAATAATAATAATAAAAGATAGACTTTTCTCATTTGATAAAGGCACATTTTTGAACTACATGAAGCAAATCTGTTTAGTCCTACGTAGGCAAAAAACAGAACAGCATCACGAAACAGTTTAGAGTATATGCAATTCTTATACACATGACATCTACTTCAAATCCATTTCCATCCATGTTCTTGTACAGATTTTTTCCATTTTAAAGTAGACTTTTATAAAAAGTAGCAATATACACGGAGGACACTTGAGAGATCAGTGCTTCCCCCCTTCCCCCCAAAAAAATGATACTCAAGCATGCAGACTTACTTGCATTCCCCAGGTACACTGCAGCCCCCATGGAGCAAATTACATCCTTGTTTACACACAGCTGTAGACACAAAAAGATTTGGGCATCAGCCTGGGCAGCCAGGTATCCATTAGTACAGCAGCAATCTGGGGCTCTTCAGGTAGGGCTCCTGTCATTTAGCCTGTCTGTTGTGTGTGCAAAGCAGATTGCCTTCTATTCCTTCAGTGGCTCCTTTCAGTTATTTCACAGAACACCACAGCACCATTACAGCCAAAAAGCTTTACAGCAAGAGTGTCAGCACTGAAACTTTTATAAAATACAGTTGTTTTTGAAACCTGGTATAAGACTAGTATTATGCTGGAAATTTCAAACTTTAAGTGATGCATGACTTTGAGTAAGCCCAAAAATGGTCTTCCCCATCACTGACAAGCTTTTTACTGAATAGGAACAGAAAACAAAACCAAAAAGCCCTCATCAGAAAGAAGAATATGTCAAGTAATTTTAGCACTAATTACTTACTGAAGACAAAATCCAGAGAGATTTGATTGAATGTACATTAAAAGAGATGATTACAATTGAATTTCTGTTCCCATTAAGAGCTATCAAAAAGCTTTCAGCTTGCACACTTTACGCTTAAGACTGTTTGCAGAAACAGTGTTATGGGTGTATTTTTACAGGATTAAAGTCTCCTGTGTAAGTGATGATATCATGTCAATAAAATCTTACATTAACAGATGTAATGTATCATTTTGCTTTGACAGAACACCACCACTGAATAAAGTCAATTAGTAAAAGGATGTTTCCTGAACACTAAACTTGTTAAGGTATGCTCACAGCACACACCAGAAGCAACACTGTATCCTGTGCTCCACTTTTCAGAGAGGATGTTTTATTTAAAGATTTCCATTGAAAGGACAAAGCCTGTAAATGCTAAAATTAATATGCTACAGCACTGACACCACAGAAATACCTACTGCAGTTTTCACCTATTCCACATACACCAGGTCTAATCCAAGACAAAGGAAACATACTACCTTGTTTGCATTCTTCTCCCATCCAACCTTCCATGCAGGCTTTGTTTCCATTTTGATCACATGTGTAGTGACCCACAAAGTCATCTCGAGGGCCACAGAACTTGTTGCACAGAGCACTGTAGTAGTTTTCATCACACTTCACCCTTATTTGCACTTCAAAGTGGGCAACAGGACCATTAATTTGTAGGGTCTTCCATCGATCTTCTGGGTTGATCATGCCAGCGTGTGCCACTCGCTCTATTAACAAGTTTTCACCTTTTTGGAAAGACAGGTAAATACAACAGGGGGTTAAGTCTGATAGCACACAAGGACATATGGAATCCAGTCAGAAGTACTCAACTGGTTAAGGGAAAACCAAGTAAAGAAAATGTTAAGATGATAAAGATCTACTGTATAACTGAATTTTCCTTTGCCTTGCAAAGTTCATTACAGGAAGGCCAATTTAAAAAAGTGTCCCAAAGGAAATATTAAAAAACCCTGGAACATAATCCATAGGAAATAGCTTATTTTTCAAGGCAGCCAAACATACCACACCCACATGCTGACAACTAGCAGCTTTATCTTGATCTGAGGCTCTTCTTGCCTCCTTTTTGTTCTTATAAAATTGCAAGATCTGCATAATCTCACAGCTGAGATAAAGTTATCTGCTGCGAGTTTAATTTTAAAAATAAAGCAAAATACAATATATTGAATTTGCTGCAAAATTAATGAGCAATAGTGAATGCTCTGGTAGGCTTGCATTATATACATAAACTAGCTTGTTTCCATTTTCTCATTCTCTCTAAAATAAAGGCAAAACATCTTTAACAGCCATTCCATAGAACACTGCACAGCTTGGGTTTGACATTTTGAGAAGAAATAAACAAGTGAACCCAGGATTGTTAAGGGCCATTCTTGGCTCTGTATCCTCTTTATCCTCACCCCCAGTGAAACTCCTGATAAGTGTGATCTCTGTTGCAGCACACTCTCTGAGCATCCTGCCTTGTCCCCATGGAAAGCAGCAGCTCTGCTACTGCCAGGCTCCACTCACTGAGGCCAAACTTGCACAAAGAATTACGTATCCCAGGGGACAAGAGGATTCTAGGCTGTAACATTATAGAAACTGTCAACACAAAGTATTTTAATTTACATGAATATCCATTTTGTAACTTTATCCATGTAATTCTTTGTATAGAAGCTTCAATACCAGGAGGTGAGACAATTATAGTCAGGACAATGAAACTATACAATTGCTTCAGCAAATATAGAGAATAAGCAAAGCTCATTAGGGGGGTAGGGGCAGACAGTGAAAAACCCCAGTGACAAGAGTTTTCTAATGGGTCCCCCATTCAAATCTGCTACCACCCTGCTGTACAGCTTTTCTAGATGACTGCAAGTTGCATCTGGAACTACAAACACTATTTAAGGATGAGAAAAAGGTACAGAAGCTTCACTTGAACATATAAATTTCATACACATTCATGAAATAGCTATAATGTTGCCAGCTCAGAGCTTCAGCACCCATTTTCTTTAAATAAAGATTATGTAAAGTACATGTTAAAAGAAATGAATAACCAAAAACTTGCACACAGCAAGAGGCTGAGATGATAGTGAGATAAAGCCTGAAGTTCAAATCATTAATAATACAGAACATGCCAAGCTGGTAGCAAGCAATACTAAGCTACCACCTTTAGCAAATGCCTTTACCTACCCAGCTGCTTTCTACAACTCATTAACCTCAAATATTTAGAAAACAAAACCCAAGGAGGGACTGTTTCTCAACCAGAATGTTACTGACAGTTTAGAGGAATCCTGTGTATCTCTTAGCAAAGTGGCATTTTCCCCTCAGCCTGCAAAAGGAGTAAAGTGACAATTTTCAGCCCCTCCAATATTAAGAGAAAAGAATAATTACAGAACTATCAGGGCCCTCCAAAGTATCTTGCTCTCTTGGCATCTTTATCTAAGCTTCCTTCTATAAAAATGTTTCCTCTTGACATTAAAAAATACTGATCTCAAAAAGAATCTCTTTTAACTAAGCTTTGAAAGGTACTCCAGTTATTAAGACCTCACAGTATCTCTCTGCTTTATTATTAAAAGTGGTATTGCCATGTATAAACTGTAAGTCATGCTTGCTTGGACTAGACTGCATAAAACATTTCATGGCTGGCCAGGACACATTGGAGCCTATCCCTCCTCTTTAACTCTCATTCTTGTGCACGAGCTCCTTCATCATCCAGCAGCATGTGCAAGATAGGAAAGGCTGCCTACATTTTATGTTTGACCAATACAATATTTATCACACCAGTCACCACTGAAAGTTTAAAGATTAGATAGAATCATAGAATTTTTTAGGTTGGAAAAGACCTTTAAGGTCATCAAAGCCCAACCATTAATCCAGCACTGCCCAGGCCACCGCCCAGGCACCCCAAGTGCCACATCTACATGTCTTTCAAATACCTCCAGGAATGGTGACACCACTACTTCCCTGGGCAGATCTCAGCATCCTTTAATAATCTTATTTTCCTCCAATGACTATTGATCAGAAAAACTATAAAGGAAATAATGCTGAATCACCAGATGGTCAAGGAAAATTGAACAACAAATATACATTACAGAGCTGCCTTCCTGCTATAAGCAACACAGGCTCCTTATAAACACCTGCAGCAGCCACTGCTGTGAAAGTGTTTCCTCAAAGTGCATCAGATGGACTGAAGAACAGGTCCTGAGTTTAAAGGAGTGGCTTATGTAATAAAATTCTCATCAGGCATCTTCAGGCTAATGGAGATTCATCAGACTCAGCTAACTGGAAGAAGCATTACAGGTACTACAAATATACCTATACCGAACAGAGCTCTTGATACCAGGGGTCAAGAACAGGTGAAATAAACCAAGAGTAGTCTTTTTAGAACAGGTGAAATAAACCAAGAGTAGTCTTTTTATCTTTTTGAACTCTCAAACTTTATCTTCACAAGCTCTTCGAAAAAGGAATGTATTCAGAGTCTTAAGGGTTTTCCCTCAAGCTTGTATCAGTATAAGTAGGGCTTAACAGCCTACATAAGCAAGCCAAATAATTTACCCTGAGCCAGAAAAGGCATGAGGGAAGCAGCTCCAAGCCATTTAATTTCTAATACTAAATTCTTAAGTAACAAAGTATGAGAGTTCTGTTTAACTTCAAATTTAACACTGATCCTAGGTAGAAGGTGCATTTTCCAGGGAGATCTGTAAACACAGGGAGGAACCTGTTTTTCCAGGTTTCTCCATCCTCCCCCACAATACCAAGTGTATCTGAAGATATTCAGACTCTCTCACCTGTTTTGATGAGACAAGGTTGCTCCCTGCATCTGACTTTGCCATAGAAGTTCACCTCAGAGATTCACATTTATTATTTTTAGCCCTCAGTAAAGGCATAACTGAATTTGTCAGGTTATTGGTCAAAAAAGCACCACTCATTACTCAAACTTAGATACACACAAGCAGCCCCCAAGCAATTTCCTTGATTAACGGGTTTTCTACAAGCAGCTCTAGAGAAGCAGATAGTGGTACAGATGCTTGCATAAAAGGAGATGATGGCTAACAGGTAGTTTTTTAATGAATGTTCCCAGAGCATCCGATTTTTGGAAGAGAAAGCCTTATCTGAAGAGTATTTAAGTGCTCCATATACAAATAGGAACACTGCCCATCAGCACCCTGACCCTTGGCAGAGGTCAGACATTCCCAACAAGCCAGCAGGGCTGTACAGAAGGTGATGCTGGTAGTTGTTTGTGAGGGAACACAGTGACATCACATGAACTTCACATCCAAAGGAGCAGGAGGTGCCCTTCTCAGCAAGCACATTCTCCTCAGCATCTTTCTGAGCACTATGGACAGATTAGTAGTCTCCTACAGATTAATGGGAAGAAGGAAAGTAACCACTGCAGCCCTGCAGCAGACACAGAGTCAGATGGGAAGTTCCTTCACAGGTGAAGATGCCAGCTTGCTTTGTCAAGGCAGGGCAGGGCTGGGCATTGCCCAGGCAGGTGACTTACCTGGAAAGTGGAACTGCTGTGACAGGCGACACCCAGCAGGCCCTTTGCAGTGACTTTGTATCTAAACCAGTTTCCTCTCCCCCTCCTCCACCTTCCCAAAGCAAACAAGTGGTAACACTACACACTGCCACAAGCTTACCCCCAAGCCAGCCCTGCTGCCTACAGGAGGAGAAAAACAGGGGAGTAGTTCAGGAATTGGGGCTGAAGGATCCTCTAAGAATTTGCACAGGGGAAACATTTGCCCTGGCAGACTTGCTCTTGAGATGGCACTTCACAGGTCAGCTCTGAGCCCCCCTGCCTTCCCTGAGTGCAAGAAGAACACAGGATGCTCAGACACAGAGGGAGGGAACAGTGACAAATGTTCTAGAACCTTCAAGTTGTTCAATGGAAGCCTCTCTCTCTAGGTTTTAGGAGAGGATTTTTGTTTGCTTGTTGTTTTGTTTGGGTTTTGTTGTTTATTTTTGTTGTTGCTATTGTTTTGTTTTTATTTTGTTGGGAAGGTTGTTTTGTTTTGGATGGGGGGTTTGGGGTTGTTTTGGGTTTTAATACCCACTTGAGAGTCCAAGCTGGAACACAGACCCTACATTTAGTTTTCAGCCTTACTCATCCCCATTAAAGGAAAACAAAAACTGACTCTAGAACAAATTAATCAGCTTATAAACAGACTCTGGCAATTACTTTGATTAATCTATCTTACAGTAGCAACAGAGGATACATGTAACCTGATCCCCAGATCAACACAGCGCTCAGGACTGACAGGGAGTCACAGACATTCACTTCGCCCCTCCAGGACCAGATACTGTCTTTTCTCTGGAGGAGCTGCTGAATTCCCTTCCTCTTCTTGAACAATTTTTCTTGATCTGTGCCTGTCTGGCAGTTCAGTAGTGCTTGCAAAAATACAAGAGAAGAACCTTTGCATCTTGACAGATTCACAAGGCAAAACCTACTGGAGGACTCATCGCCAAGATCACTCAAAAGAACAAAAGCAAAAACCTTCAGCATTAAGGAATTCTTCCTATGAATCCTATATGCAAATCTAAATTGAAGCATGGCAAAGCAACACATCCCTATCACAGAATCAGAAAACAGACAACAGAAACATTTAACCAAGACAAGCACTCGGCTAGTTTTCTGCCAAATTACAGGCCAACAAAGCCTTCCTAAATTCACCTGACAAGCTTTCAAGGTTTCAGCTTGCATGCAATACAGCTTTGCAGTACCTCTCTGGCAGCCTAAATTAAAGAGAAGTTCACTTTCCATCAGCAGTTTCTCATAGAACTAAACTGTAATCTGACACTTATATACTCTCCCACAGTTCACAGAAACTGTTAATTTAAGGAGATGGCACACTGGGCCTCCAGGAGAAACCCTATATCCTGTTTGCCTGAAGTTCAGGGGGAAAAAAAAAAAGAATGCAAGTAAAGAGATTTGTTAGAGCTTGTTAAACTAACAAACACCTAACACTAGCCTGAGGTGACTGTCCCCTTATCAAGTGTATTTAAAAGAAATCTGGGGTGTAAAGCCACAGATTTGCAAGAGGATTCTGAAAACTCTAAGAAATAAACAGAAAGTTACAATACTATTATTTATTAAGAAGATAATTAAAAAAAGAAATCTAGCACTTGAATGCATACAGATGATTTGCAGAATAGGCTTTCTCCATGTTCAGTCCTTTCTACACCATCTCATGAGTTGATTTGCCCTCTGTCACTAGGGCATGAATATTCTAATATTTCCTGTACTAGCTGCCCCTAGATAAATTATTCCCAAGCTGGAAACCATTTAAAATAATTCACATCACATAGTATATTTTAACCAAAGCATTCAAGAGGATTCCTCTAATCTGTTACTAGGTAAGGTATCTAAATTTATTCAGGATTCAGGCTTACTCTGCTCAGCACACAAGATCTCATTTTGAATACTATGCCCAGCTTTAGGAAGTGCCACTCAAGAAGGCTGTGGATAAACTCAACTGAAGGGTTGCAGCAACATTAATATCAGAGATGTAAAGAAAATGTAACCAATAGAAAAAGGTTAAAGAAGCTGTTAAGACACAATAAACTTAATTCTAGAAGGGTTGGGGAACAAACTAAAAACTCATCATTAATGATAAAGAATCTGATGATGATTTGGGACATATACAACCTCTTCACTACCTTTATGTTTAAACACTTACCTTCCTCTACATTGATCCCAACCAAAATGAAATAGTCCATCAATAACCACAATGCAAGTCTGAGGGTCATGATTTTCTTGCAGCCAGAAGCATTGGTTATTTTAAGACATTTGTACACCATTTACAAAGAGCAGGTTCAAGCTGGAGTCCTGCTTTCGCAGCATTATAAAATCAGCACCTTGATATGATTTTGAAGTATTTATAAAATAATCATGCTTTCACTTCAGATCAATAATCCAGTCTCGACACTAAGTATTAGCTTTTACAGACCCAAAATGCAAGGTAAGTTCCAGTACTTGAGGAGAAACAGAGAAGGAACCATACCATGATTTAGAACAATTTAATCCAAAACATGAAGTACACTTTCCTTATGGGGAGGAAGGTTTAATTGTTCACATGATCATGGAAATCAATGCATAGCATGATCACAGGCAGACTGAGGAGAATTTGAAGTGCAACTCTACAGATTATCTTCCATTAAAAAAAAAAAAGGTGCAGCATGATTTGTAAACATTTTTTAGAGTTAATTATCAGGAGTCATGTGTTAATTACACCCTTTGTTTACAGCTGTCCATTCTGTTTCCTATACAGTAATAATTTTTCACAGCTCCTAACCCAATACTCACTGTTTGGATTTGTACATGCCCTTTACTCAGACAACAGGTTTGCCTAGAGCTGATTTGGAGGGATGGCTGATTGCAGCAGGATACAATTTTCCCCCCTCCCCAATTTGCACACATAGAGAACAGAATAATACAAACTCCAAGCTTTACATAAATACTCACCAGCTTTGGTATCATTATCCCAATCCCACGCTTCTAATATTAATGTGAACGACCTCTGAAAAAAAACAAGACACCAATTAGACAGTAATAAAAATCTGTTATAACCAGACAAACTGATTTGAAATAAGCAGATATTACTGCTGCAAGAAAGCCAACTGAAAGCAGTTTAAAATTTCACTTCTCTGTTGTCATGTGAAAGCCCTTGAAGGCATCTTCTCAAAAGCATGAAATATAACAGTATTAAAAATTGTGGGACAAGCCACGTTAGCAGAAAAACAAAAACATTCCATGCACACACTCACACATAGAGGACTGAATTATTATTACTCTCCTCCCACTGCATCTAATTCTCAGCTTTGCTTAGCCACAGAAATCCTTTTCAGAAGCAGTCCTAAAAGGTTTAAATGAAATGAGGTTCAGAACCTTGGGAAACAGCTGGGATGTTTAAAACTTTAAACAACTGAACCACCTCCCCTAAAAAGGAATGAGAGCCATAGTTTAGAAAGCACATGAAAGATGTCTATACCAGATCTGTTTTACAGAAAAACATATCTAGAGAAGAAATACACAATTCCTCCTGCACCTATCAAAAATGTAGACTTTCTCATGAAAGGGTAGCATAAAAAACAGATCTACAAAAGACACAGCAGAAAACAATTATTGCAGTAAGCACACCTGGTACTGTACTTTCCCCTAAGGAAAGAAAAAACTCGTGATTTCAGACAGTTCCTAAATGATTCAGAAAAAAAATGAAGGCTTTACTTCACTAAACCAAGGCTTCAGGCATTTTCCTTGGTTTATGATCAAATATCTAGCACAGATGTTGATATTCAATTACGAAACTTATTTAGAAAAAAGTTACGCATACAGGTAATTTTTAACTGCTTTGAGTTGAACAAGAATAGTGTCAGACCATTCAGCTTTGATAGTTTCCAAGCACTGCAAGTAACATTGAGATCCTCACATACATTCAAAATCAACGGAAAACCATCAAGAACAGAAGAGATATTGCACCACTATTCTGAAATCCTCCTATACACATCTTCATGCAGATTCAAGCCCTAATGTGTGCACAGTTCACAGCCTAATGATCTATAAATTCAAATGGGTATGGGGACATTCAGCCAAGAAATTGCAAGGACTGCCTTTGGAAGAGGATTATGTAAGAATTGAGCCATCTTTCACAGGGGCATTAGGACTATTTAGTGTTGCCTCAGGAGATGTGTGTTTTTATTTTGAGAGAACTCCTTATGCGCTTTACACACCCCTCAACTCTGCACCAAGGAGGGTTGGTCATAACATTGAGACCTCCCCATTTTAGAGCAGCAGCAACAGCAGGATCAGCACAGCACCCCAAGCAGAAGGGCTCTCTCTGTCTGAGGTCCTCCATGACTGCAGCAGAGATCATTCTACTCAGAAATGCACTTGAGTGCTTGTTTTCCTAGTGCTCAGTTACATTAACATACAAACCACAACTTAGCCTCTGAAAACAAGCCCTTCTGTGTTTTCAGCTTCAGACACATACTAGGGAAGATGATCTTACACCACTGAAACAGAAACAGGTTTAGTGGTGACTATTTAGATTAAACTAAAGAAAGGAAAGGAAAAGGGAGCTCAGCAGTGACTGGACAGAGACATACTTGGGTTTGTACTGCCCTTGGAAATGGACAACTGAGAGGGATCAATTGAGAAAGCAAAGGGCTCTACTTCTGAGGTATGGTGGCACAGCTCAACTCCACCCAATTTTTACAAACAAACACTAGCAGAGAATTTTAGCAGTGTCACCCCCCAGCTCCCTGCACTCCCCAGTCTCAGCACTTAGGGAAGCAGACAGGATTCTATTGTATTCTGAAAACACTATCTGCAACCCCTCTTCCTAACTGCTACCTGAAAAAAAACACCCATACATTGAATAGTTGAGAAAATAACTTCTATATAATACTGCCCTAACATCATCTTCTGGCAACTTCTGTTTCTTTATTTTACATCAAAATTATGAACTAATCTAGACAGAATTCTGCCAATCAGTGCAAGGCCCCAAGTTATCCACATCTTCCACTTTTAACTACTTACCTTCTAACATAGCCCTTAGTTTCCCTGTGTTCCATTGATTTGTATTAGAAGTATAGACCAGTGCTCAAGTGCTTCTAGATGTCCATTTACCCATGTAAGGACTGGTCTTTCCTACTGCAAATTGGCTGTTGCCTCTGACTGCCCACAAAAGGCAGCAAAAAATTTAAGATGAACTTGCTGTCTTAGGAAACAGACCAGTCATCTACGCTTTCCTGTCATACCATTTGTAAGCAGATTTGTATCTGTGCTCAGGATACTAAGGAATTTTTGTGGGTAAAGAGTTCTACGCAATGCACTATTCAGTGTGATCATGCTGGACAGTGTGAATGGGAATAAAGGGGCATTCTACTAATTTTAAGATGCTTAAAACAAGAAATCCCACATCTCTGGTGGCAAACCTCATGGTGTAAGTTGGAGTAGTCTCTGGAGCAGAAAATATTGCTTTACAATCTTACAAAAATGAGCAACTATGGCCCTGGTGCAGAGCTTCTCCTCCGAAACGTAAAGGAGCCCACACAGCTTGTGATAACTTCTCTTGGCTTTGCAAGCCCCAGGTCCCACAGACTTGGTCTGCAGTATTTGCTTTGACCATCCTCCCACTGGTCACCATCAAGAACCACAGCCCACCTGTAGTAAGCTTAAAGAACACAACAAAGACAAGACAAAGACTTTTAAATCCTTTCACTTCCCTGTGTCTACTTTTATGGCTGACCAGGCTGGCACTTGGCAGTTCACACATGAACAAGTATTTGGGGTGTAACCTTTCAGGTTTTCACACTTGCAGGAGATTAGAGATGTTAATCAAATGGCACTACACAGTATTGATAGACAAATGTGTATTTACTGGACTGTCAGTTTCAGCTAGGACACGTCTCAGTTGTGCAGCTTCTGCTCTCTGACGAGTACAGAGTCACCCTTTAAAAACCTCAAACAGACACAGCAAGAATGCAACTATAAAACTGATTTTTACGGCTATTTTACCCCCAGAGAAGATAGTTAAGGTTATCAACCCAACCTGTTACCCTTCCTCATCTCCAGCTGGCCAGTAAGTTGAAAGAGAATTCCTCCCTGTGGTAGTGCAATGGATCATCACAACTACTACACCTCAAAAGAGAAAACTGGTCCTTAACCCACTCATTGAAAAAAAACAGTCTTGCCCACTACCACATGTATCAAGTCTTGCATTAGATCTGCTTATAGGTCTTTGAAATTTGTACTTCACTTTAAAACAACAGCTGAAAACTTACAAAAATGCATGTGTGTTACTAAATATGTTCATATTATGCAGCACTGAGAGCTTCCCAGTTATGGCTCAATTATCAGAAACACGTTTTACTACCAAAATGATTTATTAGTGGAAATTTTAACATCCATACACTCACCCTGAGTGTAACCTTACCTAATAACCAGAGTAAGCACTGAAGTTTAATAACACTAATGGATATAAATTTTAAAGGATATTTTCAGCTTCATACTGGCCATACTCATTTTATGAAAACTCTACCATCAGGTGACATCAGTCACACCTGCACTCTTCTACAGAAAGTCTTAACACAGACCAACCAACACATCTACTGACACCAGCTGCAAGTAACTCATCTATAGCAGAGACATTGACAGCAGACATCTTCCTTAAATTGTGCTTACAGAAAACAGCAACAGAACTTGAGTTAATTTAGCTCTTGTTCAGAACCTAAGGACTATCCACACGGCAAATCTTTAACCTCCTCACATGATCCAGCGGTGTCTTGGCTTTTTGATGCATCTTTAATATGAACAGACCTGCTTAAAAGTCATTTAAGAACATGTTCTCCACAGAGACTGTCGATTTAAGTGTGCTCAAGTCCATGCATAAATATAACAAAAAACACCATACAAGTACCCTAAGAATGCCCCAAAATCATGAGCCTTACGCATAATAAACACACACCCCCCACCACATCTGCTTCTTTAACTTGTACCCAACTCTTGCTGTAAGCTAATAGAACAGCAGGACATGCATATTCCAGTCTGCTCTGATACATACAAAAAGCTTTGTGAAGTCGTTCGTTTCTGTTGTTCATTTCAACCAGTACTAGCAAAATATTTAGAACTAGTACTAGCAAAATATTTAGAAAATATTGTTAAAGTGACCATGGCACAGATTTGAGGGGGCAGGGATGGGGGTATGGAACATACAGCACTGGAAACAGACTTTGATTCTACTGACTCTGGTGATTAGCTTTATTTTCTGGAAAGAATTAAACGAACGACATCATCATTTGTGCTCATCAAATCAAAACTCAGAAGATGTTAAAGGCTGCATGTCAGAAGAGCATCACTGCACTTCTGCAGAAGAGCACAGCTTATGCAAGAGCCACTCCGTAGGAGTTAACTAAACAGATATGCCAAGTAGCTTGGAAAGATACAAATTAAGTCTGTTTATCCTGGTGATGCTGCCTCAGTTGTGTTTTTTCCCTCAGGATTGGTGTTGACACAAGCAACTTCAAAGCATTATTCCACTGTTTACACTAAACAAAACACTCCCCATACTATCCCAGCGACCTCCTTTCTGGGGAGGGGGAAACAAGACTTGTAATATTGGTTAGGCACTCTTTTCACAAACTATCACTGTCACCTTGATATCTGCAAATCAACATTCAAAAAAAGGTAGGGATTTTTTTTTGCAAACTGCTCATGTCAGTATTTTCATCCCAAGAGAGATGATCAATCTGATGACAGCATTTTCAGTCAGATATAGAACTTAGATTCTCCAACTCACAGCCTGAAAAATGCCAAAGGTGAAGTTTGAGCTAAAATCAATACTTGAAGTTTTCTGCATTAATAACATCCTATTGTGACTTCTGCACTAACAGACAAAAAATTATTAAATTTCACGTCAATAAGAGGACTGACTGGATTTTCTACATGGAAAAATGTTTTAAGAATCAGCCACAAAGTAGAAAAAAGTGGCTCCTAAACAAATCCCAAGCCCACCTTATCTTCCTATTCTACAGTCACACAGTAAATGCACGGTCTCATCTCCAGTAAAACCTCAATCAGGCACAGACAACATTGGTACACAAACATTTCAACTATCCAAACACTGGATAGCATATCACTAGTCTTAATGCAGGTTAATTTTTATAACTTCTGGAACAAGTCACCACCAGTATTTCTTGCAGCCAAGCCCACTAAGTCTTGATCAGCACAGTCAATTCTCATAAATGCTTTAATAGGAAACTTTGAGTAAAGTGAGACAAGCACAGGTCTGGGGGTTTGCACCCCCTTTTTTTGTTTCAGCACCTCTCCCCCTCCCCCAGGCAGCCTGCTTGCCATGGAAAAAGCTGACTTCAAGGCAAACATATTCCATTTCCTTCCCCAGGAACTCTGCAGCAAGTTCATATAGCTTCCTCATGAATAACCCAGAGGTGGAAAGTGAATAAAGAAGAAACTAAGAAAGATTCTGAGAAGATCTAGGACTCATAGTCAATACAAGTTTAAGGGCAGACAGTCTGCAGGTTTATCTTTTAGAAACAGACATTATAAAGTCATAATAGGGACCTTTACTGAAGGAGTAAACCATCTCCATTTGGGGGAGAACATGGGGACAGGGTAAAGGACTTTTTCTGAAACTGAAGGCTATTTCAGCCACTTGCAGGCAATAAGCTTGTCTGCTGAATTCAGAGACCATCCACCATGCAAAATCATAAAGATGACCATCCTCTACATCTTCATGTTTCATTTAAGGAGCGAGCAGAGTGAGTCCTAAACAAAAGCCTTCCCTTTGGAAACCAGGGCCAAACAACCCCATTTTTGTTAGGAGTGGAAGGTTGGGTTTAGAGTCCTGCAAACATCATCAGCAGAAAGCAGTTGAGCAAGTCCAAGTTTTCTATTTGAGAGCAATTACTGCAGTTATACTCCTCTTGGCCCAGTCACAAAAGCAAGATGATGTTCACAAACTCTGGAGCCCTACTGTTGTGTGAGGGGAACTCTGAATTAGCCCCACCTGACAATCTATAGGAAGTCTGCAGAACCAGGGAGGAGTGAGAGGGGCTATTTTTGCCATGGTTAACAGACAACAGGCTGATATCTCCACCTACATGAGTCTGAACACTCATTCCACTCCTCCACCAAACTAAGCAAAACCAAAGCTGGAGGGGTGTGTAAGTGTGTGTGCATATGGGGGTGGCAGAGGGAAATCTAGACAATTAAGATCATTTCATTGCAAAAAGAGCACAAATAAAAACAACAGGTGAATAAGAGTCAGTACTGGAGTTAATATATCAAATTTAACACCCAGGTAGAGCCTCACTTCAGGTAAAGAAAATTACCCAGCAATTAGGTGGAAGAATCCTACCAACAACCAGCTGCATGCATCTGAAAGATAAAACAACTTGAAGGAGGAACTCAAAGGGGTATTACAACACCTATTTGGCACTGCCTAGTGTTTTATGAAACAGGAGCAGTGTGCTTCTCTCCAGAGTGATCAAACTACCAGGATCCTGACATACGTTACCAGAGAAAACATTTGTAGCAAGATCTTCAGGTTAAAGTCTGAAGACACTCTGATCCTCCTGCAGTGGCAGAATGCAGCAGGAGTTTCTCAGTGTGGAGGGGTCTTTATATATCATGAGACAGCAAACATTTCAGCCATGGAGTTCTTAAAATCATCTCAAGTCACATACTAGCTTTAGCTAATGCCTGTAGGAAACAGTGACCCATTTTCACAAAAGCCCAAAATGCCATGACAGACTGGAGCTCCTCAAGGCAGGACGTCAATACAGTCAACCTCAGACCACATAAAAGCAAAGTGAGAGCCCTCTGGAGATCCATCTACACATGAGAAGCTAAACCATGGGAATAAAGACTCCACAACTTTCTTGTAACTTAGCACCCGAGACAGAAGCTCAAAGCACATCTCAGCCAAGTCAACCTTGTGACAAATGGCAAGTCAGAGATGGTGAACCACATTTGGTTCAGCACTGGCCCTGACCTCTCATAGCACCTGTCAGGGCAGCTGCTGCAGCTAGGACAGCAGCATCCCTGAGGAAAAAGGAAACAGGCACCCCAGGAACAGCTTTCACAGCACCAGGAGCAAGTCATTAGCTTTTCATTTAAAAACCTGCGGGAAATGTGACCAGGCAGCAGTCACAAGAGGATTTCATCTGAAAAAGAGCTCATCCGCTCAACTGCTCTCAGCTCCTAGAAGATCCCCTCCCTATTTTAAAGCAGCGCCTTTCACCATTACACACATAGCAGTAATGCTAGTCCAAAGGAACAGAAGTAATGCTTGCCTCTGCTTTTTATAGCTGTCTGCTATTCATCCCCACCCTATCCATCTCCCTTCCCCTGATTCCAGCATCTATACATCTCTGCTGTGTTCAGGGAGATTAAGTTCCCTCTGTGAAGTCCGAGCTGCCAACTGTGGCCACTTAAATTTCAGCAAATACCATAGGATTGACTTAGAAATCATCTGTTTTCCATATACTTTCAGAACCAACCAACAACAACAACAAAAAAAA